>CALNXK010000058.1:1320000-1420000 GCA_942486035.1 Porites lobata | reverse complement strand
ATGAAGTGAAGCCGGGTAGTTTGTTAGGCCTTGAGGGCGCATTACGTTAAGTTCTGATTGTCACAAAATGATAGGGAGCTCGTAATAATACGTCCAACGAGTACAGTATAAGGGAAAATTTAAAGCAATAGATGGGGTCTTAAATTTCCCACCTAAATTTTGTGTGGAGAAAAAAGAATAGCCGGGATTCGATAAATTGCGCGAAAACTGAACAAAAAGTATTAAACGTTAAATGGGCTTCAAATTTTTCTAGTTTCCAGGTTTTTTTTGAACATGGATCATGTGATACTAATGCTTTACTTGCTGATAATTGAATAAAGAAAAAACGTTTCTAGCAATTAAATAAACGCCCAGTGTGTAAAAACTATGTGAATATAGATCATTTGCTAATTATTTTAATAAGTTTTCGAGTAATTACTATTTCAATGATTTGACGTGAGGTTCTTAGACACCAACATAAAATTTTATTACTATGAACATTAACAGACAAATTTGTCTTGCAGGAACAAAAACTGTGTTTTAAAAAAGTAAATATTTCCTAATCGAGTAGCATGAAAGATCATTTTTCGTATTTGACATTTATGTGATTTGCTTTCGATGTGTATTTGAGGTTTATATGATTTACATTACTGAATACTATATACAATCAATTTACATTTTTTTTCCTTCCATCACCGTCAAATTCAAAGTCGATTGTCCCCGATTAGTGCCCCCTATGTGGCGTGCTAGAAGTTTTCCGACTTGCTAATAAAGTTATTGATAGATTGACTGATTGAATAAATGAATGTTATTATATAGAAAATATGAATCTGTTCTCGTAATCACCGGGGTAATGAGTATCCCAATGGCGTATTTATTACACGTGTAATAGATAAAATATCCCACGAAAGAAAGTTGAAACGACATGACTAACAATTTGATTAACATGAATTGATGAAATATTTAGAATACGATATCTTCAATGTAAGAAGCCATAATTATCGTTATCAAGCTCGTGATCACTTGCACGTACTCAATATTGAAGAGAAAATGATGACAGGCCCAACGCTTGAAAAAGCCATCACAGGATTGTATTGTTCAGTAGAACTAACCAACGTCCATGACGAGTTAATCGTCCTTTCCACGCTAAACATTTTTCTGTCCATTACTGCATTTTTGGGGAACACTCTAATCTTCACGGCTCTACGCAGGAAAAATTCACTTTACCCGCCGTCCAAACTTCTGTATCGAACCCTAGCGATAACTGATCTCTGTGTTGGAGTCGTTGTTCAGCCTCTTTGCGTTGCCTATTTGATGTCTGTGAAGAACGAAAGGTGGGATATTTGCTACAATTTTTATATGGCACTCTTTGTTGCTAGCTATATTTTGTGTGCAGTTTCTCTGTTTATATTGACTGCAATAAGCGTGGACAGACTTCTCGCCTTGTTGCTGGGACTCAGATACAGAAAAGTTGTAACTTTGAAAAATGTTTATACAACTGTAATCGTTATGTGGGCTTTGTCCGTTGTCGCCACAACAAGCTACTTCTGGAATCCCGTTATATTTTCGCCACTTCTCTACACACATTTGTCAGTATGTATATCCACGTCAACTTTCTCTCACATGAAAATCTTCTTCACTCTCCATCAATATCAAGCTGAAGCTAAGAAAAACGTTTTTCAAGGAGAACCGAGGCAAGCAATTTCATTGCCATTGAACATAGCTCGTTACAGAAAGGCAGTGTACAGTGCACTGTGGGTGCAGGTCACATTATTTGTTTGCTATTTGCCTTTTTGCATAACGCAGGTCTTCATAACACATCTGAAAAGCGCTAAGTTTTCTTCCTCGGTTTATCTTGCTAAGACGTTTTCATTTACTTTGGTTTTTCTAAACTCGTCATTAAACCCATTGCTTTATTGCTGGAAAATCAAAGAAGTAAGACAGGCTGTTAAAGACACAGTCAGGGAAATCTACCGTTCATTGACCAGCTAGTTGACTAACAATTAAATATGTTGAAGGAAAAATACAGCCGGTTTCCCATGCGTATCTTACAATTTTTAAAAAAGGAGGCTTGTTTTCGTTTCTCTTTGTCTAGCATTGTGCAATTATGCAGGCAGTCTTTGAGTTAGGTATAACGCATAACACGCACATCAACAATTCTGCAATCGGCTTAAAGTTTGATCCTATAATTTGAACAGTATTGACTTTTACTGAGAGCCACCCAAAAAGTTCTTAAAGAAAGGATAGTCCATGGCATAAAAAGAACTATGGATACGTTCATTGCTCTTAATTGATTCCCGTTTTAATTTTTTGCATTAATTTGCCGGATGATGAAAGATATTTATTCCGTCATAAATTTAAGATTAAGGTACGGACCATGAAAAAAAAAAGTTGGGGATTTTCGAGCGGCAGGAATTTTTTTGGGGGATGGGGGTGGTCAATTGGCGTGCATGAATTTTTTTTCATTTAATTTTCCCTTGCGCGAATATTTTTTTTGTACTTCGCCCGCCCAATAAGTTTGCTAATGGTTCGTCCCTAATGCATCTTTTTGTACGGGCATGTGGTAATTTATTTAGAATATATTTAGCAATCCGGTTAAGGTGAAAAGTTACACTGGGTAAAATAAACCAAGTATACATTGTAGAGTTTTCTTATTTCATGGAGAAAGGCCCTTGTCAACCCTCAGCCAAATGACCTATCTCTTTTTGATAACCGATCTGATAATTCTTCCAGCTGTTATTATAAATTGCGTTGTAATTACTGGTAACAAGGGGAAAAACCCCATGAGAATTCACATGACTCTAAAGAGCTAATCCGTAACCTCGCCTTCAAGAGTTCATAAATATTCAGAAAGCGTATTGTTTAATTTGCCTATCCTAGGTTTGAAGTTTATAAAACTTTTCCGTGCGTTTTTATGAGTAATTTTATGGTTTTCATCCGTCAAGAACTGTGGGTAAATGTACTTTTTAGGTACGGTGGATTTAGAAACAATGCTTTTGCAAAACGTTTGGGGCGGTAAACAAGGTGTATTATGGGAGTGTGAAAGTAGCGAATAGAGAAAACGGTCATATTTCAATTCAATGGAAAAATTTTAAAGAATTAAAAAAAATCGACCGTAGCCACACGTACTGATATTCAGCCTAAAACGAACGAAGTCCGTTTGCAAAAACATTTAAAAACAGTGGAACATAAAATTTTAACTGAATCGCTAACAATATTCTCCTCAAGAGACGATCGGGACTGCTGCAAAGCTTTTGAGCTTAAAAAGAGTGAACCCATTTTACATTCGTGTTTCGGATCTCGATTCCCTGACGACGTTTCAACTCGATACACGATTCTCGCAAGGTCTTTTTATCGTCAGGTATCATCGAGTATCGTACCAGTCATCGAGGATCAGGGCGAGCACTATCGAGACACACAAGACCGATATAATAACAACTTGCTGTTTTAGACCGATTAGGTAACGAACAGATCATAGCATTAAGGAAAGCTACTGTGATGACTGTGATAATAATTATAGTCATATACTATGTGCATAGTCTCTATACGTCCAAGTTTACTATGCAATAATGATTGTGTTGGTCTTATTGAAGCATAATAATAATAATAATAATAATAATGATAATGATAATACCAATCAGATAATATATAATAATAATAATAATAATAATAATTAATAATGATATGATAATATAGTTAAAAATAACATATATTAGGTTAATCTTAATATTAAAATTTTGTTAACCCCCAAGACATTCAATTAGCGGTTAAGTATAAATCATCATTATGTGTGAATCCCATGTCGAGGAAATTAAAAGCATTACAAGGGTACAGGTTGTTTTAACGGGTTGACATTGGCATATCTCGCGCCCTTTTCATTGACGACCTTAGGAGGATTAGAGGGGGGTAGCAAGGAATTACACTTGTGCTAACACACATCTGACTGGCAGCCAAGAAAACTAAAACCATTTCATTGGCTAAAGGGAAACGTGTGGAGGAAGAAGTAGGTCTGCGACTGTCAGAAGATGATAATTATGTTTAAAGACTTTTAAGTGTGGAAGCTTGGAGCTGAGCCGCAGCAAGAACCAAAGTCGTCCTTAACGACTTAATAACGCTGATAAAGAATCCAACGTGTGATAGTAATCTTTTAGACAATTAGCCAAATGTTTTTACAGCTTATTCTTCGACTGTTACCATATTATATACTCTTACCAGACATTAGACGCCTCACCAAGGAGTCGGTGCTGTTGCATTCAGTTGAATTAAATGATGTTGACAAAGACGATCTAAAACAACAGCAGAATATTTACCAATTATTCCTCGAGCCTGAATGGGCTTTGAGTCAATAGCCCATGAGGCCGAAGGCCGGATGGGCTATTGACTCAGTGGCTATTCGGGCTCGAGGAATCATTGTTTTAGTAAAATCCAACTAGTTGGTCAGAAATAACGAGACAAAACAACTTTCGCTAGCAAAACGCGATTCAGCAGCCATTGTTTCGGTTTTAAAAGCCGGCGCTTTTCTTTACTAGGGGGCTATTGTTGGATTTCACATGACGTCACTAAAATTCAAACTACAAAAACTATCGATCCTACTGAGATTTTACTTTCATGGTGTATCAGAGCAGCTGAAAACTAATTTTCAAACAAATTTTCCCTTTAAAGTACGCTTGAATTTCTAAGCTTTTGCGTGACGCAGCATTTTCATGACGGCCGAGAGAGCTGTCATTTAGGTTAAAATAGTGACTTTTTTCGAAGAATTTTGCTATCTAATCAGTTCAAGTGTTAGAAAAAGTACTACTTTCATGTTTATGAGTTCCTCTAGGAGTAAATTCACGCTTTAGTAGCAAAACTCGGTAACAGATGTTTCCGTTGGTTTCCGTCCGCCATGTTGGAGCTAATCCTGATGAGCTCCAGCATGGCGTCTCCATACAAAGCTCTATAAATTTGGGTAAAACATTTCCTCGGATGTCTCGTACACGAATGACTCCTTCGACCCAAATCTTGGCGAGGGTCTTTGTATATTTACCTCCTTTCATTTCCCAGATTCTGGACTTTATCTGTCGAACGGTTTTGATTTTTATTTTGATCTTTTTTGGATGGCGTGACACTGAAAACCAGCAAGAACATATAGCCTAGTAGAAGCTCGACCAATCAGAACGCAGCAATGATAATAGACCGCTAGTTGGATTTTACTAAAATGGTATTTTTACCCAAATGACTCCGCTAGTTTTGCTTTACATGTACTGTGAAAGTTGATTTCAAAGAAAGACAACGACTCAGCTAAAAATAGACTGGAAGAGACCCATGTATAAGGACGGCTGATCTGTTCTCTATAAGTATTTATTTTCTTTTGCTTGCTATCGTCACGCATGCGTTGTTAGAGTTTCCGACTCGATACCTCTGACCAGCAAAACAGCCGAGCACATCCGTTTTTAGATCGGTGCTGACGATCGCTGACGAAAGGGTAAACTGCCAGGCTCTCTTCCTGGGACATTTAGAACTCAGCTTGATAAGAACTTGTCAAGAATTTTTTTTCAGTTGTTTGAAGTTTCATAAATTGCCATGGTTAAATATTATCATGAAAGATAAGATAAAAACAAACAGGGATGCACAGAACAGTTGCGTGGGTTGTACGGAAAATGTCATCAAACGTTGTCAGGTCGTATCGGCAGCTGAGATTTAAACACATAATAGCCTTGGTGTCTTATGATCTAGCAGGAATAAACAAAAGATCGGGCTAATTAAGTCGAAATTCTGCCGTGAAGCAACTGTGGACAAGGACCGGGTAATTACATCTACAAACACTACGAGGTAATTTGTATTATCGTTTTTAAACCGACACCTACCTTACATAACTGAGAAAATTCATTCCAGTCCACCAAACCAAAAGAAAGCGTCCCAACATTTATTTCGTCGTTTTGTAGAACTAATAAGAATGAAGGCGTCAGGAGATTTCTAATTGACTTGTGTAATATTTGCTTGCTGTTACGATGATACACCGGCAGGGGACTGTAATCACTAGAGCGAAACAAATAACCTGTTTGACATGATGGAGAGACTTGGCCACTTGACGGGTTTACCACTTGATAGCGAATGATATGCAAGGTCAAACAAAAACAACTTCATCCATAAATACTAGATTTCAAAAATTGAACAATTACTAATATTAACTACTGGAAAATAATATGTTACAGCCTTAACTCAGTTTACCTGATCTCTTAGAAATTTCGGGGATTTCCAGCTTTGATTTGCAAGAAAAGTTCTTTTGGTTAATATAATAAATAAATCCTTTATTGTTCATTTTCAGCAAAACAAGCCTTTTAACTTTTGGAGTCCCTTTATCTTTACCGCTTTCCTAAATACATTCATCGTTGTCTCCATCCACTTTCCAGAGGGTGCGAATGGGGTTAACAGTTAACTGATATTTGGCCGAAAAAACAGTAGTTAACTGATAACCTTGGATATCTTTATGAGGCTTTTGAAATACGCGAAAAAAAGTACGTCTGCGAAAGAGGTAGCATTCAGGGACGCGAAAGAGGATGTCGACAAAATCTGTTTCGAGGTACAAAAGACTTCTGACAAGGCAGGTTGAAAGCCTACTCTGGTTTCTCACTTCAACACAAAACATTTAGTGCTTTGAACTATATACGCCCAAGACTTTGGAACCACAGTAAAGCAATCGCTTAAAAGAACTACGAGTTCGAAGTAGGCTACACTTGCGAAAAGTCGAATTATCCCTTGTCATGTCATGCTTTTGTCAGCACTCTCAACTATGTCTCTCTCATCGGTGCAAACAGTGATTAAATTCACCGATCGAATTCCAAAAATAATGGTCCGGTTTGGTTATGAAGACTATATTTTGGCATTGATAATGTTTCTCGTCGTCTGTTGCAATGGATTGCAAGGATTAGAAATGGGTTGAAACATAGGCCAACAACAAGATACAAGACATGCAGGAACCAGATAAGTACTGCGATTTCGATCAGATAATGAAAGTGCTGAAGAAGGTGAATTTTGAAGTCGTTTATGGCAGGACATGCATGACCATGTTAGGAAGATCAATACGAGATCATGACTGGTGAATCTGGATCTATTTTGGTTATTAACGACTTATTTTCAGTTACTAATAAATTGTACTAGTGGCAGAGTTCAATCTCCCAAAAGTGATTGACTTGAAAGAAGGAAAATTGGGGCTATGACGAATAATATTCGTTGTAGGAAAGTGAAAGTTGACAGCTAACGAAAATTAGTAGTTAACTGAGAATTGGCCAAAAAAATAGTAGTTAACTGATATTTGGCCGAAAAAATAGTAGTTAACTGAGAATTGGGTACCCCCATTAGCACTTCCACAATCAATTTCGATTCTCGTACATTTTCCTCAATCAAATTCAAAAACAGGATCACATTCTCAAGGAAAGCCGAGGCACCCAATTCGGAATCGGCTGCATATCGCTGGAAAGAAAGGAAAAGGTGAGGCCAGGGGTCCCGCTAGCCTGCGTTGCAGCCGGCCCACGCACTCGTCTAAACTATCTGTGGAAGGTTGTAGAAGACTTAGAGCGTCTGCAAGGGTCTGCAAGGCAAGGGTCTCCCCTGACCACCGTTGAATTTCCGCCTATGGACTGCAATGAAAGTCATGGGATACTTCAAAACAGTTAACGGTGGCATTGGTGATCTTTGAAGAAAACTTTTCTAGCAGTTGAAAATACCTAGAGAAAATCTGGGCAATTACAGATGATCATAGCTAGTAGAGTCATAATACTGCTTCTTATTAGAGGTTTTAATTTGACAAGGGGTTAGTTTACCAACAGAAAGTTAACTGACATTAACTATGGAGAGTTTGGCCAGCATCTATTCAAATTTATTGGAGCAAATCAAAAGAAAGCGTTTAAATAAGAAAAGAATTTAACTCCCACACGTTTTTTTTTTTGAAATTGTGGAACACCAACATGGCAGCCATTATGCTGGTGACCAAGGGAGGTACTTGGGTCAAATGGGTATGACTGCCACTGGCCTCTCACAACCCTAACCCTATTTAAAAAGTCGATTCTGTGGTGAATTAGCCCATCTTAGCCACTTTTGGGTAAACGTAATTTCCGCAATCCCAATAACTTTCTGTCACCTCAGTCTTTAACCGCGAATGTTCCCATTTTTTAAATCCCTACTTACCAAGTTTTTCGGATTACGCCGAAAATCCTGAAAATGTGCGACTCCATTCTAGCAACTTCAGTAAAAATGAAACTATTTTAGTCAATCTGGTCGTGAAAAAAATGCTACCCCATCCAGCGGCACTTCCCCATTAGCTTATTACTGGGAAGTATCCCCCATCCGCTCCCCCGGGAATGGTACCAAATCGAAAGTAGTATAAGCCACACGCTTTGTTGCTCAGCACCAATAGCTACCGATCACAAGCGCAGAATCTGAGCCGTCATTTTCACTGATGAAATGAACCAAGACCTGCTCTAGGTCAACAACGCCTGAAGAGCGATTCTCTGATCTCCCAGTAAATCGCCATGTACTACTCTGAGTGATTCGAGGAAGACGAGATCTTTCATGTCAGTCTGTTTGATTGAGTAGGCGGGTAAAAAAAGAGACAAAAATCTATCGTTGTTGCACTGTACTCTTAGTCCTTAATAACACTGTCTCAAATTTGACAAATTTATACCTCTGAAATCAAAATATCGAAAATCTACGCCCAACTTCCCCCTCCCCCATTCCTTTGGCCCTGGGATGTTTGCCTCGAACTCTCATACTTGCAACCCCCTCTTTGAAAAAATCCTGGATCCGCCCCTGCAGACCCTATGCTCCGGGATCGAATCCGCTCATATTCGAGTGAATTATTTTTTTCCCTTAAAATTGAAGAGAGTTACACTTTGACAACATTTGTTGATCAGACACTAAGTCTCTAAGTTTATCGAGTCTAAATCGACGTATGATAGTTTGGTCTAGCTGGGAATCTTCGATTTGTCAAAATTATTGAAAAAAATATTGGACTTCCCGTCATTTAGTGTTTTGAAAATGTTAACCGGTTACCGGCCATATAGCCGTAGCCTTTATTATTTTCCAAGCAAATTTCCTTCTGTTCTAAGAGGGAATCACACAAGGAGCATTAGGGCTTCGAGCCCCAAATTTATGTAACATATTTATCAAAAATTGAACGTAACTGCCCTCCAAAATTGTTTAAATTGGCATTTGATTCGTGACATGTTTGGCCAAGTCAATGTTGTATTTTAATTGTTGCTTCTCAAACCTGTCCTGTAGCGCAGATCACAGTCGAACAAATTTCCTTAAACTTGGCAGATGAAATAAACAGTCTTAAACTCAAGAATTTTAAGTTTCGTGGAAATCGCTCGATTTTTGTGCAAACAGAAAGACTGAACGCCATAGTTAAAAAATTCTCTCTTATCGCCCAATCAAAACTTCAAAATAAATTTCAGTCATTCAGTTGAAAGCGAGAATGGTTTAACTTATACATATCAAAAATCGAGAATTATCTGGCCACTTCTGACGCGACGCGAGCACGTGAGAAAAATACTAAAACTGGCTCATAATTAAGTTAGTCACCTTAAACGCGATACTTAAAAGGAACAAGATAATTTCTAAGTTTAGGTCATCACTGGCAAAGATTTTGGATAGCCCTCTTAGCTTCATATGACCTTCTACTAAAAATTAGTTGAATGTTTATTTGATTCATTACCCCAAACTGAACGTTATCAACGATAAAATACAATCTTTGTATCGATACACAACTTTCTTCAACTCGTTTCGTTAGTTTTTTTCCCTTTTTTACTCACCGTCAAATTCAATTTTATTATATTGAAAGAAGAAAGCTGTAATCATTAATCATTATAGGAGGTAATTAGCATTCCGAATAGGGGCAATTTGTTGGTAGCCAATATCCTGTGCTCTCCAAGTTCAATATTTTTATCGAAGTAAGGAACCTGACTTATAAATCGCCGGAGTGAGTGTACCAAAGGGGTTAGGAATGACCCATGTCAAGCGTGAAATATCGCCAAAGGAACTTGGTAAATTAAATGAACGCCTTGACATGCTAATATTTGACTAACCATGAAGATAAGAGAAGCGACAATATAAACATAAATCTTATAATCACTTACACGAACCTCTCAACATCAGTGAAGAAAGATGGCAGTGCCAACCCTTGAGAATTCGATCAGAGAATTGTACTGTTCAGCAAATGTCACTGCCAGAGTTAACGACGAGCTAATCGTCCTTTTAGTGCTTAATACTTTTCTGTCCATTACAGGTTTTCTAGGGAACACTCTGATCCTAGCTGCTCTACATAAAGAATCTTCACTACATCCGCCCTCCAAACTCCTGCTACGCAGCCTAGCGATAACTGATCTCTTGGTGGGAATCATTGTCGAGCCTCTGAATGTTGCTTACTTGATGTCGGTGAAGAGCCAAAGATGGGATATTTGCTATAATGTTAACGTTGCGCTTTTAATCGCCAGTTATATTTTGTGTGCGGTGTCTTTGTTAGTACTGACTGCAATAAGCGTGGACAGACTTCTCGCCTTGTGGTTGGGCCTCAGATACAGACAAATTGTAACTTTGAGAGGTGCCTATATAGCTGTAATCGTTATGTGGGTTTTGCCCATTGTCGCCACAACAAGCTACATTTGGAATCCTCAGTTGCTTTTATTGCTTCTTTACATACATTTGTCTTTTTGTTTATCCATCATAATTTTCTCTTACATGAAAATCTTCTTCATGCTCCGTCATTACCAAATTCAAGTCACTGTGGCTCAAGAACAACCGAGGCAAGCAATTCCACTGAACATAGCTCGATACAGAAAGGCAGTGTACAGTGCACTGTGGGTGCAGTTTACATTATTTATTTGTTATCTTCCATTTGGCATAACACAGGCTTTAACTGATCTGAAAAGCGTCAGGTTTTCTTCATCAGTTTATCTTGCTAAGACTTTTTCATTTACTTTTGTTTTTCTAAACTCAGCATTAAACCCATTGCTTTATTGCTGGAAAATCAAAGAAGTAAGACAGGCTGTTAGAGACGCAATAAGGCAAATCTGTTCTTTGACATAGTTGATTACTGAGCATCTGAATTATGTATATGTTGCAATTAATTTTTTTTTCCTTTGGTATGGTATGGCCTGACCGGTGGCTATTGTAGTTTGAGGTTTGATTTTGTCAGGGCAACCGACAATTATAGTTCTTTATACGAAGAAAAATGAACTCGGAGACGTTAATAATTGCTGTATTAATTTATCGCTTGCGCGGCTAGTTTGCGTGGCGAGCAAAGATGTGTGAAAACAAAAATCGTTTTAATTCTTAGAGTTAAACGCACCTGTATCTAAGGGCATAACATATCCTATTTATTTACAAATATTTCAATATAAAAACTCACAAATATTCACAAAGCATATTTTTCAATTGTGGCACACAGCTGAATACATGGAGGAATACAATCACGTGCAACTGAAAACCTACATACAAATTGCCCCAATACATTCTAAATCAGAAAGATTTGTTTTAGCCCTAAAAATAGGGCCGTTTCGGTGAGTAAAATACAGTTTTTGGGTCTAATTTGGCTCCCTTAAATCAGGGCCAATACAGTCCAATTAGCTAGGGCTGATTTGGTCCCAGGGCTGAAATGGGCCCTACTGTGGGCTGGAATAGCCTTTTGATAGAGCTTTTTTGGCCTAAATTGTGCTCAAAGGGCTCCAGGAGGGGCTGAATCAGACTTTGGCCTGCAGGGCTGAATTGACACTTTGGGGCTGAAACAGATATTTTCAATTTTCAGTGTATAATAGTTTATACTTCAGGGAAATTTGAGGTTGAATGTCTCACAGGACGAAAAAATGAGTTGCTGCTAAGACATGTTTTATCAGTAATAAACTTCCCTTGTGTAATAAATATTAAATGTGCTTTGAGAGAAAGAAAAAAGGTAAACTCTTTACAGTCAAAAATCTGTGAACAAGAAACTTATTCATATTCACAAAGCATATTTTTTAATTGTATACACACAGCTGAATACATAGAGAAATAAAATCACGAGCAAAAACCTGCATACAAATTACCCGAATATAATAGTTCACTGACTTCGGGGAAATTCGAGGTCGAATTTCTCACAGAACGAAAAAATGGCTTTGCGCAAATTTTCTCTTGGCCTCGTTATCTGAACCCTCTGTTTTTTAATATGCGAAGTGACATTTACCATCATTACCCCATATTTACTCCTCGTTTTCAAATATTTGCGATATATTTGCAAGTATCAAATTTATGCAAATCCATTTTTTTTCGTCCAGTGACTGAAATAATGGAACGTTTAACTGGGATGAACGATTCATATCTGAAAAGTAATAACTAACATGGAATTTTATACATAACAGTCATCCTAATTTATTTCAATAAAAAAAATATCTATTTACTATTTCGAGAAAGCTTGTCGGAAAAAATGTGAGCGCGACAATCGCAAAGGTGATATGGGATATACACTGTTCCAGACATCGTAGCCGTCGAACCTACTTTTGTTGCTTTCCTTTAGCATTCACATACGTCCATGGCCTCTCATGCCATTCAATCTTTCAAATTTCTTTGAAGAACAGTGAACTCAAAACCACCCTCAATACCTTTCGGGATTGTCGTGAGCACTTTTCCCGACAACGTTTCTCGAAATAGCTATGTGGTGTATCAGAGCGACTAAACAGCTTCTTGCTGTTCCACCTCTCACTTCCAAACGACATCTTTCCTCAGCAAACTATGTAGTGGTTCCAGAATGGACGACAGGTTAGGTATGAACTTACCATAGAAGTTAAGCATACCAAGGAACGACTTCAGCTCAGTGGGGTTTTGTTCTGTTTATAGGCATGGTTTAAATCTAGCTTAGTAAATGTTTGACCTCCAACTAATTTCGTATACAGATCATCAAGCTTGTGGATAGGATAGCCATCCAGTTTTGACACTTTATTAACCGTGAGCTTATAGTTTCCACAGACTCTTCCAGTGCCATCACTCTTTATGACAGGGACAATCGGGGTGGCCCACTCGGAATACTGGACTGCTTCAATGGTCCCTGCCCTTTCAAGTCTTTCTAGGTCTTGTTCAATTTTCGCCCTCAGAGCATACGGTACTGGTCTGGCTTTATGAAAGATAGGGGTAGCCGTGGGGTGAACATGGATTTTGGCCTTTGTCCCTTGTAGAGTTCCAAGCCCCTCCTCGAACAGCTAAGCATGTTTTTGCAAAATCTCTTTCAGTCGCTTATTGTGTGAAGAAAGTTGTTTGATTATGGTCCAATTCAGCTTGATTTTCTCGAGCCAGTTCCTACCTAGCAAAGCAGGCCCCTTGCCGCCTACAACCAAAAGCGGCAGGGAGTATTCAACCCCATCATAACACACATTTACAGAACAAGACCCTTTAGATTTGACCTCTTCCCCGGTATATGTGTGAAGGACAATTCCTGACTCTACAAGTTGGGGTGCTTGACGTGCTGAAAAAATGTAGTTGTCTAGTTCTTCGCCAATCACAGACAAGGAGGCCCTCGTGTCAACTTCCATCTCCAGGGGTTGCCCAGCAACACTTAGCTGTACTTTGTAGGGTGATGGGTGTGGACTGCCAAAGTTAAACAAGGAATATGCACCCACAACCTGTTCCTCCCCTGGTGTTTGCACGGCATCTTCAAGAAGATTGGTAGGCTTGGAGTTGTCTGATTTCTGCTCATTAACTGGCTGTGGTTGTTTCCCTTTCTTTTTAGCTGGGCACAATCGAGCTAAATGGCCAACTTTACTGCAAAAATAGCATTTGGCATCTTTAAAATGACAGCTTTTGGGGTAGTGGTTGCCGCTGCAACGACAGCACTTAATTTCGCTTCCCTTATTAACTTTGACGTCTACTTTGTTGACAGAGGCATCCCGTCCCTGACCGTCTGCCTTCTGTATCTCTGAAGCATCCTTATCTGCTGCTTCAATGGCGAGAGCTAATTAAGCGCCCGCCTCAATGTTAATTTGGGTTCAGCTAATAATCGGCGCTGTATTCTGATATCACGAACACCACACACCAGTTGATCACGAAGCATCTCATCTAACGTAATTCCGAATTCACAGTGTTCAGACAGGTGTCTTTATTCAGCTAAAAACATTGCAATGGTCTCACCTGGTTGTTGGGAGGGTGTGTTAAACTTGAATCGCTGAACAATAGCCGACGGTTTAGGCATGAAATGGTCTTGGAGGAGTTTTGCTAAATCCTCATAGCTTTTATCCTTTGGATCTTCTCGGGCAGCCAAACTTCGCACCAGTTTATAGGTTTTCGCTCCAACACAAGTCAGAAAAATGGATCTTCTCTTGTCAGGATCTGTGATTTCATTCGCTTCGAAGAAATGGTTTACACGCTCGATGTAAAATGGCGCCAATCTTCAGTTTCGTTGTACCCGTCCAACTTCCCAAACGTGAGCATGATTCACGTAGACTTCCCTTCCCTTGTCTACCTTGCAGTGGGCGTCCGTATACGTTCCTCGTCACCAACAATGTGGTATATTGAGCGACTAAACAGCTTAAATACTCTCACGGAACTCAACGAGTCAACAAGCACATGGTTCGGACTAACAGAACAACATGACAGGGGTCACGTGACCCCTAACAAGTTCCCAGGACCGCACAAGCTGGATATTAAAAATCGTCTTATTGAAATACTAAGTTTTTACCGTTTTAATGAAGTCCAGTACAGTGGTAGTGCACAATAATCATGATAATAATTATTGCCCCCTCCCGAGCAGGCACTCTTACTATTAACTCGCGCGTATATTAAGGAAAATACTTACAGTTGAAATATACAGTCGGTATGCCAGAAAAAAATCTCGCTTTGCTTGAACAGGGCCGCGAGGAATCGTTAGGTAATGATTGACGTTTCTATTGTTTGCGCCCGCAAGTACGAAATGGTTAGGATGACGTAAAGACAGAAAATCCCGAAGGGACCGCTTAGGTAGATTCTTTGACATTAATTGTGCAGTCATACTTCGGTACTCTTTTGCGTTACGTGTTATCAGTGACATTCTGTGGAGCAGTTGCTTTGAAAGTTATGGACCAAAAGACACTCGTTAAGCGCAGATGAAGTTATAAAGTGCGTATAACTGTGTATATTCTTGGCTTGCATTTGACGTCACCAAAAATAAACCTAAGAAATTATCGATTCTTCTGAGTTTCTACTTTCACGAGGCGTTAAAGCACCTAAACACCTTTATGTTAACAAATTTTTGGTTCGAAAGGGTGCTTCGTTTTGCGATACCGGACGCTTGAATTTCCAGGCTTTTGCGTGACGCGGCATTCAGCTGACGGCTAGGAGAGCTCTTATGTGGGCTAAAAACATCATGGCCTAGTTTGGGAGATTTTGCTGTCTAAACATTCCTTGTCTCAGAATAAATATTATTTTTAATATTTATGAGTTCCTCAAGCGAAGAATTTACGCATTAGTAGGAAAACTCGAAAACAGATGTTTTTTTCGGTATCCGGAGGCCATATTGGTGTCCCTGAAAGGGACACCAACTTGGCGTTTCCATACAAAGCTTTATAAGTTTACGTAAACCTTTTTACCGAATATCTCGCATTTGAAATATTGCACAGACGGATTCTTAGCAAGGCTTTTTGTATATTTATCTTCTTTCATTTCCCAGATTCTAGACTTTCTATATTGAATGGTTTGCATTTTTATTTTTCATTGCGTGACAGTGCAATCCGAGAATATCAGTCCGGAATAAGGACAGGGCCAACTGGTCACGCGACACTGTTCAACCAGGTAGGAAGGCGCCCTTGTGTTTATCAAAACACCGATCCAGTGATCAAAACTTTTCACAACAGCAGACGGAGGCGGACATATTTTAAGATAAGCTTAAAGTACTCGTCTAGGTTTCACATTATTTCAAAGAAAACATTTGATGTAAGAGAATAAGAGTATTATTCATTGCAAGGAATCATTGGGGTGTTCAAACTGATTCCGGACGATCGCAGAGGTCATGGCTTCACTGGATGGCGTGGCTTTGAAGATTTTTGATGGGAGAAAACTGGTCCCGGAAGACTAGTAGAGAGTGTGTGAAAATTTGCTGAGATCGTACAAAACAGGAATGGTACTACCTATTAACTTCTACAGGACAAGAATCAAAGAACCAGTCATCATAACAAGAATAAAAAGTAGTTCAAATTTATGAATTTTTCTTGTTTGTTTTTTTGTGTTATTTCCTGTTGACTTCACGCATCTGGTACTTTCTTTGCTTGCTGTCGTACCTGCAATGTTTTAATTTTATCCCAAATAATCAGTG
This sequence comes from Porites lobata, assembly GCA_942486035.1. NCBI lineage: Eukaryota > Metazoa > Cnidaria > Anthozoa > Scleractinia > Poritidae > Porites > Porites lobata. Next base: position 1,403,736 of record CALNXK010000058.1, on the reverse strand, counting down.
CATGTTCAATGAGTAGCGAAATACATCATTTTATACAGTTGAAAATTGCCTTCTTCCTTTGAATTTTTTTTAACTATGGATCTTCATCAAATCTTTCCAGATTTGATGAATCTCAGAAACAAAGCGGTTAGTATCTATACCTTGCGCTTATGATGCTATGATCTTTAATTTTATCCCCGCAAATTCGGCAAAGTGAGGCGAGATGTTGGACGTGAATATCCATAAGACTAATAAAGTTGTTTGGCCTTGAAAAGAAAAAAGGCAAAGGCTTGTATTAATGCGAAAAAAAGTAATAACACGGCTCTGCCATGTCTGCATGAAACCCGGGAGAGGAACACGTTCGTGTTTCATGGACCTCGGAATTCAAAAATTGTTTACCAAAATTCTAGGTTGTCTACCACCCCACATTCAATATGATAAAAGTTAATGGATATGACAATCGTGGAAAAATATCTAGAACTTCGTAGAAAATCTGTGGATCGAAAAAATAATAGATACTTGTTCACCTACCTTGAAAACCAACCAAAATCTCGCCTACATCGCGTTGTTTAAAAGAAGAAATAAGCCACAAAATGTGCTGAATAGTTTACAAGACACTTCCAGTGTGGCTTCCTATGCGCTGTCCAATTAAAAAAATTGTGTATGCTTCATGAAAAGTCTTAAAAAATATGCCTGAGAGCCTCGAAACGGTGACTGTGGTCGTTTAGGTGATCTATCCGCCATTTTCCTCGAGAACAATAGCTCCATGACGTCACAACTGTCCTTAAATTTAGGGATATTCCGGACTGTATACATAAACACTTGGAGAGTTTGCCAGACACGAGTTCACAAATCTTTGATTGGAAACCTTGCCGGACACTCTTTCTCTCTCTTTGACCGGAATAAGAATCAGCCCCAAACAAGCAAGACGAGTGAAAAACGGCTAGCTTATCACTAGCAGAACGATGGACGATAACAGAAATTTGCCGACAATCAAATTCTGTGCTGACGTATTCCCTGCTCACAGATGTCCTTCCGCTATAAAGTTTCAAATAAGACTAGAATGCGCAAGCGTGAATTGATCAAACGTCCTTTTAATTTCTAAGGCTTACTTTCCGGCAAATAAAATGAACTGAATTGTAAACAGTCAAAGAGAAATAGCGAAAAATTTAACTTCTAATTAAATCTTTTCTTATGGTTTAGAATAAACTATTCTCGAAACTGAGAATGTTTTGATCAAAGCTGTGTAAATCTATCTAAAACTGTGCATAGAACCTTCCGTTTCGTGTATTTATCCCACCTATTGTATTGAATACGTGTGAAAATCTTCATTTTATGAATCGGTATATTTCAAAGAGCTACACAACGAGCAAGAATACGGCTATTGACCAACAATATACAGAACGGGGCAGCTGTAGTGTCAACTATTACTAGTAGTAGTAATAGAAACTGATAGATTTAAATGAAGCAGGAGCCTGAATGAAGATATGATCGTCGCCGTTATGTTGTAACAGCAGTTTTAAAGCAATTGCAAATAAACCCTAAAAAATTTGGGGGCTTTAACGGGAGTCGAACCCATGGCTTTTGCGTTCGGGCTTAAGAGCTCTACCAACTGAGCTACGAAGACCCATACATTAGGAGCAGACCAATTTGTTGAGTTTATCTTAACCCGTGAAAGGAATAGGATATCTAAAACGAATCTAGAACGATATGATTTGCGGAAATACAAATTAACAATTTATATGTGTTACTTTTTCTAACAAATTCTTTTTCTTTCTTTTTTACAATATAATCTAATTTTAAATTGGGTGGGGTGACTATATAGACTTTGCCCTTCCAAGCACAAATTGGGGAAATAAGAGTTAAGTTAATTCGAGCGACTTCGACGCGTGAACAACAAGGGGGAAAACTAACTCTGCAACTCGCTTGGCTACTGGTAAAGGAACTCGTCACTGTTCCACGGTACTATAGGGTCTGCTATAACTGGAAAACAGGACAGCACTCAAACTTGGACCTCAACAGCTATAATCTTCAGCTCGTGGACGTAAATCATAGAGGCATGTACATCCAAAATGTAAATCGTACAGGAATGTAAATCCTCAATGCATGTAAATCAAAAAACAGAGATAGTGCTCTATTTATACTAACCGATCAACTCATTACACAACATTACAGAACAAATGGAACGAAGGCTGAATAAAATCAGCTGAACACTGAAAAAAAATCTGGATAAATTCAGCTTTAAAGTTTATATGTTAAACTAAATGATACAAAAGTAAATGTCAGTCGAGCAAATGAATTTAGAAAATTTACAAAGAAAGCTGTGTAAAAGAATTCGAGTTTTCTTTTCTCAGGATTCCTTAAAATGTCAAAAACAAAAAAACTACGGTTGGTATTTGAACAGGAGAAAGATCCAGTTGTTCAGTGACTAAGCTGTATAATCAGGGGCGGATCTAGGGGGAGGGTGCAGGGGGTGCGCACCCCCCCCCCCTGAGATGACCTGCGGTTTTCTAATACAACTGGTATTCCGCAAAAAAAAAAAAAAATTATGTGGTTTATTGGTGTTGAAGTAGAGCAAGAGGCGAGTGAACCCCCTCCTAAAAAAAATCCTGGATCCGCCCCTGATAATTACCCAGAGACAAATTATCCTTTTAAAAGTAAACATTGAAGTAAAATGTGTATAATTTAAGGGAACAAATTAAAAACAACTCAATGTAAATTCAATGTAAATTACGGCTGAAACAACTTTAAGGGGAATATTTAAAAGCTAGATAATGAATTCGAGACAAATAAAGAATTCATGGGAAATCTCTCCTTACAGTGGACTAGCCTGTATGGTTCCTCGGTTCCCTTCTAGTCCTTCCCCGCCAGGGGCGAAGCCAGCTTTTCGGCTATTTGTAGGCCTGGCTGACTTTCATTTCCACATATCCTGTACGAATTGACCTCATCAACACTTCGAGCTCTTAAGCTTTTTAGCTCACCCCAACAACGCATAATTTATTACAAGCGGTAGTCCATTTGCTGGCTACGCCCCTGTGTCTGTGTATTTATTATATTGTATGCAGTAAAAATTGATTAAAGTAAATTAAATTTAATATGGTCGCGGCTCCATTAAATCTTATACCAACAGAGAAGTCTTGTTACCATGGTAGCAAAAGTTCTGGATATCAACAAACTGTGGCCTACAAATATGGCAGTGAAACTGAAAAAATTGACAAATGACTTGGCTGCATTCAGGAACAAAACGGTAGCTCAATCTTTTCTTCCATCGTTCAATAATAAAAATGGCTGTCTCCGTCAAGAAAGATTGTTGAGATTCGATCCAGAAATTTAGCTGCCATGGTGAAGTGACGTCACACTTCTCCCCGATTGTGGAGCATTTTAGGAGAAGCCAATCACGTTTCTTTTTCTTATCAGGCATCGCTGTAAATTAGACACCTTTGTTGAGCAGACATGGAATTGGTTCCTTGTTATTCCTCAGTCACCCATAATGCGACAAGGAACGCCGATCTTCAGTCAATTTCTATATGAATCTGTTATGTGAAGGAAACCCTCCTAAAACGGAAACCTAGAGTTTATCCCTCCCCGCTCTCCACAAACTTTGTTTAAAGGCACCTTGAGTTGGTGCCTGTCGTTATTTAGTCATTAGTTTTTGGGCAAAAAATACCGTAATCTCTATTAGAAGGACTCCTCCATTGAACAGCCACCCAGATTTTATGTTCCACGGGCGTTCTTAGAGTAATTTTCCTTGACAAAAACCTTGAGCTCTTGCAAGAAGAACACATCATAGTGTCGGTGTTATACTATAAAAGTAGAGATCAATGTACTTGGGTTCCTAGAGGAAAGGAGTTATTTAGCACTATTTGGCTAAATACAGTCAACTATCTCCCTTTATAGCGGACACCACGGTCTTCGAGTTAGAGTCCTCACTAGCGAGGGTCCGTAATACAGTCAACTCTCGCCTTGCAGACACCCCGCTATAACGGACACCCCGATAATACGGACAGCAGCTAAATTCTGGGCAAAAATAGATTACATATGTTTGACCGAAATAATTTCCCGGTATTACGAACCTTCGCTAGTGAGGACACCAACTCGAGGTCAATGCCGGTGTCTGTTATAAAGGGAGTTGACCGGCTTTAGCGGGAATTTATCAAAAAATGATCTTTGACTGAAATAATTTCCCGTTATAACGGACTTTCGCTACTGAGGAAACTGATGATTTCATTTTCGCGAAAATCTAACGCATTACAAAATTACTGGACAAGAACGTATTCCAGTTGAGATAACCATTAGTATTAGGGAAACACATTGATGCGCAGGTGTTCTTGGCCCCTTTCTTGCCCTTTAACAATTCTTGCCTATTCTTGTTACTCTAGCCAATTTGTGGCATTTTGCCATATTTCAAAGCTCTCCTTGCCCTTTTCCTTAGCTTTCTAACCCTAGAATTCTGTTAAATTTGTTATTTTTGCTATTTTTGCCATATTTGTTGCTCAATCTTTTCACCTAGCAGGAAAAATTCTTGTTACTTTTGCGATTTTTGCGAAATTTGCGGACATCTCGGAGCCCTTCTTGACCTTTTCTCTTTCTAAGTGTAGTAGAATTTTGTGAACTTTGTTATTCCTGCTATTTTTGCCATATTTGTTATTCAATCTTTTCACATTTAGCAAGAAAAATTCTTCTTACTTTTGCGATTTTTGCGACATTTGCTATTTCTTCTATACTTTTCTGATAGCAGTTTTTTTAAAATCTTTTTTTGCTAAAATTGCGAAAACAATTTGCTTGCAAATTTTTGCTAACAAGATCGATCCTGGACATAAGTGTGTCAGTAAGGCGAAAATTGACTGTACGGTAAATAATCATCATTCTTAAATCATCGAGCTGGCTTTAAGAAAGAAGGCTACATGTTGGCACCTTCTTGTTCTAAAGTCTTGGTTCTCTCTTCCAGCCCGGGAACGAGGGCTTTGTTTGACATCAAATCCAAGGGGCGGTTGTACGCAGGAAGTCAAGCCTCTGCTGCTATAACCATTCCATTTCCTGTCGTTAACTAAAAGCTTTTTTTATATTTCAATATCAAAATAATATCTTGCAAATCTAGTCCTTAGGGGCACCCAACGTCAATTTTCGGAAAATATCTGTTCGGAAGACGATTTGAGATCTGCAATTTTCGGAACATTCTTTGTAAAATTCTTGCTTGTTTTCCTCTCCCAGGATTTTCGAACGTCTAAAAAATGACATAATTGCCCATTTTTGACCGATTTTTACCCTAAAAAGGTCACCTAGGATTTTCGGAAGTCTTTTTTCTGGCTAAAACTTTTGAAAAGGTAAGTTTTGATCCTTATAATTTTCGGATCACTAGACTTGCAGCTAGGAAGTCCGAACAGATATATATAGAAATATGCCTACATCTACCGTTTAAATACTAAAATACGTTTAACAAGCTATGTTAAGTGGTTTTGAACTATATTCTTGTTGGGTACCCCTGAGTCCTCGGGGCTTTAAGACGGAAAAGGCGTCTCTCTCGGCGCTGAGATCCTTTACCTAAAATTACTTCTGTAGTTTTATTGCCTCAATTAGGACGCAAATCCTGAAATCAATCTACAGAAACGGAATAAAAAAAATCATGAACAAGGAAGGAAGGAAGGTTCTCATGTTTAACAACGGTCAACAGGGAATTGACCAATCGATCATGGGATTCCCGTGGCCACCGTGAAGTCTATGAAAACTTTCTATGGAAAAGAAAAAACCATTAAAACCGAGTAATATTTCCTTCCTGATTAGCATACAAGATCCTTTTCCTTTTACCATGTTTACAGATTAGTTTAATGTTTATTTGATTCATTACCCCAAACTGAATTTTATCAACGACAAAATACAATCCATGTACCAATAGACAACTTTCTTCAACTCGTTTCGTTAGTTTTTTCCCTTTTTTCCTCACCGTCAAATTCAATTTTATTATTTTGAAAGAAGAAAGCTGTATTCTTTAATTACTATTCTGAGTAGGGGTAATTTGTTGGCAGCATATATCCCCTGATCTTCAAGTTCAATAATTTTTGTCGAACTAATTAAGGAACCTGCCTCATAAATCATTAAGGTGAGTATACCCGAGGGGTAATTGTGACCCATGTTAAACGCAAAATAGAACCAAAGGAAGTTAATTATATAAAAGCCTTGACGTGCTGACATTTGACTGGCCATGAAGATAAGTGACTGTAGCATGATGATCCCCTTATAAGAAGCGACAACAGAATCGCTTCCACGTACCGCTCAACGTCAGCGAAGAAAGATGGCAGTGCCAACCCTTGAGAATACGATCAGAGATTTCTACTGTTCAGCAGATGTCACTGCTAGAGTTCACAACGAGCTAATCGTCCTTTCAGTGCTAAATACTTTTCTGTCCATTACAGCATTTCTGGGAAACACTCTGATCCTAGTTGCTCTACATAAAGAATCTTCGCTTCATCCGCCCTCCAAACTCCTGCTACGCAGCCTAGCGATAACTGATCTTTTGGTGGGAATCATTGTTGAGCCTCTGAATGTTGCTTACTTGATGTCGGTGAGGAGTAAAAAATGGGATATTTGCTATAATGTTTACGTTGCGCTTTTACTCGCCAGTTATATTTTGTGTGCAGTGTCTTTGTTAGTGCTGACTGCAATAAGCGTGGACAGACTTCTCGCCTTGTGGTTGGGCCTCAGATACAGACAAGTTGTAACTTTGACACGTGTCTCTATAACTGTAATCGTTATGTGGGTTTTGCCCATTGTCGCCACAACAAACTACACTTGGAACCCTCAGTTGCTTTCATTGCTTCTTTACATACATTTGTCTCTTTGTTTATCCATTATAATTTTCTCTTACATGAAAATCTTCTTCATGCTCCGTCATTACCAAATTCAAGCTGAGATCAATGTGGCTCAAGAACAACCGAGGCAAGCAATTCCACTGAACATAGCTCGATACAGAAAGGCAGTGTACAGTGCTCTGTGGGTGCAGGTTATATTATTTATTTGTTATCTGCCATTTGGCATAACACAGGCCTTAACGGATCTGAAAAGCGTTAGGTTTTCTTCATCAGTTTATCTTGCTAAGACTTTTTCATTTACTTTTGTTTTTCTAAACTCAGCATTAAACCCATTGCTTTATTGCTGGAAAATCAAAGAAGTAAGAGAGGCTGTTAGAGAGGTAATACCCCTTACAAAAATATGGAGGTGATTTGTACACAATTTGTATACAAAAAGTGTACACATATCTACTCCATTGTACCTAATGTATATTTGATTTATACATAGAAAATACACACAGGAAATGTGATTGATTTTGATGTATTCTTTTTGTATACAGCAGTAAGAGGATGTGTAAAAAAGTATAAACAGATACAAACTAAAAATATGTGATTAATTTTGATGTACAGGTTTCATAGTACAATCAGAAGAAGCATACAAAAAATATACAACATTCAAGGAATGCATTAACATAGCTCGATACAGAAACGCAGCTAGTGTACAGTGCACTGTGGGTGTAGGTTACATTATTTATTTGTTATCTGCCATTTGGCATAACACAGGCCTTAACTGATCTGAAAAGCGTTAAGGTTTCTTCGTCATTTTATCTCGCTAAGACTTTTTCGTTTACTTTTGTTTTTCGTCATTAAACCCATTTCTTTTTTTTTGGAAAATCAAAGAAGTAAGACAGGCTGTTAAAGACGCAATAAGGCAAATCTCCTGTTCTTTGACATAGCTGATTACTGAGCATATGAATTATGTATATGTTGCAGTTATTTTTTTTCCTTTGGTATAGTATGGCCTGACCGTTGACTGGTGTAGTTTGAGGTTTGGTTTTGTCGGGGAAACCGACAATTATAGGTCTGTAGACGAAGAAAAATAAATTCGGAGACGTTAATTGCTGTTTTGATTTATTGCTTGCGCAGCTAGTTTACGTGGCGGGCAGAGATGTGTGAAAAAAAGATCGTTTTAATTCTTAGAGTTAAACGCACCTGTATATAAGAGATAAGAGCATAACATATCATATCTATTTAAAAATATTTCAATGTAAAAACTCATAAATATTCACAAAGCATATTTTTCAATTGTATACACACAGCTGAATACATGGAGGAATACAATCAATTGCAACTGAAAACCTACATACAAACTGCCCCAATATAATAGTTCATACTTCGCGGAAATTTGAGGTCGAATGTCTCACACTGACGAAAAAATGGCTTTGCACAAAGTTTCTCTTGGCCTCGTTATTTGAACCCAATGTTTTTTAATATGCGAAGTGACATTTACCATCATTGCCCCATATTTACTACTCAGTTTTCAAATATTTGCGATATATTTGCAAGGAGCAAAGTTGGGCAAATCCATTTTTTTCGTCCAGTGACTGAAACGAATAGGATATGATTTGCGGAAATACAAATTAACAATTCATATGTGTTACTTTTTCTAACAATTTCTTTTTTTTTTTTTTTTTTTTACAATACAAGGTAATTTTAAATTGGGTGGGGTGACGATAGGCTTTGCTCTTCCAAGCACAAATTTGGGGAAATAAGCTTTAAGAGAATTCGAGCGACTTCGGCGCGTGAACAACAAGGGGGAAAAGTAACTCTGCAACTCGCTTGGCTACTAGTAAAGGAACTCGTCACTGTTCCACGGTACTAGGGTCTGCTACAACTGGAAAACAGGACAGCACTCAAACTTGGACTACAACAGTTATAATCTTCAGCTCGTGGACGTAAATCATACAGGTATGTACATCCAAAATGTAAATCGTACAGGAATGTAAATCCTCAATGTAAATCAAAAACAGGGATTAACACTGTGCTCTATTTATACTAACCGATCAACTCATTATACAACATTACAAAACAAATGGAAAGAAGGCTAAATGAAATCAGCTGAACACTGAAAACAAATCTGGATAAGTTCAGTTTTAAAGTTCATATGTTAAACTATGGTTCCTCGGTTCCCTTCTAGTCGTTCCCCGCCAGGGGCGTGGCCAGCTTTTCGACTATTTGTAGGGCTGGCTGACTTTCATTTTCACATATCCTGTACGAACTGACCTCACCAACACTTCGAGCTCTTAAGCTTTTTAGCTGACCCCAACAACGCATAATTTATTACAAGCGGTAGCGGGACCAAACCAAAACATTTGCAGGCCCGGGCCTACAGGTCCATTTGCTGGCTACGCCCCTGCCCGCTTCTAACTTGTGTCCGTGTATTTATTATATTGTATGCAGTAAATATGGATTAAAATAAATTAAATTTAATATGGTCTCAGCTTCATTAAATCTTATACCAATAGAGAAGTCTTGTTACCATGGTAGCAAAAGTTCTGGATCTCAACAAACTGTGGCCTACAAATATGGCAGTGAAACTGAAAAAATTGACAAATGACTTTCAAGTGCATGGCTGCATTCAGGAACAAAACGGTAGCTCAATCTTTTCTTCCATCGTTCAACAATAAAAATGGCTGTCTCCGTCAAGAAAGATTGTTGAGATTCGATCCAGAAATTTAGCTGCCATGGTAAAGTGACGTCACACTTCTCCCCGATTGTGGAACATTTTAGGAGAAGCCAATCACGTTTCTTTTTCTTATCAGGCATCGCTGTAAATTAGACACCTTTGTTGAGCAGACATGGAATTGGTTCCTTGTTATTCCTCAGTCACCCATAATGCGACAAGGAACGCCGATCTTCAGTCAGTTTCTATATGAATCTGCTGTGAAGGAAACCCTCCTAAAACGGAAACCTAGAGTTCATCCCTCCCCGCTCTCCACAAATTTTGTTTAAAGGCACCTTGAGTTGGTCCCTGTCGTTATTTAGTCATTAGTTTTTGGGCAAAAAATACCGTAATCTCTATTAGAAGGACTCCTCCCTTGAAAAGCCACCCAGATTTTATGTTCCGCGGGCGTTCTTAGAGTAACTTGAGCTCTTGCAAGAAGAACACATCATAGTGTCGGTGTTATACTATAAAAGTAGAGATCAATGTACTTGGGTTCCTAGAGGAAAGGAGTTATTCAGCACTATTTGGCTAAATACAGTCAACTAGCTCCCTTTATAGCGGACACCACGGTCCTCGACTTAGAGTCCTCACTAGCGAGAGTCCGTAGTGCAGTCTACTCTCGCCTTGCGGACACCCCGCTATAACGAACACCCCGATAGTACAGACAGCAGCTACATTCTGAGCAAAAATAAATTACAGATGTTTGACTGAAATAATTTCCCGCTATTACGGACCCTCGCTAGTGAGGACACTAACTCGAAGTCAATGCCGGCGGTGTCTGCTATAAAGGGAGTTGACCGGCTTTATCGGGAAATTATGATGTTTGACTGAAATAATTTCTCGTTATAACGGACTTAACTCGCTAGTGAGGACACTAAAAGAGAACTCGAGGTCCCTACGGTGTCCGCAATAAAGGCAGTTGACTGTTATTTGTTTTTGCCCGGGATTTAGCTGCTGTCCGTATTATCGGGGTGTTCGTTATAGCGGGGTGTCCGCAAGGCGAGAGTTGACTGTACTGTAAATAATCTTCATTCTTAAATCATCGAGCCTGGCTTTCAGAAAGAAGTCTACATGTTAAATATTTTTCCTAGACCAAAGTTTCGAAAACACTATCCTAGCTTGGCACCTTCTTGTTCTAAAGTCTTGGTTATCTCTTCCAGCCGGGAACGAGGGCTTTATTTGACATCAAATCCAAGGGTCGGTGGTATGCAGGAGTTCAAGCCTCTGCTGCTATAACCTTTCCATTTTCTGTCGTTAACTAAAAGCTTTCTTCATATTTCAATATCAAAATAAAAACTTGCAAATCTAGTCCTAGGGGCTTTAAGACGGAAAAGGCGTCTCTCTCGGCGCTGAGATATTTTACCCAAAATTACCCCTGTAGTTTTTTGCCTGAATTAGGACGCAAATCCTGGCTGATCAATCTGCAGAAACGGAATAAAAAAATTATCAACAAGGAAGGAAGGAAGGTTCTCATGTTTAACAACCGTCAGCAAGGAATTGACCAATTGATCATGGGATTGCCGTGGCCGCCGTGAAGTCTATGAAAACTTTACATAGAAAAGAAAAAACTATTAAAACCGTGTAAATATTTCCTTCCTGATTAGCATAGAAGGTCATTTTCCATTTACAGATTAGTTTCATGTTTATTTGATTCATTACCCCAAACTGAACATTATCAACGACAAAATACAATCCATGTACCGATACACAACGTTCTTCAACTCGTTTCGTTATTTTTTTTCCCTTTTTTACTCACCGTCAAATTCAATTTTATTATTTTGGAAGAAGAAAGCTGCGCTGTAATCATTAAAATGATTACAGCGCAATTAAAATTACAATATTCTGAGTTGGGGTAATTTGTTGGCAGCCAATATCCCCCGATCTTCAAGTTCAATAATATTTTGTCGAAGTAATTAAGGAACCTGACTCATAAGTCACTGAAGTGAGTATACCAGAGGGGTAATTGTGACCCATTTAAAGGTAAAATAAAACCAAAGGAAGTTAATTATATAAAAGCCTTGACATGCTGACATTTGATCATGACTGACCATGAAGATAAGTGACAGTAGCATGACGATCCCCTTATAATTAAGGAGCGACAACAGAATCACTTGCACGTACCGTTCAACGTCAGTAAAGAAAGATGGCAGTGCCTGCAACCCTTGAGAATTCGATCAGCGAATTGTACTGTTCAGCAAGTGTCACTGCCAGAGTTCACGACGAGCTAATCGTCCTTTTAGTGCTAAATACTTTTCTGTCCATTACGGCGTTTCTGGGGAACACTCTGATCCTAGTTGCTCTATATAAAGAATCTTCACTTCATCCGCCCTCCAAACTCCTGCTACGCAGCCTAGCGATAACTGATCTCTTGGTGGGAATCATTGTCGAGCCTCTGTATGTTGCTTACTTGATGTCGGTGAAGAGTAAAAGATGGTATATTTGCTATAATGTTTACGTTGCACTTTTTATCGCCAGTTATATTTTGTGTGCGGTGTCTTTGTTAGTATTGACTGCAATAAGCGTGGACAGACTTCTCGCCTTGTGGTTGGGCCTCAGATACAGACAAGTTGTAACTTTGAGAAGAGTCTATATAACTGTAATCGTTATGTGGGTTTTGTCCATTGTCGCTACAAGTACAAGCTACATTTGGAATCCTCAGTTGCTTTCATTGTTTCTTTACATACATTTGTCTTTTTGTTTATCCATCATAACTTTCTCTTACATGAAAATCTTCTTCACGCTCCGTCATTACCAAATTCAAGTCACTGTGGCTCAAGAACAACCGAGGCAAGCAATTCCACTGAACATAGCTCGATACAGAAAGGCAGTGTACAGTGCACTGTGGGTGCAGGTTACATTATTTATTTGTTATCTGCCATTTGGCATAACACAGTCCTTAACTGATCTGAAAAGCGTTAAGGTTTCTTCATCATTTTATCTTGCTAAGACTTTTTCATTTACTTTTGTTTTTCTAAACTCGTCATTAAACCCATTTCTTTATTGCTGGAAAATCAAAGAAGTAAGACAGGCTGTTAAAGACGTAATAAGACAAATCTACTGTTTTTTGACATAGTTGATTACTGAGCATCTGAATTATGTATATGTTGCATGCAGTTAATTGTTTTTCCTTTGGTATGGTACGGCCTGACCGGTGACTGGTGTAGTTTGAGGTTTGATTTTGTCGGGGCAACCGACAATTATAGTTCTTTAGGCGAAGAAAAATGAACTCGGAGACGTTAATTGCTGTTTCACTGCTTGCGCAGCTAGTTTGCGTGGCGACCAAAGATGTGTGAAAAAAAATCGCGTTTTAATTTTTAGAGTTAAACGCACCTGTATCTAAGAGCATAACATATCATATTTATTGACAAATATTTCAATAGATTTGCCGAAATGGAAATTTGTTTAAGGGAACCAACAATTAAGAAACTGTAGGACTTCTAGCATTATATACAAAAAAAGGGAACGAGACCATCTTGAGACAATCAGCTGAGACGGCACTTGGTGATGTAAGTCTACTACTGAGGGTCTATAATATGCTGCTATGACATGTTATCAGTCAATAAAGGTCCCTCGTGTAATAAATATTAAACGTGCTTGGGGAAAGAAACAAGGTAATATGAGAACTATGTTCAAAACGTTTGATAACGAAAGATTTTGTAAAACAGTTAAGGATAAAAAGCAACGCTTCGACGACATGTCACCATTATCAAATGCCAATGAAAGAGACTACGAACCAATATATATAGGAAACGAAGGTGTGAAACACAACACTAAATTTGAAGAACAAATGAATGAATTAATTAAGTGAAAAGTTTTGCTGGAAAGGAGTCGCTTTTTACAGTCAGAAACCTGTGAACACAAAACCTTAAATATTCACAAAGCATACTGTTCAGTTGCATACACACGGCTGAATACATGAAGGAATAAAATCACGTACAACGGACAACCTACATAAAAATTGCCCCAATATAACAGTTCATACTTCGGGGAAATTTGAGGTCGAATGACTCACTGGACGAAAAAATGGATTTGCCCAAATTTTCTCCCGGCCTCGTTATTATAACCCCCTGTTTTTTGATATGCGAACGTGGCATTTACCATCGTACGTGCCCGATATTTATTCCTCAGTTTTCACATATTTGCGACATACTTGCAAGGAGAAAATTTGTGAAAAGCCATTTTTTCGTTCAGTGGCTGAAAAAATGGAATGTTTAGTGGGATGAACTTTTCAAATTTGAAGAATAATATTTCAATAATTAACATGGAATTTTATATATAACGGTCTTCCTAATTGAATTCAAGCGAAAATAATTATATTGTATTGTATACTGCGTATATATTAAAAATGTTTTTAAACGTAATACTAAGTTCTTACAGTTTTGAATAAGCCCAGTGGTAGTGCACAATAATTATCATAATAATTATAGTAGTAATAGAAAAGAGATTTGAATGATCAAGATATGATCATCGCCGTTATGATGTAACAACAGTTTTGGAACAATCGCGTATTAACCCTCAATAAAGTTTTGGGGCTCAAAAGGGAATCGGACAAATTGCCTTTGCGTTTGGGCTGAAGACGGCTCCCAGTACCAACTAAGCTATGAAGACACATACATTAGGAGCAGGCCAATTTGCTGATTTCATATCTTAACCAGGTGAAAGGAATGAAACATATCTGAAATAAATATGATATGAACTGTGGAAATACAAAATTTATATGATATAATCCCACCGTTGAATTTTGTAGTTTCCGCGGTTTATCTTATCTTCATTTCGCAATAGATCAATGATAAGTTTATTTTGCGTTATCTCCATTCCTCGATCTTAATCGCCCATAGCGTTTCACCAACTATACTACTCAAATTAACAAGATCCCCATAATAGGGGTTCCATCAATTAGTCTGTCTACTGCGCGTTTTAAGCCGGAGCTGTAAAGTAACTAACTGAGGGGTCGAAACTGTTATATAAATTGATTGGAATGTGATGTCTGATGGTAGGTATCCACGCTTCAGGAATCTCAATTCCACTGCCTCTGTTGATGTTGTTAGGGTGAAGTATTACGTGAATAGCCCCTTAATTCTAGGAGAGTGCCAGTGAATGGGTCTCGGTCATTAAACTTGACCTCTTCCCAAATTTAGCCTACGGGCAAGTTCGATGATTATTGCGAGGCCAGAAGCAAGCTGCGGGAAAACGCGCGAGCGTCGACGCCGCGCATATTGAAATAATTACCCGCTCCCTTTATTGCCGACATCGTAGGGACCTCGAGTTAGTGTCCTTACTGGCGAGAGTCCGTAATAGAGGGAGTTTATTTCAGTCAAACATCTGTAATCTATTCTTGCCCGGGATTTATATTAGCTGCAGACGGTATTATCAGGGTGTCCGTTATAGCGGGGTGTCCGCAAGGTGAGAGTTGAGTGTATTACGGACTCTCGCTAGTGAGGACACTAACTCGAGGACCGTGGTGCTCTTATAAAGGCAGTTGACTGTTATTTGTTTTTGCCCGGGATTTAGCTGCTGTCCGTATTATCGGGGTGTCCGCCAGGCGAGAGTTGACTGTACTGTAAATAATCATCATGAAATCATCGAGCTAACTTTCAGAAAGAAGGCTACATGTTAAATATTTTTCCTAGACCAAAGTTTCGAAAACACTCTCCTAGCTTGCCAGTATGTTGTTCTAAAGTCTCAGGTTATCTCTCCCAGCTTTATTTGGCATCAAATCCAAGGGGCGGTTTTTGTATGGGAGTTCAAGCCTCTGCTATAACCATTCCATTTTCTGTCGTAAAACTAACAAAAGCTTTCTTCATACTTCAAGTAATCTCGAAATCAAAACTTTCAAGGCGTCTCTCTAGGCGCTGAGATGTTTTACCCAAAATTACTCCTGTAGCAATTAGGACACAAATCCTGAAATCCATCTGCAGAAACGGAATAAAAAAATTATCAACAAGGAAGGAAGTAAGGTACTTTTAACAACGGCACGAGGATCGGATTGGCCCATTGATCATGGGATTGCTGGGCCGTGGCCGCCGAGACGTTATATGGAAAGAAAAAACCACCAACCGAGTAAATATTTCCGTCCTTATGCATAAAAGATCATTTTGCATTTACGGACTAGTTTAATGTTTATTTGATTCATTACTCTGAACTGAACATTATCAACGATAAAATACAATCCATGTACAATACACAACTTTGTTCAACTCGTTTCGTTAGTTTTTTAATTTCCGGTTTTTTCCTCACCGTCAAATTCACTTTTATTATATTGAAAGAAGAAAGCTGAACTCATTAATCACTGTCGGAGGTAATTAGCATTCCGAGTAGGGGTAATTTGTTGGCGGCCAATATCCCGTGATCTTCGTCAAGTTCAATATTATTTTATCGAAGCAAGGAACCTCACTCATAAATCACCGAAGTGAGTATACCGGAAGGGTAATTATAACCCATGTCAAACGTAAAATAAAACCAACGGAAGTTAATTATATAAAAGCCTTGACATACTAATATTTGACTAATCATGAAGATAAGCCCGGCGTAGTCGATCGAACGTTCCGAAATCGAACCCAATCGAACTTCGATGGTTCGTTTCACTCCGACTGGGTTCGGTATTCGAACTTAATCGAACTTACCCAAAACCTTTGCTAATCGAACACAATCGAACGTTCCGAAATCGAACCCTTAAACAATAGAACAAACTCGAACACTGCATGCAACAATCGAACATAAAACCAGTTTCATCTGGTTTCAAACAAAGGGGAAATCCAGCTCTGAAGGTAACTGACGATGACCGCGGCCAACTTGGACATTTGCAACGTGACCTGGTGCCTCGTGCTTGCATGTTTCCCAGTATTAATTGTAAATTTATCGATTTTAAATCACTTAACCAATAAAGATTTTAGTTACTTCTGGGTTAATTGTAATATTTTGTTTTCAACCAATTAGCTGCTTCAAATACATACTAGAGGGAGATCTTTCCGATTCAACTGGATGCATTTTGTCTTTCTGTCAAACGAAATTGAACTAATCTCGTCGATTGAATTCGATTGGTTCGATTGAGTTCGGTAATCGAACACACGAGTTCGATTAATCAACTCGCCGAAAAGTTCCACCAAACCAATCAAACAAGGTTGGACCGATTGGGTTCGATTGGGTTCAATTGATTTTTGGTTCGGTTTCGTTCGATTGACTACGCCGAGAGATAAGTGATTGTAGCACGATGATCCCCTTATAAGAAGCGACAATATAAAACATAAATCTTATAATCACTTGCACGTACCGCTCAACATCAGTGAAAGATGGCAGTGCCAACCCTTGAGAAAACGATCAGAGATTTGTACTGTTCAGCAAATGTCGCAGATGTCACTGCCAGAGTTCACGACGAGCTAATCGTCCTTTTAGTGCTAAATACTTTTCTGTCCATTACAGCATTTTTGGGGAACACTCTGATCCTAGTTGCTCTATATAAAGAATCTTCACTTCATCCGCCCTCCAAACTCCTGCTACGTAGCCTAGCGATAACTGATCTCTTGGTGGGAATCATTGTCGAACCTCTGTATGTTGTTTACTTGATGTCGGTGAAGAGTAAAAGATGGGATATTTGTTATAATGTTAACGTTGCGCTTTTTATCGCCAGTCATATTTTGTGTTCGGTGTCTTTGTTAGTATTGACTGCAATAAGCGTGGACAGACTTCTCGCCTTGTGGTTGGGCCTCAGATACAGACAAGTTGTAACTTTGAGAAGTGTCTATATAACTCTAATCGTTATGTCGGTTTTGTCCATTGTCGTCACAACAAGCCTCATTTGGAATGAACTGTTATTTTCATTGCTTCTTTTCATAAATTTGTCTTTTTGTTTGACTATTATAATATTCTCTTACATGAAAATCTTCTTCACGCTCCGTCATTACCAAATTCAAGCTGAGATCAATGTGGCTCAAGACCAACCGAGGCAAGCAATTCCACTGAACATAGCTCGATACAGAAAGGCAGTGTACAGTGCACTGTGGGTGCAGGTTACATTATTTATTTGTTATATACCATTTGTTATAATAGAGGCCTTGACTGATCTGACAAGCGTCAAGTTATCTTCATCAGTATATCTTGTTAAGACTTTTTCATTTACTTTTGTTTTTCTAAACTCAGCATTAAACCCATTTCTTTATTGCTGGAAAATCAAAGAAGTAAGACAGGCTGTTAAACACACAATAAGGCAAATCCACTGTTCTTTGACATAATATGTTGCAGTTAGTTTTTTATTTCAGTTATTTTTTTTCCTTTGTTTTAAATTCATTATCATACCTTACCGTACCCAAAAACAACGGAAAAATAAAAATTAGCTACAGCGTATATTAACTTCATAATTAATGTGGTAGCTGAGATATGAGGGTTTCCTTCCATCGTTAATATCTTAGCTTTTTAGAAAGGCAACTTGTTGTTGCTATTTAAGTCTTCTGAACATTTTGATCGAAGGGTGCAAAGCTTTGTAATAATAAGAACAGGTTGTAATTTAGTATATGCACAACAACAAGTCTGCAATGGGCTTTACGTGTAGTTCAACCGGCGCCGGTGGTGTAGTTTGAGGTTTGTTTTTGTCAGGGCAGCCGACAATTACACTGATTTAAGACGAAGAAAAATGAACTTACTATATGGAACGTTACTTGCTGTTTTAATTCATTGCTTGTCTTTGAATGGCGAGCGATTAAAGATGTATGAAAAAGAATTCTTATAAATTCACAAAGTTAAACGCATCTATGTCTAAGAGCATAACATATCATGTTTATTTAGAAATCTTTTAACATTTTGAAATTGCAAATTTCTTTAAGGGGACCAACAAATAAGAAATTGCAGTGTTTTAGTATTATTATACAAATAAGGTACGAGACCATCCCAAGGCAATCAGCTCAGTCACTTGGTGATGTTATAAGTTAATAATCTATGGGCGTCTATAATATGCTGCTAAGACATGCTTTATCTTAATAAACGTCCCTTGTGTAATAAATATTAAATGTCCTTTGAGAGAAAGGAAAAAGGTAATATGAGTATGTTCAAAACTCTTTACAGTCAAAAACCTGCGAACACAAAATCTTAAGAACTCATATATATTCACAAAGCATATTGTTCAGTTGCATACACACAGCTGAATACATGAAGGAATAAAATCACGTGCAACTATAATGGAAGACATAGATACAAGTTACGCCAATACAATAAACCCACTGTTTTTTAATATGCGAACGTGGCATTTACCATCATTGCCCCATATTTATTCCGCAGTTTTCACATATTTGCGACATGTTTGCAAGGAGAAAATTTGTCGAAATCCATTTTTTGTCAAGTGGATGAAATAATGGAACGTTTAATTGGGATGAACATTTCAAATCTGAAGAGTAATATTGAAATAATTAACTTCGAAATTTATGTGTAACGGTCATCCTAATTTAATTCAATAGAAAATATATTAGTAGCTATTAGTATACTGTGTATATATTAAAAATGGTTTTAAACGTAATACTAAGTTCTTACCGTTTTGAATAAGCCAACAGGAGGACATTTTGTATGCGCATGCGTCAATATGGGCTGTTGAAGTGCCACAGAGCGACCACAGAGGCATTTTCTATGAATTGTTTACATTCAGTACCAGCATTTGCAGGCTGTTTTCCAGGGGCGGATCTAGAGGGAGGGTGCAGGGGGTGCGCACCCCTCCCTGAGATGACCTGCGGTTTTCTAATACAACTGGTATTCTGCAAAAAAAAAAAAAAGAACTATGTGGTTTATTGGTGTTGAAGTAGAGCAAGAGACGAGTGCACCCCCTCCTAAAAAAAATTCTGGATCCGCCCCTGTTTTCTGGAGCTGAATGACGTGTATTGGGTGCTACGTTCCACAAACATGTTTTTTAAGGTATTTAGGTATTTCTACAATGAAAGTGAGTTTATTGTACCTTCGCTGTCGTCCTTGAGAGGACAGTCTTTCCTTTCGTAAATCAGTACATCGAAGACAAGATGGCGGCTGAATGTTCTTATCAACTAACATTTCGCGGACATTTTTTGAGCAGGAGGAAAAGGTCAGTATGATAGTTTTTCGTCAAACAATTATCCTATAGATACTTAATTCTTCTCAATAGTATAACTCCAAACTCGAACTTAATCGTTTCAGGAATACAGTGGTTAATTAAGTGTCCATTCTGCCGTGAAACTGTTTTTCCCCTTTTCTCTGGCTTGTTTATCTCGAAATCTTGCCTTTCTCCCCAGATTAAGTTAACGATTAATGAAACTAAGAATACTTCCGCGAATGAATGGCGCTTTGATGGAGGCTGTGAAAAATCGCCTTCTGTAGTAATTTTAGCTTTCTTCTCCGGTACGTCTTCGTTGAGAAATAAAATACACGCCCTTCAACTATAAATTTAAATCAATATAATAATGCCAGTAAGATGGTGTTTTGAAAATACGCATATTCTATCGTTTAGGTATACAAAGGAAAAAAAATTGCAGCAATCGGTTTGAATTCTGATTTTTTCCACCTTATTTTGATGCTACACTGTTTGTTTACATTTCAGTATGCAAATAAATATAACATTTTGGTGTTTTAAAGAAAATCTAGCCTAACTCCCCAACCCCAAAATAGCACGAAATGAAGCGTTATCAATACACCTTTTAAATAAATCCTGGCTTCTGCTGCAGAAAAATCGCATTTAGTCCTAAATGATATCATTTTGTGGATACTACATTTGTTGATATGCTAATTTGCGAGACATTTCATTCACGAAGGATGTTGACTGAGACCATATTCTCCTCTGTATTGATCCACATTCTTGTTTAATGCATCAGTTTCTGCTTGATAATTCTTCCATGGTGTACAACTTACGTAAGGGGTTCATCTGGATACAATAAAAAGCTCTCAACAGAAACATTAATAACAGACAAATTTATCCATCCATTTGTGCCATGTTTGTTGTCGTATCCCAGCTCATTTGGGTCCTTTAGCAGAAGTATTTATTTTTTGAGAAAACAGCATTATTTGCACCCCTTTAACAAACTTCCTGTCTTATGTTTAAACAGGCTTTGAAGGTGAACAACATCGTCAGATTTATGGAGTGATGGCCATTCTTTGTTTTAAATGGATCACTACTGTCATCAAATTTAATTTAATAACAAGAAATCGATTGTGGAACGCAGGAGCTGTTAGTCAAGAGTCGCTTCAAAATAGTAGCTTGGGAAAATCTCCGTATCTTTTAGAGTGAAAGAAAAATAAAAGTACCATTCGTTTTTTCGGAGTATGTGTATTCGTTTTGGGGGCCCATCGGCTTATGAAATGCTCAAATGATTATGTACTATATAATCACTTGTAACTGTTGCTGTCTCAAACTCAATCCATTCTTCATTTCCTATAGAATATTTTTTTATAAATTTTTCCGCAAAAACTTTCGAGAAACTGTAAAAACCCCATAGATTTCATGTTTTTGTGGCAAATATAAACGCGTGTCTCCGCGATCAGTTTAACATGAGACATTGCGCTAATAAATAAACCTCGCGTGGCAATTTTTTGTTTCGCTTTTTGTCTTAAAGCAGCTGAACATTGCTACGATGCATTTCCTCCCTGATAAGTAAAACCACGGATTTCGAAATCAAACCATAGAAATGCATTGCTTTGCCAGTGAAAATCATACTTATACAGGAACATGACTTTTTGGCGTTGAGTCTTGAAAGTCTTTAAAAGGCCAAGAAAACCTACTGCTGAAAAATCTACGAGTGGAAACTCGCGTAGAAAACGTCCGATTTTTGTCATGGCGAATATTTTTTGTAGGAAAGTACGGTATTCAAAGCACCAACGAAATGGCTTTTAAAAGGACTGTAATTTTACGCGCGAGTTTTCGATTTCCCGCCATCCGATTTGATGCGCCCACGCTATTGTCGTTCAGCGGATTCACGCATGCGCATGCAAAATGCCCTCCTGTTGAATAAGCCCAGTGGTAGTGCACAATAATTATGATAATAATTATTAATAGTAGTAATAGAAAATAGATTTGAATGAAGATATGATCATCGCCGTTATGATGTAACAGCAGTTTTGGAGCAGTGTTAATGATATATGAAATAAATCATATATGAACTGCGGAAATGAAATGAAAGTGAAGAAATGATCGTCGCAGTGAACGCAATTTATGCAATTGCGTAAAGAAGCCTGAAAAAAATTCAGGGCTTCAACGGGGTTTGAACCCGTGACCTCGCGATACCGGTGCGACTGCTTTACCAACTAAGCTATGAAGCCACTGATGTTGGGAGCAGGTCAATTGTGGGTTCATATGTTCCCGTGACAGAAATGAGTGTTAATGATATATAAAATAAATCATATATGAACTGGGGAAATGAAATGAAAGTGAAGAAATGATCGTCGCAGTGAACGCAATTTATGCAATTGCGTAAAGAAGCCATCGCACTGGTAAATCGCGAGGTCACGGGTTCAAACCCCGTTAAGTCCTGATTTTTTTTCAGGCTTCTTTACGCAATTGCATAAATTGCGTTCACTGCGACGATTAGGTTAGCTTACTTAGGTGAGGTTCTTTTCGATAATGTACCCACATTAACAAACGAAGCTACATCGCTTTCCGTTTTTAGGAACTCTTAAGCCATGAGTTTCTCTTATTGATATACCCAAGTAACACACGGTAGCTCCCTTAATCGTCTTAATCTTAAAGAAATTGTGATTCCTATGAAGATATGTAATTTCAATTTCCACTTTTATTCACTTCTTAAAATCCTTGCTTGTACATAATTTGTTACTTAACCCTTTTCGGACGGCTAAGGACGTATACGACCCATATGGAACGATGCATACATTTCTCCCTGGACCCATTTAGCTTTCAGTTTAAGTTAATAAATTCATTGGTAAGCAACAACGTCAGCAAAGACTCTGAGATCTTTCCAGCGATACCTCGTTTTTGATATTCTGACCAATCCAGTGGCGGATCCAGGGGAGGGGCCCGGGGAGCCCCCTCCCCCCACTCCCACTTATCTCAAGGTCTGGATCCGGCAGTGCAACCCTGACAGAGTTACACTTACAAAAAAAGGTAACATTTTGGAGAAAAATCCACTGCCAATTTCGCTGTTTATACATACTACTAAATTTGTCCCTTTCCTAAAAAGCTAGTCAGCCACAATTCCATGCAAAAGAAAGACCAAAATTGGGCAACGAAACCGCCAATAAAGAAGAAAAGAAGGAAAAAAAGAGAGCGAGAGAGAAAGATCGATTGCGTATGCGTGAAAAGCAAAAAAGCTGTTTAATTACGTCAGGTTACGTAGTCGGAAAATATGCCTTTTTTCTTGCAAAACTCGTTTTTAGCCATTCTTATGCTAATTTGCCGAAAATCAGTCCAAAGACGAGGAATTGGTGAAAAATGCGGTTTTTTTTGCTACTCGCCTCACTGACTCACTGACTTCACCTCACTTCACTTCACTTGAAGGGGTACATTACAG
This sequence comes from Porites lobata, assembly GCA_942486035.1. Lineage (NCBI taxonomy): Eukaryota > Metazoa > Cnidaria > Anthozoa > Scleractinia > Poritidae > Porites > Porites lobata. Next base: position 1,380,784 of record CALNXK010000058.1, on the reverse strand, counting down.
TAAAAACCCGGCGCGAAGAACCTGGTAGTGGTTTAAGAACCTGCTGGAAGAAATTTGCCCGTTCACCTACAAATATAAAACTTGTTTAGCCAAGCAAGATCAAGCCCGTCATTATATGTGGTAACAGTTAAAATAAAACACTATCATACCCCTCAGTAGGCCCTCCCCCACCAACCCCCAAATATAAAGTCCCAAGTTAAAATTGAAGAGTTTGACTTTGAGATTGCAAAGTATATTAAAGCCGGTAAAATCGGCTCCTGATGAAAGAGAAAGCTGGCTTTATTTTATTAACGTTGTTTCGCTATTTGTTTTATTTATTATTTTTTTGTTAAACAACTCTTGTGATACAGATAACGTTACTTATACATTCTGAAAGAAGTTTAGTTAGGCTTATCATAATATGTGCTAAAGTTGTGAACCGTACCACAAACTCCAGTTTATTTCTTTCTCTGGTAGTCCTGGGAATGAGAAATTAAATTGCAGTTAACTACTTCAAATCACTCTTTCCTGAATGAGTGGGTCTTCTAGTTTTTTTAAATTATTTTAAAAGTTTCGTGAAAAAGAAAAGAAAAAGGGGAAATGGAAAAAAAGAAATATGTGTCAGAAGTGGGATTCGAACCCACGCCTACAAGAGTAGACTGCGACCTGAACGCAGCGCCTTAGACCGCTCGGCCATCCTGACTACGATTTACGGAAGGGCGATTTGAAGATGTTTCAATAACAGTCGCCTTCATTAGCAGCAGTACGAGCCAGCGGTTTCTTGTGGTGAACTGTGAAAACAAAATGGCGGACTGTTACATTGACATCAAACAGTGAACTTTCATCGGAAACAAACATGGACCAGTTGCTGTTGGATGCTAAACGTTTGGCGTCCCGTCTTCGTGAACACAGTGGCTCTACAGATACTCTCATTGACCAAGCGAAAAATCTACAGTTCAAATTGGACGCAATGAAACAGGTAAAGTGAATGAAAGATAATCAAGGATTAAGCTTGATAAAATAATATTGAAATATATGTATTTATCGCCAAAACTTTCAAAACGAACAAGTTATCCCACTGCCCTAGAACATGGCTTACTATAGTTTGCGAAACGAAATGGAGCGAAACGAAACGAAATAAAACGAAGCGAAATGAAAATCTGTAGTTTGCGAAATGAGAATCTGTAGTTTGCGAAATTTGGATTTTTGGCGCAGTTGCAAACGGAAGAACAATAGAGGAAAACTATTCCCTCGGTCGCCATTCAGAAACTCATGCAGAGGTTGTTATGAAGTTGTTTGAAGCCGCCAGCTGCTTTTGCTGAACTAGAGAAGAAGCCAAACTTACGCCTGGATTGCTGTAGTGAATGGCTCCTTAGCCTGTATTTGTAGCTAGTTGCTTGTGATATTCTTTATGTCGGATGAACAGGCTGCAGCTATCTTCGCGATCAAGAAGAAACAATGACTTTCCTCCAAACGGAATCCCTGCCGTCAAATGACACTTAAACCACAAAAACTTCTGCTGGAAATACTTTCTTTTCCTGCATTTGTTTATCTATACAAAACGTTAAAACCACCATAATTATTTGAATAAAGTAAACAACAAAGCAAGCCACAATGATGTATTTTATCGGCTCGTTTGAATATCGTGTGACGTTTCTGGTTAAGATAAGGCGCTTCAACGGCCACCGGAAGTGGACTTTTTGCATTCTTGGGCAGTGGTTCTAGGGCAAATTTTCAGGCAGATCGTCTCTATAAGAGTAATGACACTTTTAAATACAAATGTGGTGGCATCAAGGCTTATAAAAAGGGAAGAGGTCTTGCTTCCGTTTGCTGACGCATGAGCTTAAGTTGAACTTTATACGTGGCAACAAAAATGTCACGCATTCCGCGCAATCTGAATTTACTGGGCGAAACGACTTTATTGGGGGGAATTTTCTGTTTAGAATATCCGAGTAGACGCAGCGAGAAAGTAAATTGTCATTTCCTAAACTACAGATTGTCATTTCGCAAACTAAAGATTGTCATTTTGCAAACTGCAGATTTTCATTTCGCAAACTACAGATTGTCATTTCGCAAACTACAGATTGCCATTTCGCAAACTGCAGATTTTCATTTTGCAAACTGCAGATTTTCATTTCGCAAACTGCAGAGTTTCATTTCGCAAACTACAGATTTTCATTTCGTTTCGTTTCGTTTTGTTTCGTTCCATTTCGTTTCGCAAACTAGCCCTAGAACATTTCGTTAGCCACAGCCTTTGGTTCTACCGTTGGATAAACAATCGAATGATGGAACATTCGTAGGCCGATTTAAATTTTCAATTTAGTAGTAGTTAACCTTTATTTAACTAGGGTAATCCCTTCAGAATACTTAAAAGTATATCTGTTATCAATAGGAGCCCTAAATTAAGACTAATAAAAAAGTTTAAAATAAATAATAAGAAACTAAGTAACTATAAGTTAATAATAGTACAGTATAACAATTAAAACTAATTCTTATTTACTAAATAATTATTATACACAACTGAGCCATTATAATAAAAACTTTTCTTGGTGGTCTCAGTTCTTACTGCAGGTAAGTATATAAATTTGCTTCTTCTTGTTTCTCTTGAAATAACTTCCTTATTCAACTTAAAATAATTCTTTAAAAACTGTGGTACATTATTATTTAAACACGTCTTCACTAAACCTAAAATATGAGCGTTACGGCGATCTTCTAAACTCTGAAATTTAAGATAGTCGGTGGATGTTGTACCACATTTAGATTTAACTATAATTTTCGAGGCCCGCCTTTGCAAAGATTCAAGACTTTCCATATCTGCTTTATTGCAGCTGGACCAAACAACATCACAATAATCAAAAATGGGCAAAATTAATGAATTATACATCTCGAAAGCTGCATGTATAGTGATATTCCTTCTAAGGCGCCCTAAGACACCAACTCTTGTACCAACCTTAGAAATAACTTAACGAACATGGTCTTTCCACGTAAGACTATCGTCAAGAACGATGCCTAAATACTTAAAATCATAAACTCTATTAATTTCATAATCACCTGATTTGATAACTACTGTGTCAGTAGCTTTAGAAAGCCTAGCATCAGTTCCAAAAATTACAAATTCTGTTTTTCTTTTGTTGATGAAAAGAAAATTACTGAGAGTCCATTTATTCACTTCATCTAGTTCGGCATTCAGTTTAAGCTTAGTCAGTGTAAAATGAATGCTCAATACTGAAGAATGCAACAAATATAAACTTAGTCTTTGAAGGGGTAAAATGTACCTTCTTTAACTTTACTTGGAGACCATGGAAATGTTCGTAGCTCAAAGAATTTGAAATCTGTCAGAAGAGTTAAAAAAGACATGTATCTCTTATCTCTACTGGTACACTTTTTATACTAGTCTTTAAGTAACTGTTCTTTTTATTTTAGTATCGTGATGTGGTGAGTGATCTTAATGACATTGCACACCACAGACCCCGCAGTACACTTATTTTAGGAAGCCAGGAAGAGAATGCTCGTATAAGGGAACTACAACAAGAGAACATTGAGTTGCAGACCTCGCTAGCTGAATACCAGTCAGCACTGGAGCTTATAATGGCTAAGTACAGAGAGCAGGTCAGTGTCAGCTTGTGCTTAACCCTATGATAAACTATATCACTTTTCAACTACGACACAACTATGCGTTAAATAGGATACACAATTTTTAACTTAATTCCGTCTTAATCTAATTTCTAATGTAGGTTTTTGGACTCATCAAAGCAAACAGACTAGATGCCAGCTGCATGAAGTTAAATAATTACAAGGTATGGTCCTTTTTATCTGGGTTTGTTTTACATATTTAATGCATTATCATACTTTGCTCATAACCTGCTTGCCATGTTGATAAAAGTGGATAAAATGCCCTGTTTGCTTTGACCATGAAGGCAACCTGCCCACTTCCTAAAATTCGGTTTGGAGGTTTCAATCCTGCAGCATTAGAAGAAGAAGAATTCTTGAATTGAGATCAGAGTACACAAAACACGCCTGCACAGCTCAGTGCACAGATGGCAAAAAAAAAAGTTTGTTATATAATAATAAATAAACTTGAAACTTGATACATTGTGCAATGTTTCTTGAAACTTGTATGATGATTTCAAGAGACAAGTTACCAGAAATGTTGCCTAGTTTACAGAACACAATGTAAGTGCCTTAACCAGCCACAAGCACCCTAAATTCATCTTTCTTGGAGAGAATACGTGTAATACTCAATCCCCCAAAAAATACATTTTCAGGGTGTTTTTGAGTGGTTAAGGTACAATAATTATTGAACTTAAATACATGTTTTTCTTTGATTAGGAATTACAAGCAAAAACAGAGCAAATTTGTGAAATGGCAGCAGTTATGGCACAAGCAATAAACATCGATGATGAAGCTATTCAACAAGAACAAGAACGAATGGCTTCCATTGAGGCAGAGAACCAAGGCCTCAGGGAACTGTTAAAAATCAGTGGTGTACCAGTGCGGACTGCTAAAGAAGAGAAAGCTTCTCCTCAGCAAGATACTGATAGTGCATTGTCTACTTCTACTGATCAATAGTATACTGTAAATTGCCGCCTTATAAGTTTATAAGACACCCTACATCCGATTGTAAGCCACCCCCCCCACCCTCCAATTGGTACAGTGTATGTATGCCCCCTTCAAATGTATTATTAACATGAATTCGACTTGGTATGCTGTTTTGAAGCTTACTTAAAAACCCGAGTAAATACAAAACGTATTTTGATCAACACTGCTGTTGCTTTTTTTGAAGCGCTTTTCAGTTTCTATCCTGGCCTTAAGCCCTTCCGTTCTACTTTATTAGCTCTCCTAAAACTCTTTATGAAGATGTATAATCCCAGGGCTTAAAAGCAGCAGTTAATTTCTTAGCCGACTGAAAACACGGTCCTCCAAGGAATACCCAAGAAATCAATATAAAAGTACCAATTTTATCGCAGAAACAAGGAAAGATGACTGTCAAGTTCAATAGTTGGCACGACTTTTTCAAGTTGGTTGGTGTCAATTTGAAGCAGACAAATGCATATAGTTGAATCTTTTCGGTTATTTAAGTGATGAGATTGTTCTGTCCTGTATGTGAAAAAAAGTCCTTGCTTACCTAACCTTAGACCGCCAATACAAATGCGGCTAAATTGCTATGGCAGGGTTCTATCTAGGGTATTTGGGGGTTAGAAGTCCCCCCCCCCCCCCCAAAAAAAATATTGTTATCTTTACTGTAACAATATATAAGTAACTATATCGGAAAAATCATCCAGACGCAACGAGGTCAGTGCACATGAAGTAAGTATTCCCTGTCTAAGGACACAATTGTGTCTCAAAATGCATCTGAGCACATATTTATTTCCAAAAATTTCCGGGGGATGCATGCCATCGGCCTCTAGGGACTTCTCTTGGGACCTCTCCCCCAAACGATAAATCCTAGATAGAACCCTGTAAGGGGAGGGGTGAGATACTGCTACTGCAGGGCTAACCTACAGTACATGAAGCCTACTGACCAAGTTCTTCATTTTTCCTGGAGTAACGTGTACGTTAATTGAAGACGCATTTGCCTGTTTAGTGAGGTGGTCTCTTCAGTAAGAAAGTCTTGTAAGGTACGACCATGCAGAGAGACTTTATTTTACCCAAAAATTTAAGACAGTCATTTAAGAGAACCTATTCTTTCTTTTCACTCCTTTCTTCTTTCGTAGACAAGAACTTCTTCTTCTCCGGAATTCACGACAAAACTTTCTCAAACAGCCCATACTTACATCTTTCCCCTTTCCCAGTTGAATCAGATCTACTGTCTACTTAACTGTTTTCCACATTTCCCTAAGGAATTAGGTGAGAAATCTGATGACCGTCAAAAGCATCGTCCCTTTGATGATTGTCAAGGAGGAAATGGATGTTCACTCTTGCGTTAAATTGTCCGCCTCAAAATGACTGAAGAACGGCGTGTCCGTTTTAGGGAGGTGTCAGTTCAGAGAACGTTTACTGGCGGCACACCTGCTGTTAGTAAGAAAGGACTCCTCTTAAAAATTTGTCCCCTCAACTCTTCCTCTGATGGAAAGAGGTGGGGCAACACCACATGATACAGACACAGTCAACTCTTTAAACCCTAAGATCAAAATCTGAATTCTCATTTGTTGCCCTATTCATTTCCTACAGAAGTAGTAGAGAGAAGTTGATAAAATATCAAGCAAGTTCATCTTGTGTGATCATGTCCGTAATTCTCATGACCACTCTGTTTTACAAAGCATTGATACTACAAGGCGAAATTTGATGCTGATCACTCTTAGGGCATAAAGGGTTAAGATGGACACCTTTGGGACCGGCACTAAGTGTCCGTCTAAGAGTAATGTCCGTCTTATAGAGCTCGAGTCAAAGAAGTCAACTCTAGGTGTTCGTTAAGACAGAGTTGACTGTATGGGGGCAAATGCAATCCGGGTGGGAGGTAGGGTGACAAACACAGAACAACTATATCCGCGTGCTTCAGGGGCGTAGCTAGGGGGGGGGGGGGTCCTAGGGTGCCCGTGACCCCCCCTTGGTAGGCCTTGTTTTAATACCTGCCAACTTTTACTGAGATATAAGCGTGAGATTTTTATCCTGGGAGTGCTGGGATTTTTGAAGACGACACGATCATTTCCGAAGATTCCCGAAGAAGTCCGAAGTCTTCCGAAGACGTCCGAAGTCTGCCAAAGGCGAGCTCGCTCCCAGTGCTTTTCACTTCAAAACTCAGAGATCGCGAGGAAGGTATTGCCATTTATTCATTTTACACATGGTTTTCTTTCCTTACATGGGTCTGAGTTAACATATTTTTGGAAATTGTGTCAAGCAGGACGGCAACAACTCACATTTTTCAATCAGGCGTGAGAAATTGGCCCGCAGGAGTGAGCCGGCGTGAGGTCGAAGTTTTCAACCCGCAGGCGTGAGAGTTGGCAGGTATATGTTTTGAGCAAACAACCTACAATATTCAGGTGGTGAAAACGCCATGACAATATCTTGGCCGTAAAAACCATTGTTGAAAAGACCACTTTTTTAAAATTTGTTTTCTTGTAAAGTATTTTCGTCAACGGCTCTTGTCTTTAGTTAATATGAACCTTCATGCCGCGATAATACGACTGAGCCCGCTGATACACGAGGGATAGCAGCGGTATAAACCATATATAGTCGGCGATCCCCGGATGTTGTCCCTGCTGTGACCCCCCCTTTGAAAAATCCTGTCTACGCCCCTGTGCTTGCCCCACTGACTTTACATGACTATAAGCTGAATTCATAAACGTTCATACTCTGCGAATATTCCATGTCACGTCAGGCTGGCTTCGGACTAAAACCCACGATAAACTGACGTTTATCCCCCACAATAATTATCCTCTTATTTGTTTCAAGTTTTCTAGCTAGCGACCTATAACGTTTATATCGTTTTTCAACGCGATTTGCTTCAATGATAGCATGGGCCAAGTCGTAGCCATAAAACAGTCCCCATCCCACCCTCTTGCGTCTACCGTCCCGTCCCCTACGCAGAGGAATCAATACAGTTTTAAGACAAACAACGTTTTTTCGGATCAATTCAGGTTTCTAGGAAACTTCCCACCTACCTCTCCCCTAACCCAACATTTTGCCCCTAAGTAAGACTTACATGTCAAAGTTCAGTTGGGCCGAGGGGTAGGTGGGTAGTTTCCCAGAAACGTAAATCGATCCGTTTTTTTCTTTATTATGTGTATTAAACTTTATTACCCTACTGATTATCTTCACCAACTGACTGATCAAAATAATTTAATTTTGAAAGAAAAAAATGATATAAAAAGAGCAATTAGAAAAAATCTGGAAGATATTTATATATCGTGAGGTATTAGTTTTCTATTACTTTTCAGTAACTTATCTCAGGACCATATTAATAATTTCAAACATTCTTTAGAAATAAATAGATAATCATTTCCACCTATTTAGAGACTTGCGAAAGTTTGCTCGACCTCGCTATATAAATAACAGTTTATAAATGCAAGCTTTTCCAGGTTTAGTGTTATTTACTTTCTTGGTATTGAGGCTGATGTAATGACTAAATGACGTTAAACAAAAGACTGGAAAGACGCTGAACAGTAACCAAACCAAAATATGAAGCATTGAACCCACAATTTGCTACAACAAAGTGATGCGTGTGATGAAAACGTAGCAAAGTAATTGTCAAATCAATGGCTTACAAATGCGTGCAGACGTCTCTTATCGAGACTCAGTTGAAAGTGTGAAGCTCAACCGAGTTCTTTTCCTATAACACAACTTCGAACACTTGCGAGCCGGTTTTAAATACAGCTTATCAAATAAGCATTAACGTTGTGGATGCCACTCTTATAATAAATAAATTAATAAATAGATTAATTGCCCAATTATCCTTTTGACTAATAACACGCAGCAACATCGATACTAAATGATCTATCTCGCTTTGATAGCAATTACAGTACTATTTGCCAATTTTTTGTAATACACGTTTCAATTTACAGAAACAATTCCTCTTCTTCTTTCCACCGGAATAACTTCCAGTTATTTCTCCTGGACCCCAGGCCTCACGAGCGACGCAATTGTGCACGTGATCTTCGGATTCCGAAGACTCCGCTGACCGACTTGTATCGCTGTCCGGCTTTACTGTATACAAATGCAGACTTGGATTTGAGCTGGCTGGGGTCATTTGCGGCGAGTGGCCATGTATTGGCGTAAAGGGAGTTTTGGCTTTACCGAAAGGTTTCGGTTTGTATTTCAAAGTCTCTGCAGCTAGGAAAAACTGAGCCTCATAAGGCTGAAGAAACCACACTAATTGGTTTTTGTCGTCTGTGAATTCCACTACTTCATCTTCCACTGTTGAGATTTCCTACACCAATAAAATAACAAGAAATGGAGGAATAAGAAACAAATAAGATAAAAACAACAAACATAACAGACACAAACTTAGAGTAAATTTGTAGTGCTTTTCAGCTTCAATTATGGATCTTATAAGGGTCAATAAAACTTGATATCTTTTAAATTTTTTTTAAATTAAAATTTGTCAAAGATTACTTAAGTTTAAAGTTGTTATCTTTAGTCTTATTGATTCTCTGATATTTAGCGTTCATTAAAGAGCGATGACAAACGCCTGACGCGAGTTTGCAATAATTTGCCGTTCTGCCGAAGCCCGAACTGAAGTGAATTTAACATCTGAGCAGTTGAAATCCCTGAAACTTAACCAAACGCACATCTCTACAATAACACAATATTAAATAGTTCCCTTACCTTGTTTACATTTACAGCATCCTCGAAAACTCGTCTTGCTGATTCTGCAATATCCTAAAAGATTGTAGCGCCAAAACTTAAATTGAGTGCTCACAATCACCACGCGAATCGCACATATACCCCAATAGACGGACGGGACTCGTCACTGGCACGTCACTGTAGAGCAGTTTTTCTCGACCATCACGAACTTGCGCACTTGTCAAGACAATCACATCTACCAACCCGGTCAACACTTATTTCCATCCGCCAAACTGACGTTGACAGATTAATGATTCGTACACAAAGTAAGGGTTAGGGTTAGGTTAGGGTTAGGGTTAGGGTTAGGGTTAGGGTCGGGGTTGTTGCTATATATATTCAAATCAAACGATTCCTTGTCTGCAAATCCTCGGTGGTGTAGGGGATAAAGTAATGCACTGCAGAGCCGATGCTCCGAAATCAAATCCTAATCGTGCCACCCTGAATTTTTTTTTTTCCTTAAATTTAAAGAGACTTAAACTTTTATGAACAGAAACTGAAGGAGACAGAGAAATTTCATGTAAGAAACGTGAAATGTCTTGTGAGAGCCACTGAGAGGAAAATGTCAGTTTGGCGGATGAAAGCAAGTGACGACCTAGCAACCCTCCCTTCCTTGGCACTCTCCGTCAAGTCTAAAAAGCAGTGGCCCAAATACAGATTGGTGTGTCCCACACATGATTAAGTACGGCCTGAGAGTTTCGTTTGCGTGGTCACGACACTGAGGAATCGCAAATGTCACGAAATGTTTTCAACTTGAAAATAACATAACTACGATCTTTCAAAACTTAGCTTACATCGAGTGTCCCCTCGTAGTCCTTGCAGATGCTTTTGCTGCTTATGCTCACGCCAACCTCGTCGTAAGATAAGTCATATAAACTAAACAGTGTTTCTCCCTTGTCCTTTTTGAACTGTTTGTGTTCCCAGGCACCAGTGTGCGGATCAAAGTGATACTAAAACAACAATAATGACGATTGAGGTTGGATAAGTTGGATAGTTAAAGAAGTTTTTAGATAGTTACGGGCCAGTTTTCATCGGTCCACTAACAAACCACTTCATCATCGTTATAAAAAGCAAACGCAATTCATGGACCTGGGGTGTCCACATCTCAAGATGTGGATATATAACTCAAGCAAAAAAATCTCATTTAATCAAAATATGATAGGATTAACTAAGCCCATACAAAGGAGGCACAACTTCTAAACAAGAATTCGCAAGCCTATATATACGACTTTGTAGGCCAGGCATTTTTAGTTTTCTCAGGGTTCTCCAGAAAATGTCGAGGGTAGAAGGAGAAAAAAATTAAGTAGTCGGTGAAAGATAAGATCAAGCTGCACATCGACATTTGCATCATATATCCAATTTTGTCGAACGAAAGTGTCGTAAAACAAACTAAATGAAATACGGCCGTGGATTTTATCACATCCCATTATTTCTGTGAGTAACCGCAATTCTGTGTGTCGACGAGCCAGTCACCGAAGATTCTGGAAAACCCTGTTTCTTCAACCACACGTAAAATAATCATAAATCAAACTTGAAAATAAAGAGTTTTGTGACTTAGTACGTTTGAACTAACTGAGATCTGTATTTTAGTGAAAGTTCTTACTGACCTGCGGTAATAATTTCCAGCCATGAGTGGCTACCATGTTCACTGCATTAAGCACAAAATCGACTGTTTTGTCATTCATAAAGTAAGGGAGACCAACTCTGACAAATCCGGGTCTGAAAGAAAAGAATGAGACATAGGAAACTAGCACACTTGCAGTGAGATGCAAACTCGGTTATATATCATTGCTGACGCCTCATACAGTCAACTTTTTCTTTATACTCACTTCATTATCTCGAGTGGTTCCTTCAGTAATCCTCCTAAGCTGTCACTGAAACGAAAAACACGTCAAAGGTTTAATGTCTTGCTTAAACACGCCTTTTAATTATTAAAAAGAAATGCAACCCTAAAACTTTTTTTCTTCTAGGCAAATGTCAACAAGGAAATTTACTTTGCTTTTTACTTACTTTTCGTGCTTTTCGAGAAACCACATGAACTTTCGTAACAATGTTTCGTTAAGGCCTAACAGTTCCTGAAATTAAAACACAGGTGCATTTTAATAATTGTCTTTATGGTTTGAATTCAAGTATAGAGCATGAAACTAATTAAATAACGTTTGGCTTATTATTAAATTTAGAATATTAGCAGATTTAATTAGACAATTAACTATGGAAGAAAAAATCTAATGGAGAGAAAATTGATTGTCCCTAAATGGCTATATCTCGCGTTACAACTATCGATTTTTTTTTTCAGTTACCCAAATCCACTCGGTGCATTCGAGAACATTCGTTATAAGTGTGTAAAGGTAGCAGGCCGGTAGCCTTCCTTAAGTTCCATATGAATGGCTGTTTTGATTCTCAGCTCGAATGTGAACGTTAAAAAAAAGTAGTGTTTTGTGTCTTTATGATTTGTTTCAAACCTGGACTCTTTTTTTAAAAAGTTAGTAATCTAAATGGTAGTCTGTGCAGTAAAGAACGGATAATACTGCGCAAAATTACTGTCGAACATAAATTTATGTTCCCACAATTGGGTACATGAGTAAAGGTATTAAAGGCAATAAGAGAAAACAAGTTTCATACGGTAGGGAATTAATCATATAAAAAGAAAAAAACGAGTGTCTGAAATAAATCAGTTAAGGCTTACTTGAGCGTACGGTCCAGCACATGCGCAACCACCTCGAGCCTGGATACCATAGAGATCATTCAGAAGCACGGACACAAAGTTGTGATGAACAAGTTTACCGCTGTCCTGATGGTAAAATATCATGGAAAAGATAGGAAGCCGGCGAGCCATGTCATTTCCTAATATGGTGAGGTTTGGGTTGTCGTTTAAGGCGTCAAAAGCTTTCCTGAGAAACAACAAACGGACTTAAATATTTAACCACGTTGTTTGAAGTTGAATAAAAGAGGAAATGCAATACCTAATTTTCACCTAACTATCTACGATCTAATAATTTTAAGATAAGCAAGTTCCACGTATTAGCTGGAATTAGTTTGCGTCAAACCACAAAAGCACTTCACTTTTTAAGCCGCGACATATCTTATTCACATACACTAATTAAAACCAATAAACTGCTTATTGCGAGGTGAAGAATGTTAACTTACTTGCAAAGTTGTTCCTCTCTTTCTTCGATAACATCCGTTCCAACAGACTAAAGAAAACAAGAAAGAAAACGAATACAAAAGGATTAAGGAAAATGTCTCGTTTGTTAAACAACTAGTTAAATTACTTTTTTTGCCAAAGGACTGGGGCTTTTAAAGTATGCTTTCGATTCTTTTCACAATACGACTTTTCTTTATAGGTTGGTACGGATAAAATCCAAAACCAGGTGAAGTTAAAAAAGAAACTCCGCCTAGACCACAACTCGCATCAGTGACTGTTTGACTCCTTGGCATTGTTGAACGTAATTTAGTATTTAAACGATAGATAAAGGCTTATTTTTATCCCAAAAAAACCAGGTGAAAGTATAATAGGGATCAAAAACCTTTTCGAAAATTTCGCCAGAAAAAACCTGAAAATTCAGGTGAACTTTTTAGGGTGAAAATCTGTTAAAGTGACAATTATACCATTTTTTGATGTTCGAAAATCCTAGGAGAGGCAGGCAAGCAAGAAATTTTACAGAAAATGATCCGAAAATTCTAGATCTCAAATCGTCTTCCGAACACATAATTTTCCGAAAATTATCGTTGGGTGCCCCTGACTTGTTTTGGTGGGAAGTCCATACCAGCACGTACAAACTGCACATTATTTACTCCAACCTCACCTGTTTCAGTTGAAAGACCATACCAGCCCGTATTGACTCCACTATGGCTGGTGTTCCGCCCTCTTCTCTTTCTTCGATATCTTTCAGGTACAAATGCGTGTCACGTGTTACCTGATAACAAAGGTGAACAGCCAATTTAACAAAAGAAGGATCTCTGTAATTACAATAAAAGGAAAATTGTTGTGTCATCCTAACTTACAAATAAAACTGTTCCGCCTCCACAACCGCCCGGAACCGGGTTTCTAAACACGCTTTTCTTGGCAATAAGTAAACCTAAGAAAAGAGGCGAAAGGAATAGAAATCACTGAAACTATAATTCAGTTAAAATTATATAATGCAAAAATACTTCCAAAAAAAAAGTTCACAGTCAAACTAATCAAAATCTAACCTGGAGTACCCGGTCCGCCGACAAATTTGTGAGGAGATAGAAAAACCGCATCTTTGTACCTGTGAAGCGGATAGAAAGAGATTTTTCTGATAAGTATGGGCTCAGTGTGTAACTGACCGAAATTCTACCGATCGAGGAGTTCAATAAGAAGGCTAGGAAAAGTTACTCTATAACACGAGGAGTCTATGGTGTATAGGGGCCTGACTAGTTACAAAAACCACTCTGGTTGAAATTAATCTCCTGCATAAATATTCAACAATTAAATTTGGCTTTTAAGAGAACTGAAGGACTCGCAGGAAAGTACTACAGTCGGGTCCCTAGAAACACCTATAACAATGAAGATCAGTCCCCAAAACTTAATTGGGTCAAATGCAGAAGCTTAATGGTTGCAACTGCTAAAAAGCGTCCGAGTCAAGGTCTATTGTATTCCAGGGCGTTCACGCGGCTACGCCTTGAAAAAAAAAAAAAAGAAGCTACAATTCTACACTTACCCGTTTGGTGTTGGATTCATGTCAATTTTAAGGTATGGAGCAGCAGAGGCGTAGTCCCAGAAGGATAAAGCGCCATATCTATGACAGAGTTCAGCTACAGCTACTGTATCAGTCAGGATCCCTGTGACATTGGAGGCTGCTGAAAAAGCTACGTATATGTTGTAATCTGCCGAGCGATACATCTGAAGCAAGAAAAAAATGGCGGGTTTAATTATATGGCAGAGGCTGATTCAGAGGCTTTCCCCAACCACCCCCCTCAGAGGTTTTCTAATGGTCCGTCCCTAACACAATCCTCTTTTTGACGGACACCTCCCTAACACGGACACCTTAGAGTTGTCCCCTTGCTGTTCCTCTGCCTTTGAACGGAGAAAACCTCCCGAAAACGGAGTCTTTCTTCACTCATTTTCCTTGACAGTTTCAACCTGCGTGCAAGCTCTCTAGGGCGCTTTGTGGAGCTTGCAGCAGGCTATGACTCTACATAAGGTGAACACCTCTCTAATACTCAGTAACAGTCACTTGAAAACTCGCCCCCGTATACTCAATCTTGTAATCGTATATTAGTCTAAAAGTGTCTTATCTCTTGAAAAAAAAAAAAAGAAATAAAAAGCTTTACATAAAGGTTGGTCAGAATTTACCTGCAGTTTTTCCTCAAGCATATCCATATCAACTGTTCCTTGCTCATTATCGTTTATTCTTTCAATCTGTAAATAACAAAGATCAGCAGAATGAAAGAGCTTTCGAATTCTGATGTCCCAACCACTTGAGAATCTATAGGCGACTGAAACTCTTGTTTACGGACGGACCATGGGCAAAGTTGTGAGGTGGGGGAGGGGAGGAAGGCAAAGTACCCAAAAAATATTCTTGCAAGAAAGATTTACGTGCAAGGCCAAGTAGCCCAGTAAAATAGACTACACTGGCTTAAAGAAGATTCAGGCAAGACAAATGTTACCGAAAAAAAAGTTCACGGAGCGCGATGTTCCCCACCTCCTCCATTACGTTTCTAATTGTCCATCCCTTAAAAGACAAGAAGGCGACCTTCTCTCAAGCCGTAAAATTTCAGCCAATAAGAAGGAGGCAAAGTCATTTTTGGTTACTGATACTCTGGTTTATCTGGTATGTTTTCAATTGTGGTAATGGATTGATTGAACAAGTGGGAAAAGTGTTGTTAGAAAGCCTAGAGTCAAAACAAGTTCACTTGGTAACTCATTCTGTAACCTTCCAATTGTAATTGTAATTATAATTTGTTTACCCACGGAGCACTTAGGAGTTCATAAGAACTAGCTGAAACGTATCCGTGCGTTACAGATGGAATTGGAATTTGGAAGTGTTAGTTTTTAAGGATGCAAACCTTTGCCGGGGGGTTCTTCCAATTCCCTCCATCCCAAAACAGTTTGAAAAACTGAGAGCCACCCCCCGCTTTCCCTTAAAACTCACACACCCGCACGCGCGGCAAGCGGAAACATTTACTGATCTTACCTTGATTCCCGTTTCCCTCCATGGTAAAATATTTGAATGATGCTCAAATGGCCCGATAAAAACAACCTGAAAAAATTAACAATAGTAGCAACAACAGCTTATTTCATGCATGAGCGCAAGAGGGTGGGGCCGTAAGTAAGTTTGCAGCGTTTAAGATATTCTCACTCTGCAGGGTCAGATATGATTTATTCGAATAAGTGCCGTACCCGATTAAGCCCCGCGTTTGGGACAAAAAAATGTTAATCATCTCCGCGGCCGCAATATAAACAAAATCAAAAGGCGTTCATCCTGTTATTTTATATACCGAAAATAACAATACCGTAGTTAAAACAATTCTTTGTCACGTCCAACTTCCAATATACGCCGCACCCAAATAAGCGCCGCATTTAAGGCGTGAATGAATTAATAAGCGCTGCGTATTCTAGAAAATACAGGAATCGATTGCTTACGACGGGGCGAGCTCTGAAAAGGCATATCGGTCGACAAGAAGTCGGTGCATAATCATATCATTTCGATACACTACCTCGTAAAGCAGTAAAGCACTTAAGTGCATGACGGCCTAGCTAGTGGGTACTTAAAAATATTTAACATGCTTTGTCCTCACATTTTTCTCGTCCCTTCTTTGCTCCAGCTCAAGAGCGTGAATTAACTTGTGAATAGCACTTGTTGTGCCACTTCCTGTGAAAACAACGCAGTCCTCACCCGTGGCATTGACACAGCTTTTTATTATGTTGCTGCAAAGAAAAACAAAAATATAAAAATTAAATACATAATTTAAATAGCTTTTGACAATTTCAATAACTAAGATTTTTTTGCCTTGATTGCAACACAAAATAAATCTCCCGATACCCTGGGTAACAGAGGGTCTTTTTCCTAATTTCTGATAGATCGCTTGGAGCCGGAGGGTAATCTCCCGATGGATCAAGTTGCTTTCAGCGTTTTGGCTGAAGCGCGTTCTCACGACCAGACAATCCAGAGGGATAAAGGAGATCATTGGAGTCACTGGTAGATGTAGACACGTACATCCCGGACAATCGACCTACTCTAGGCAATCATTGGGCTTCTACGTCCTTACAAATAAACATTTTCTAACTGTTATGATCTTCTCTGCATTTAAACATTTTTCTTTTAAGTAGATTCTTAGGGTACTTTCGATTGATCGTATTCCGGAATAAGAATACACCAAAGTTTTGTTGCAAATCTCTGTTCGCTGCTTTATGGGCCACGCTACAATAACCGGCATATCTTATGTCAAGCAGATTTTCTAGAGTATTACAAAGCAATGAACGCCAAATGGAACCACAGGCCACCCAAACTCGAAATATGAGCATCGGCGAGCGTCGGCATTGTTGCGTAACATTCGAAATATAAGTAGGATTTGTATGAGAAAAAAAACCTATCGTTTCTGTAACGTACGAAAATGAAGCTTACCTTACTTAAAATGTGTGTTACGTCTCTCCTGTGTAGTCCACGGGCCGATTTATGGCCGTTTTATGGGTTTTTATGTAAATGGATTTATTTCTATATATAACCCAAGGTAGAGAGAAAACAGTTTACATAAAAACCGATAACACGGCCATAAATCGGCCCGTGGACTACACAGGACAGACGCAACACACATTTTAAGTAAGGTATGCTGTTTTTTATTGAAATCCTTTCATTTTCGTAGGTTACAGAAACGATAGGTTTTTTCCCATACAAATACTTATATTTCGAATGTTACGCAACAATGGCGATGCTCGCCGATGCTCAAATTTCGAACTTTGGCTACCTGTGATGGAACAGGCCTGCCATAAGAATGCTCCACATGCACTATGGAAAATTCTTTGAGATCAAGAGATTTGCTGTATGACCATGACCATGCAGGCTCTAGCCTGCTTAATGATCAAACAGCCTTGATTGGAACATGCTGCAGCAATGCCCAGTGACAAAATCATGTAGCAATCCCTGTACATGTCATCGGAACAATTTTGCTTTAAAATTTGTGCACAACGCATTGAAAAGAAAACGCTAACCATTTGTATGGAAAACCCAGTAATTCTGGGCCAGGGGAATTCAAATGAAACGGTTCATTCTGTAAAATGTTCTCGGCAAAAATGGTAATACCTTCCGAGGTAATTGCCTTTTCCTCGCCTCGACCAGTTCCCTAGCCTGAGTATCAGGCCTTCCTAAGTGGCTAGGGGAGAGGAGATTTGAGATGGGGGAGGGGGAGAAGAGAAAGGAAGGTTTCTGTCCTTCAGCTCTCTCCTTTTTTCGCTTCCATCTTTCCCCTTTTCCCCAGAAACGCTTGATACTCAGGCTACCAGTTCCCGGAATTTTCTACAGTACCATTTTCCACAAAATTAAAAACCAGTGCCAAGCTATTCCTGAGAGGAAAGCAGTGGAGGATTAGAGTCAATGAATCGTAACTATCGGATGTGACAGCTATGTTTAATTCTCATCGCCCTCTGTTAGCAAATCAACAAAACGGATCAAATGATACGGCTCAATGAAAAAGTGCAATTCCATCTGTCCAAAAAGTCCATTCAAATGATAAGCGCTCAAAGAGAATTGTAACTGTAACTGAGAACTTCCCGAACTTATAAAAAAATTCCAAACTTAAGCCGAAAGTTGGCTTGACTTACCGAGCCTCGTTTCTGAACTTTGTAGTCTGTCGCGATGTTGCACTTGTTGTAGTGTGTGTGTTGGAGTAAAACGGGAGCACATAGTCCCGGATGTAGTTTTCAATAAACCGGAGGGGCCTGTAGAGACAAACATACAATTACGTTTATAATTGGACAACAAGTAGGTCCTCGGACGCCTACGCCCAAATGAAGAGGGTGAGTGATACAAGCAGATGCCAAAAGCTGGGGAGGTGATATGATACCCATTAAGATCAGCGGAATTTGTCATATCATGTGAAAGCCAAATCATTCACCATAATCATTCAAAAAAAATTTTCCACTCTGATCACAGAATAATTTATGCATAGAAATTCTTTGATAGTACCTCTGTAGTTTAGGATGCTTTACCTTGCAGATGTTTTTCAAATAGCATTTGTCATCCTGCAGGTGATATTTACATATGTGCATTATTTCAGATTTTTTCTTCCAATCCTCAGCTTTTTTTCGAGCTCTGCACTGCCAAGACAGCTGAGCCGATGCGCCACTGTCTTTGTGTGACGTCAATCGTCCAATAATTTCTCTATGATTGACAATTCTCGAATCATACGAACAATTTTTTCAATTTTTGTCAACATTAGCAGGTTTTTTTTTTAAACCAACAAGAAACAAAGAAATATTTTGACTAAATGATAACAGCCCTGGCCATAGCCGCTGTAAGAATTCCGGATATAAGCCTTCTGATAATCTAAAATAGTTTAAATACTGGAGTAGTTAACTCCCTAGTAAATAACACATTTTTAATCTACATGGAACGTGCACATCACTTAATTCTGATAGTGGCTCCTGACAAAATTAGCGATATTGATTTTTTCAGTAATTATTTGTTACTTACTTGCCAGATGCTGTGTAGTCACAATAAATAACTGGAAAATGAAAAAGGTTTGATAATTAGTTTTTATTTAAAATTACTAATTTTTTTAACACTAAATTTATACAGAACCAAAAGCTGTCACAATATTAACATAAATTTTCAGTTTCTGAAACTTGTCTCGAAACATTACTGAATATATAGGTCTGAAAATTTAAAGAATAAAGCAAGCACTCGAGTACTACGATCACAACTTAGTTTGGCTTTATAAGAAAAATTTAGGAGTTAATATATAAACTTCCTTGTTGAAATTTTTAAAATGCTTAAACGTGCTGAAGTTACAGTTGCGGTCTAATATGTAAAAGATGACGCCGTTTTTGCATTCAAGTTTAGATCCATATACTGACGTGGCTTGCTTTAATTTGGTGAGGTTGATGCCGAATTTAACACTAGTCAGTCAGTAAGTGTTGTTTTCTATCAAGTATTGTAAAAAATGAAATCCCAATCAACTGTGATCAAATGAACCATCTAAAACCCGATGAAGAATGCAATCCGCCTACGCTGAACGGAAAAAACGTGAGTGGGAGGATACAGTAGTTTTAGATCTTTCTCGAACGCGGAAATTGATTTTAATGTAACCAAATTTCATAAGTCGTGAAATTGTGAAAAACTTTCTCCGAAAGAAAGTAACCTTCATACGGCTGCAGTTTGTCGGGTGTCAAAGCATTTTGGCGAAAGCGACACTGGGCAACGGAAGTTACGCTGAAACAAAGAGGTGTGGCAACAGGAAACTAATTCAGTTTTTTTTTGTTGTTTCAGAAAAAAAAAAAGTATTTTAGGTCGCTACATTAATACACTTTTTTTTATTACAAAAGACACAAATGATTCCCTCATTTTAAGAATGTGATGCTTATGTTTTTTTTTCTTCCGCGGTAAAAATTTACCTGATACATCATGTGAAATTTGTGTCGATGCCGGTCTATCGGAATTCATGCGTGTCATGTTATATCTGGGACAGAACTCGCACTTGTTGAAACAAACCTTCTTAGCCTGGAGATTTAATTAAGTTTGATAAAAATTCTTTTAATCGAATGTTTAATCAAAGAGTTCATAGGCTTTACTGTCATAAAGTTTCAAAGACTCTGGCGATGGGTACTTAATCCATTCAAGTAGGTTTCATTCCATTGCACAATAGCAGTTAATTTATGTTTTGGTTCAAGCAGTTTTCCACAATCCGTCTTTCTTGTATGAGAAGTGCACATCGATGAAAGTCTGTTGGTAAGCAACTGTCAAATGCACGATTATTGCCTGAAATTTATTTTTAGCCTGCGTGTCACAACATGGATTCTATCACGACCAAAATGGCTATATCGTGATGTAGTTCAGGTTCACTGAAAAGCTTGTAGAAACTAAATCCAGTAAATCGTTGCAATTGCTGATCATAAAATGAATAACTATGACTTTCTAACTTTTCACACACATCTCATTTACTCGATCGAAATGACAGTGACTGTATAACCACGCGCCATAATTGTAGACAGAATCCTAACATTTTGTAAGAATTTAAATACGATAAATGTTAGGCGCTTCGGTTTCTATGCGAAAGAAGAAAAAGTCCTAGTTATTGTGTGATATAAAATTCTTAAAACGAGGTTGGAACCTTCATAACAAACAAAATGGAAAACATTTGAACTCAATAAATGATGAACTGACTCAAGAATGATGACATCGAACGATTTCGATATTTTCATCACGCAATATCAAATAAAACTGGAAAAATAGAATGTCTCACCTACCTTTCTTTTCTCCATATGGGCCTACAATTCTTGTATCCCCTCCAACGACATTTTCTTCGATGAATTCCAAAATCGGAAGCATTGGCTTGACGAACTAATTTAAATTCTGAAATTATTAAACTTCGCCTGGTGGCTTTCTCTGCAAACAAAACATCACCAAAACTGGGTTTCATTCACGAATAAATTTCAAAATACTTTTTAAAACGCCCGAGTATATTTGACTAAAGTGGCACTGTTTTCGTTTGTCTTGCTTACCTGTAAATCAATAATCTGCTGGTATATTCCGAGTTTCCGTTCTTTTAATCAATTACGTCCAAATATCCAGCACGTGTTATCGTGCACGATAAGGCCGGCCGGACCTGCTTAGCGTGACATACCGCCTGCATTTCTGACGTTGTATGCATAATCCTTTATGACCCAGATGGTTTTGCATCGCTTAATTCATCAGATAATAATATAATTTTAAGTGAAAATACTTTTACATGTAAGATGTCGCCAGGACGTAGCCACTGGTGTTTGCTTTAAATATATGGCTTACTTCTGCAGTTATGCTATTTGCGATCATTTGGCAAAAGCTGGTCGTTTGACAAATTATCCCTGGCCCTCTTACGTAGATGATCGTAGGCGGTGTTGTGGTGTTGCACAAACCTATCACTTTAAATGCACAAATAAATTCATAGAATACCACCGGCGCCGCAAAATAATTCGATATTCATTCCCCTCCACTCTACCTATGATAACAAAAAAAGTAAGGCAAAAAAAAATCCTCGTTTTACCGACATAGTTGTTTTTTCCTTTGCGTTACAGATCAGTCTGCCTGTGATGCGTAACCGGAAATGCGTAAGCCAATGCTCCTCAAAGGTCAGGGTTGAGATGGGACAGCCGGGTATTATGCCTCAAAGGTAGTATTGACTTTTCTCTTTTCTCTTTTTTCAGCAGGGAAATTTGGGAGAAGTTGGTGTATCATTCAGCCCCACCACCGTTCTAGCTCGTTCTCTCTCAAGCGGTGAAAAGTTTAAGAAAGAACTCAGGCACCAGGGTAAAATTATTGATACAAGTCAGTTAAGCATTAACCTCACCCAGTTAATTACTCATATAGGTTTACGGCTGGGTTTACATGTGATGTCTCTCGCCCGGGGGGGGGGCACTTGGGTATTTTTTGGGTGGGTATGTACCGCCAGGAACTCCAAATTTGCACCCCGTTCTAGAATTCGCCCTAAAACTGATACCCCGTTCTAGAAATGGGCCAATTTTTTATACTCCGTTCTAAGCTGCAAAGAGTACAACAGTTTGCTTGTAAACGCATTGAACCATGTTTTTAAAAGCAATCTGTCCTTGAATAGTTTCAAATGGCTGCTTACAAAACTGGAGCTTTCGTGCGTTCGAAATATTATACCCCGTTCTAGAAAACGCCTCTGAAATGGATACCCCATTCTAAATCAGGAGCTTCAAAATCACGACCCCGTTGGGCGGCACATACCCATATGGGTAATGTAAGGGAGTACCCCGGGGGGTCTCTCGTCTCTAATCGTAGTTATTCGTGATCTAGAAATTGAAATTCTATCTTGGTTTAAGAAGAGTAGTGGTACTGATCAAATGCGCTTTGAAAGGCATGGAAAGGTGCCGCAGTTAGCTCAGGACTGAATTTCTTATTTGGTGGAATCTTCTCTAGTGTTTCTAGAAAGGGAGTGTCACGAACCCCTTACGGCGTGACATTATTGTGCTACGAGTTGACGTAAACACTTACAAGCCCAACTAAACTCGTACTCCTCATTATCACGCACATTAGGCCCAAATGAAGCTCTGGGGCTCAGTGGCAGTTAATGAGCAATTAAAGAATACATACTATACTCTGGCAATCAAGCTTGCAATTTGTTTTCTTGGGGGATGGGTTAAAGTGATATTTTCCGGCGGATTTGTTGAGTTAATATTAACTGCAAATATGTCAAAAGAGGCAATTTGATTGGTTCCAGAGTGTAACAATTATCTATTTTCTCATGAATGTGAAAGGTATCTTTTTCAGTTCGTAAGTCGATCGATAAACCAGAGAATCGTATGCAAGAGCTGAACATCTGCTTTGATTTTCAGGAAAACTATTGCGCCAATGCACAAATTAGGTCCAAAAATGAAGTCGATGAATCTCAACACCCCGGAAAGATGAGTCCAGCTTAGCGATCACAGCTAAACAAAACCTATAAACAGTCATCGAAGTTAGCTTCTTGCAAGTTGCAACTTTTCGCAGTGTCTAGTCAATTTTTACCAGCGCCGAGGATATGACTTCGCTTGTTCCGGCCTCGTTTAACATCTGTTCCGACGAGTTCGCGATTTATCCTTATGGACTTCCTGCAACGCTTCCCCAGCCAAACATAATACTTCGAGTGGAACACCAACAGTCACTAGTTCCCCAGAATGGACGACAAGCGCCGCATCTCCCACCGGCTGGGTCACAATCACTCCACGAAACTCTTAAACCGGGTACCCATAACGAACGATATGGGGCCCCACCTTTTCTTTCCACAGTAAAACTTTTGAGGGAGCGACTTTTCTATCTCGGCGGAAAAGAAGATGATGAGAGGAAAGAGCTAAAATCTAATAAGCTGTGGGAAAGTGAAATCAGATTCTGTCACGGAAGCGTAAGTATCATGAACCGACAAATGATCTCTGCAGTGATCTGTTCTGAAATGTTTTTGCGTGTTTTGTAGCTGACATAGCGAATAGGTCAAATCCCAAAATATAACTGAATCAACGACTGGATGTGGATTCATTTTTCTTTTATTTTTGTTAGTAGGACGCAGTTCAGAACAGATCACCGTAATCGTAATTTTTGTTTGTACTGTGGACTCAAAGAATAGCAATTGTAGTGATGTCCCGAAAATAAATCACGCCAAGTGAAATAACGGGCGCGCGATCTGGGGAGGGGGAAGGTGGCGTCGACGCTTACCTTATACTGGCTGCGGTCACTTCTACGACGTAACTAAATTTTAGTGTCAAGTTACGTGATGTCATACTTAACTGTAGTTAGTGCTTTCGGTCGACATTGCGGTCACACCACGTAGTTAACAACAATTAGTTCTAATAAGCCTATGCAAATTTTTTGGTTTCCCCCTCGCTTCACGCTTGGTTTTTATTTTGCATATTTATATAATTATGCTCACCTCTCGCGTGCGAAAAGAAGTGTCACATTCTGGTTGGTTGTTTGTTTGTAAACTTAAGACTAACCCCCGAACCCTGCTTGGGTATAACTATAGTTAGTCTGTATTGTTTTGGATCCGATAACGAGGCGTAAATTTTCTAACTATAGTTAGAGCGGACAGAGAAGCGGTCGCATTGCCGAAATAGCTAACTATAGTTTAGTTATCCCTGTCTTATCTATAGTTAGTAACCCATATGTGACCGCAGCCACTGTCTGGTTGTGTTGAGCGGGGGGGGGGGGGGGTGGGACAACAATGTGCGCACACAAACTGTTTAAAACACAAAGGTGGCAGTCAAACAAATAAGCGTAATAATCTACTGCACTGATCAGTCTCTATGATTGGTACGCTGTGTCACGCTGAACATTAGTATTACACAGGCATTACCACTATGACCAGCCTTGTCTACCACCGCATGATTTCAGTATGAACACCCCACACTGACGTACTGTAGTTTTTTTTCTTCTTGTTCTTGTTTATTGTCCCCCCTCCCTCCTCGCACCACTGATATGACTCCTCCCTGTTTCTAATCCTAGATGTCAAGGGGGTGGGGGAGGGGGCTACAGATATCACCCAAGAAGGCAACTTGTATCCTGTTAAGTTTCAATTTTGCAGAAACTGCAACACTACAAGGTGGTGGCAAAATATTCAAGACGATGTTTTGCTTTAGTTGAGAAGATCGACGAGCAAATTAAGCAAGGCAAGACGACGATAACAAGATCGAAAGAATTATCACAGGCTCTCTTCTTAACCTTATATGGACGTTCCGAGGCGGAAAAGTATAGCATTCTGGAAAAACTTGCAAATCAAGAAATAAAGGTTTCCGAAATCAAGAAAGTAAGTAGACAAAATTTTTTATTTTGGTTTTATTTTCTTTATTTTTATTTTGAAAAAGGGTAGGGGCGCCAAAACATGAGGGAGTCCCTCTGCTTATCATCATTCCCCTCAACCTCGTTCCCAGGGTTCTCTCAGAGAACCTTGGGAACGAAGTTGCATTCCCTTGCCTTCTGATCCTAAAAAAAACGCCACATTATAATATTGCCAGATATTACTTTGTTTCCGCTATGCTTTCGTCAGGGTGAGCCAGCGTTTTGGGGGCATACGGTATATTTGGTTTTTGTTTGGTTGTTTCAAATTATTTTAAATACTGTATCATACACCTTTTCCAGATTGGGATGCTTGGAAAGAAAACTAAGGGAATTTAGGGTACATTGGCTAATGTCATACTATTAGTCCCTTGGTCAACCCCGCTGTTTTGTAGTGCGTGATCTTTTCATGTGATGATTTCTAGTCATTTTTAGCAAATTTTTCTATTTTCAGTTTTTTCCCTCTAAAGATTCCGAGCAAACCAGTTCTGAAGAGCAAAGAAGTATAGCAGCGGTAATTCAGGTTCGTTTACAGGTCCTTTCTCTCCAAAATAGCCGCTAAAACACAGAAAGGTCAAAATATCTTTTAGTAAAATTATAATGATCGTAAGAGATAAATCGTGCTAAAGTTATGTTAATGAGGTTTAATCCTGATGACAACACCATAGGATTTTGTCCACAGCTTTTTTGAATTTAGAGTGACAAATAATCACAGCCTGACCTGGTCTAAGAGCGAGGATGAGTCGGGTAAAATATAGTAAAGCTACTAAACGATCAACTTATTTCAGAAGCATGGCTTCCCGTTGTTGCTTTCTTTTAGCTTGAGCGAGACAACAAGAAATTACATGAGCAGATCGAACGGCTAAGGGGCAATATAAAAGAGGTGTGTATAACAGTAGGCATGATCTTGTTCGCGCGCGCTCATTTCCCGAGCAGTGGCTGTTAACCGAGCCTAGTGTAGCTAGCCATTCACGTGGTACAAAACCACCATACTGGAGAGCAAGGGTCACCGCACTGGGACAAACAAAAGGCATACACAGTAATTTTGAAATGGTAATTTCATTTGTTTGTCTTGTCCCAGTGCTACTTTTGTTCTCCAGCATGGCGATTTTGTAGCACGTGAATGGCTAGCTGCAAAGGGCTCATTGTTGATAAAGCTTAACTAAATAATAGGGCATGGACAAAAAAATTCTGATAAGTTATCTATTGTTGTTACTTGGTCCAACACAGCAGTTAGTTTGAAAAGTTGCAGTTGTTATTTTTTTTTGTTTCTCATTGGAAAAATTGTTTTATTTAAGTTGAAGTTGACTAGCATCGTCTTCAATCCGCAGCTCGAAAAACTTCATCCATATACTTAGAGAATAAACCTCTAAAATATAAATGGAAAAAAGGAAGGAACTGAAATATCGCTGAAAATATCACATGCGCCATATCGTTTTAGTAAACTGACGTCAATCGCTCGTGTGAGATTAATAAGCTCGACTGGTAAAGCACCTGTCTGTACGACAGCGGAAGGTACAGGTGCAATTCCCGGCTCTGGGCCAAGCGGGACGAGGACGGGAAACGCGAAATAGGAGCGGGGCCTGAGAAGTCCCCCCCCCCCCCCCCTCGCTTCCATTTTTTCCCTCCTTTTCACCCCGTGCCTTCGCGCGTCTCCTGTGCTTCTCCCGATTGGGCCAAAACAGTACTCAAAGTCTTTAAAGATCCAGAGATGAAAATACTGCCTGTACCCTGCCTGGTCGGACCTTCGCGTGGCTCGGACGGCCACGCAGACTTGGCGATCTCAACACGGGCGACTGGGATGGTTAAAACACTTCCCTCAATCAGCAGTTTTGCTCTAAATACCTTGACATTTAATTAAAAATGTTTTCTCTGCGTTTTGTAGATAAGTGATCAATTGATGGTTGCAGAACGCGAGAACGAGAGGCTGACCGAGGAAATAAGGAAATATTTGAAAAGAAAGCTAAGAAAGGTAGCTATCATACTACAGGCTATATTTTAAGGACATTAATTTCGCGCGAAGATCGTATAGCATTACTGATCCCTATGGTAAAAACTGTAAACCAACGATTGGTTTTAAACCAGGCTTCCATGAACTTTACCCAAGCTTTATTTACTTCACCTTTGTCATTTGTTACGTTTGCCTAGTGTTGTTGTAGTGGTCTTGTGTGTACTTAGGATAAAAAAAATTCGCTTTGAGGAGATGTGGAACTGTGTTTTCAATTTTATTAGTTAGTTCCGTGTGCATTTTTAATTCCAGTTTTATTTTTTAATAGCGTGGTAATGTAACAAGGAAAAGAAAGCGAACCACAAAACAGTCTTCTCCAGTGAAAAAGGTAAGTTTCTCGAATAGGTTTTTAGAGACGCTGGCACTTAATAGCAACCTTAATTACTTTACCATAGTTGAGTGATATATATAGAGAGCGTTTTCACATGACGTCACAATGCGCCAAATTGACGTCCTAAAACAATGAAACGGCGGCCGGTCATGGGGGTGTCCTAATTCATCCCCGTGGGAACTGAACCTTTTTTAAAAAAACTCTCTTTTTTCTTGATAATATTGCGTAGCTGCAGGCCACGTGCGCGAAAAGGATCTCTAGTCTTTTGCTGACCAAACGCGCAGATTGACCATGATGGTTTAAAAGCTTTATTTTCAGAATGTTCGCCTCATCTCGGCGATAATAGAGAATTATTGATCAAGGTATAGACGGCTCTGAGTTTTTGAGGTTTATCTTCAAAACAGTAGTTATTTATTGCAATCAACGCAAGTTTGTTTTCTCTTTAGAAAACAGTACGCAGAGCAAAGATGGCCTCCGATGATGATGACGACGAGGACGACGTTGAAGATGTTAGTGATGATGGTGATGATGATGATGATGATGATGATGATGACGATGATGATGAGGATTATAATGTTGATGATGATGATTACAGTGGTGATGATGATGACGGTGATAATGACGATAACGAACTGAATGAAAGTAAAGGTGAAGTTCATGACGATGGAGAGGGAAATCAAAAGACCCTTTGGATTATCCCATGTAAGTTCCTTTTTTTCTCATCATGTAACGCATTTTTCTAAGGTTCAAATTCCTTCTCCTATGGCTGCTGGGGATGGGGTGAAGCGAGCATTAGTGAGCTAAGCATGAAGATATGATACGGATAAAACTGTAATGGGAGAAAAGTCCATTTCAGCTTGCTCTTACTTGAGGAATGAAAGCCTTAGTGGACTCTAAGTTTGAAAATCTCTATAAATTTTTAGGTTTACCTTAAAGACAAGTCTTTTCTACCAAGAATAAAAGGGACTACTGCAAAGTCGGGGATGACGAACAAACTGGATATCTGATTTGTGAGATGAATCAAACCGCTACCAAGGCTCTTCGTCAGTTGAAGACGCCGCCATAATTAAGTGAGTTTCGCTATCGTTGATGAAGTGACAGGCCAAAAATTGTGTTAAAAGAACATAACATGGGCGGATGTAGGGGCCGGTGGGCCGAGGGGGCCGCGGCTACCCCTTTTCCCTTGAAAGTTGGTATTATTTTTATAGAATTCGGTCTCAGAAAAATAAAAAGTATTTAGAATAGAGCTGTTAAGTGTCCCGGCCACCCCTTTCTGACTTTTTTGGATCCGCCCCTGCATGATAATTTTTAAAGAACAAGTTCCTTTTGATGTATATTCTGTACTACCTTTATTTTAAGAGTGATGTTGTCGAAACAGATCAACTTCAAAATTAAGGGGATGAATTGTCATTAATATCAAGGCAAGGTACAGGACGAGTTTTCGAGACTGGCTGAAAATTCGTGAGTTTGGGTGTTCCATTCACAGACGGTACCACCTTAACCGTACGAAACTTTAGACGCCTAGCAGTTCAATTTTCCGTGTGAACAAAACGAAAATATTGAAATTTAAAGGTTCCGTGTGTTCCGTATTTGGTCAAATTTTTCGGCCGGTTGGAAATTCGTTCGGTGCCGTGTGAACGTAGCCTCGTCTAGTCCCTAGGCCTCATTATTCCGCGTGCTCGAAGCGTTTCGGGTCACGTGGTCTAAGCGAAAATGTTTACCGCCTGTTCGCCTCGGATACGTCACCGAAGTCAATTGAACGAGAGGAACTGGAAAAACGTCGTACAGGGACTATGCAAGACGTAGCCTAAGTTATACATTGCACTGAATGACAATGGGGCAAATTTGAAAAGATGACAGGAATGATGTCTCTTCGCTATGTTGTTGCAAAATTGCCAATAAAGTGCACGAAGACCACTATCTGAACGTTTTCTCGAAGAGATTAGCCCATCAGCTACTCTAAAATTCAAGTCAAAATAAAATTTATGTTACGTTATGTTGAAAGGGTTGTGTATTTTTGCGTCCTAGTGCTGTATGTACTGCTTAAAAAACGAGCAGGTTTAAAAACTCGAGGCGAAGCTGAGAGTTTTTAAACCTGATAATACACGACTGCGAGTTTTTTGAACGGCTTCAAAATCTCTGATATACATCAACTCATTCTTGCACTCGTATTGAGAATTGGGGTTATTTCGGTCTAAAAACTTGGGCGTAAAGTTTAGCCATGCCATGTCTTTATCAGATATAAACTAAGACACTCATGAAATATTAATTTCTTTTGTTTTTGCTTTATGAATTAGCAATGAATTTTTAAACATTGGTTAAAATAACACGTGACTTGCTCGCATGCCGTTTCCCGCGCTTGGCAAGAGTTACGACACTGGCATTTGTTCTGAGCTTAGATTGGTTATTGATTGAAAGGTTGTTGCTGATTGGTTCAATGCCGACTAGCATGTTGTTGCAGACCAAGGTGATCGCCACTTAAAAAATAAAGAACTCCGATCTTGACAAATTTGGCCCGTTTTTTATAGTTGTTCCCCTTGCAATGTGTTTCAGTTGTAAAATATCAAGTTCTTTAAAAGAAGCCTGTCTTTTCTTTAAGGTTATTTATTGTACAAAGCATCCAAGTCTTATAATTCCATTGATCTTTATTGGGTTAAATGCTTAGCATGAATTAAGCTTCTTATCAATTGTCTCGGTAATAATGCCACGCTAAAAAACTGCCAAATTCTCTTGATTTTGACACCTCTGCGTGTTGTCACTAAACAAACGTCATTTTCTTGTCTTACTGCTTTTAACATGTGCAGTTGTTCTTAAAACGATTCGTCTCGAAATATTTCTCTCTTGCATCTTGAACTAGAAGCTGGAATGTCCATTATATTAATGTTGTAATATTTATGTGGTGTGTATTAGCGATATTAGAGAGGTTAAGTATTACCTTTACAGCAAACAGCAAATGGCAGAGATAAACGTACGATTTCCAATATAACCGACAACGATATAAAATACAGTTATCACTTTCGTTTGACAACGCTGTTTCTATAATATGTTAGGTTGGAAACGGAAAATATAAGCCGCAAGCGTAAAAAGGCGGGAAAAGATGATCACGTGAACGTCTCTTGCCGTTTGCAGTTTGTCTTCAATGTGATCCTTAATCTCAATATTGAGTCAATATAATTCCAGTATTGTGATGTTACTGAGCTGCAAATATCGCAACCAGTTGAAGCAACATAGCAACGACAAAGTTGACCTGCAACCACGACGCAGCGCTTCCTGATTTGACTTTCTTTTCGCCTGGTGTCACGCTTGGATCCAAGAGAACATTTTTGTTGAATTTGGGTATGCGGAAAACAAATCTTGACGCGTCACCATCGCGCTCCACTTTGGGATATCCTTGCGGCATGGGTGAGTAATTGCCATCATCGGTCTCCACCTGGAAAATGACAAGTGACAAGTTAAACAGAGATACTCGAAATAGGCCATTTTCGAGATGCCCCAAGCCTCTGTTTCAAAGCGAGGCAAAGTGCGAAGCCATTGACTTAAAAATGATGTCTTTCTCATACAAATGAAACTCATTACCACGATAAAGGTTTTCCACTTTGAATTTGGAATTGGCCGCCCTCTTTTGCTGTTACACTTCTAACCCACGGCTTCCTTTCTTTTCAGACGAGGCGGAAAGTGCCATATAAATTGAAACAGATACAACAAATGGCAGAGGAAGCTTCAAAATAAGTTACTTTCTTACAAAAAAGGTTGACGTTCGAGGAGGAATCCTTTAAAATATAATTTTACTTTAGCCCTGCTATCAGGGAGATTATCTAGTAGAATGGAGTCCCAAACACACCATCCTAAGTAGCTATCATATGACCTTTACATCTTCATTAACCCATAGCCTATGTGATTTACTAGAACTTTAAAACAATTGGATATGATTCAAAAGGGAGGTCAGTGTGGGCGACATCATGGATTGATGCAATTGAAAGATTCTCTAAACAGGAATGGCAGTGCTTTTAGTGATCGTAGATCCTTTTTGCAGTTATGCTCGTTTATGTTTCGCGATGGACCTTAAGCAAAAAGCACCTCACGTATGCATGATGCTTACAAGACTTACAAAGATATGGGATCCTTCAAACCTACCCCTTTGTTAAGCAGCATTTCTGAGTCCCCTCCCATGTCATATAGATGAGGGCAATCGTCATCATCATCATCATCATCATCATCGTTATCATCTTTATCTTTTCCATCATCCTTATCGTCCTTACAAACAGCCTTTTTGCGGTCGTCGTCGTCGTCTACTTCAGATGGAGTTCCCTTGCTCTTGACTCTCATACTGAGATCCAGGAATTGGCCTACACTGTTGCAGCCCGGAGTATTATTCTCACAGAAATCCCACTCGCTAATCTATAAAATGAAAAATACGAAGAGATAAAGGATTAAAGAGGGCCTTGATTCACAGGTTCATAATTTTCGGTTACCTGAGAAATAACTAGGGCCAATCGAGTACCTTGAAAAGTGTGGATATGCATTGTATCATGGGACAACGTTTGTTTGTTCGTTACTCCCATGGCTATAGTGGTTGCAATGGCTTTCGTGATCATATGGAAAACTTTTATTTTATTAAATTTTTATTATATTTCAACTGTCGCAGCCAATTTTCATGGCATGGTGTCTAATTTATTGATAACTGAGTGCCTTTACCAACAGGGAGACTTGAGATTAATCATGTGCACTGGTTTCATAGTGGCAGATTCAGATATTTAAGTTAGTTGTGGTGGTGGTGGTGGTTGTGGTGAAGTGGGGGGGTGAGGGGGCGCTCATCCAGTTCCTAAGACAAGAGGAGATACCGGCCTGAAAAGTCATTTTCTTGACCCTGGGGGCCTATAAAATAATAAGGAGCGAGGCTGGCCCCCACCGGGTTCCTACCCTAGATCGGCCACTGTTTGATAGCGGAGCTCTCGCGCGCGCAGCGGAGCACCGTGGGTAAAAAAATTTGTCTATCTATGCATCCGAGAAATTTTGGTAGTCACATGACCGTATGTCCACCCGTCCACGCTTTCGTCCGCACCACAGGCATACCAATGTAAAATAACGCAATCGACAGGTATGGCAACCCAAATGGAACTCGGGGTTTTTGGCGCGAAATCGGGTGGCCACCTCATAGAGAAAAAACAACAGCACGACAACAAGATCGAGTCTTTTTTCGACTAAGTTTGAACAGGAGCCGATTAGCTCCTGGTTTGAATGTTTACACTGACGTGGATAACACAGAAAGAGCTAGAGTGAGAGATAAAAAGACAAAAGAGACGAATTTTGTTGGAAAACCAACATGAAAATTTTATATCAGCGGTGAGAAAATGAGAAATGCTAGCGGTGAGCAAGAAGCCAGTAAGGTAAAAACCAGCGGCAGTGAAAAAAACCGAACAGGAACACAAGCAACAAAATCTTTGGTACGACACTTTTTTGCCATAAAATGTGTAACTAGAATGTTTCATGTTGTAGTAGACTACTGATTTTTTTTTTTTTTTTTTTTTTTTGCAGTTCTTGTTGCCTTCGCCGTTTAGCATTGCTCGATATTTATTTTTTGTTTGAGTAAAGTATAAGTATATTAATGAGAGCTTCGCTTTTAGCCCTGGCTAAATCTATACATATTCTTTGCTTTACCCCAGTGTTTTTTTTATAGAAAATAGCGCATAAAAAAGCATAGTACGCGAACATTTTTTGGCCACGTACCTTTATGTTGAACTTCACCGTCCCTGGCTGAACCTGAAACGTTTCGTTGCCAAACGTGATGGATCCTGCCTGACGGAACAAGTAGACCATGATCTGAACGTTGGCATCGGTATCTTCAAGTCGGCCTGTCAGGTTCACATTGATGGCCGGGATTCCGAAGGATCTGTCGTTTGTCTGTACAGGAGAAAATTGAAACTGTACATCCTTGAGAGAATCCACTGAATGCTTGTCGTCGGCCACATCATTATCATTGTCATCTTTCTCTTTAATGTCATCAAGTTCAAAAGTCAGCAAATCATCGTTGGTGTCTTCAAAGTCATCATCATCTTTATCATCGTCCGTGTCTTTGTCATCTTTATCGCTGTCGCTGTCCTTTTTTTCTACACTATCTTTAACCTCTACGTCAACATCGTCGGTCTTATCTGGGGTATCACTATCTTTCGAATCCTTGTCGTCTTTATCATCATCTTTGCCGTCTTTATCATCATCTTTGTCGTCCTTCTCGGCCCGAGCAATCTTGATTTTTCCAGAAGCACCATGAATTTTGACCTTGACATCATCGTCACGAATTGTTTTCGTGTTGTCGTCTTTTTTATTCACTTCATCAGCGACGCACAAGAAAAAAAGTGCTGTTGAATGAAAGAAAGAAAAAATCCTCTTCAATTAAACTCTTGTCATTTGAAATTTTTCAAAGAGTGCTCTCTCTTAAACGTTTAACTTCTCGCTGCCAATCATTGCATAAGCCGTAAATTTGAACAAAATTTGGGCTAAGTGGCTTTCAGCTTTTCCTCTAGACATATTGGCACCAAATAGGAAGACAGTGAAAAAAAATGGTGCATGTACTTGCAGAGTGTAACTGAAGTGAAATGAAAGAAAACCTCGAGTTTTATGTAAAAAAAATGCTGGATTTTATTTAATACAATATGAGTCTTGGACGACTCCTTTGACAGTTGTAAACAAAGTCAGTGATTTTGCAAATAAATTGAAAATTACGGATAAGTTCTATTTATTGACCACCCCTTGTCGCATTAATGGAAATTTCAGTGCATGAAGCCCTGTGTTCAACTGACACAAACTATTGTCCCACTGCAATCTCTTATTAATTTTAAAGTAAAACCAACTCATCACAGAAACTTTAATAGATCAAGGTTCCACTGATAAATGCAACAAAAATAGATTTGCTTAAAACTGGTTTCTTTGCGTGAGTTCCTTCTTTAAATATCGATGACGTCTTTCTTTATAGTGGCATAATATTGGAACTGAAAACAGAAAGATCTTTAGGGGGGGGGGGGGGGGGAATAGATGCAATCCTAGTAATGGCTGAAACATTTCAATCATGACCATTTTCTCACTAATGGGGATAAAGCTACCCTGAAAAAGAATATTGCTTTACAGATCTAGATAGCTGAAATGACCGTGCGTAAAGCTATAGATTATCGCTTCACTCCGCGATATTGCACACCGAGTCTGCGATATTTACAAGAAAATGCATCATTGATGTTATACTTAAAATTCAACATGGTCAATAAGTGAGTGACTGTGCAGTGCTACTGAAATAACTAACCAGGAAATGAAGTTAAATATAAACTTTAAAAAGGCTAAAAATGGGAATAATTCGTCCCAAACACCTTAAAGGATGCCTCTACCAAGGACTGCATATATGAAACTTCACAACTTTTGCAATGTGTGATGCTGACGATTAAAGGAATTTTATGCAAGCTCGCCAAAAGTAAAAATTCCCTCTTTAACACACATGGATACCGGATTGGAAATCATTTCAGAGACAACTACGAAAAGAAGAAAATCTGACTGCACGAGACATTAATCAGTTCAAATATAGATTAGGGATACGTCGCTCCCTAGCCATTATTATGCACAAGTAGGTGCAGATAACTCCGAAAAAGGAAAGGATGTAATGACTGTCGAAGAAGTTACTTCACTTTCGATTGCATCCACATCGTTCTATTTTCCTGTCGGTATTTTTTCCGTACGAAATATTCTTCATTGAACATAAAACAGCCCAGAGCACTGATTCCTTGTTGTGGACGCATAGCAATTGAGCTCAGTTGTGGAAGTTCGTTAGGAGCGGTTCTGCTCAGAGGAAAGGAACTTCCCGGGTCAAAAAAGGGAAAATAAACCTTTCGGGATCGAGTAATCCCCGCATAGTTTGTATAACAGTAGTCGGAGCTTCAATTCGCAAATCTGAGTTAATGCAATGTTCTTTAGCAGTTATATTTTGAAAAGCTATGCGCTTAAATCTTTTAAATCTGTTCATTTGACCCTTAGTTGATTATGCATGACTTACCGCAACAGAAGAAAACTAAAACTTTGAAGGAACTGCAAGAGATCGCCATGGCTTGTTGACAGTTACAGTAAATTAAAGTTACTAGGACTGTTGCGCAGGTTTTATAGACTGGAACAAACCAATTAATTATGCCTTGACGTGTACTTAGTATTTGATATTAGTCCGTAAACGTTCCAGGCCTTGTTAGCATATTGTTTCGTGACTTATTTTTCACATGAAACTTTCATCAGTTTAAAGTGATAGCAATTCATATTTAATGGATATATTGTGGTGTTTTTGCGATTGAAACAATAGTTCTAAGGAAAAACATATTCCGGCTGTCCGAAAAACGAGAAGAAAAAATGCATCGAAACCCTTCGCTATTATTAGCCGATTTTTTTCCGTTTTTGGTATCCAGTATTGCAGTGTCTCAGTATGTTTTGCGTGTTAGCTGTTTCGGATAAACACTACATGTTGCTATGGTGACAAAAGTAATTGTTTACTCCTTTCTTTATGGAGTAGTATATTGCACTACTGCAAGGGAAAATATTAACGAAACCAGGGTAAAAATTAAATTAGACCGTGGTGGCCGTATACACAAAGGTTCCTTTATCTTTGTGTGACTTTTATTTGCGTTGAGATCACTGCATCGAGCACAACTGAATTTGATATACGAGTGATCTCTTTTATGAATGTACTTGCTTCCCATGAAACTGCCACGTTCGTAGTCTCGGTTAGTCTTTTTGTGGTTTTTAGTGAGTTCCCTACTTCCAAAGACGGCATTCTTCCTTTCCATAGCAGTTTTCGTTGTCGGATTATACAGATGACGTCACTCGAACAAGAAAAAATAAGTACAAGGCAATATAATCAAATACCTTTAACCCTAGACTCTCAAAATAAGGACTTTTTTGCCCGATCATTCTGTGGAAGACTGAACAACTCGAAAGAGAAATTGTGCTTCGTTTATGTGTTAGTTACAGGGCTAGCCTTATATTTTTTACCTTGCGAACAATTAGTTACATTGTTTTTGGAAACCTAGAAATATCACCCTCTATAAAGCTTTTAAAACGGGGCCGTAGCTACTATGGGGCGAACCTACTCACGTACCTCTGCCAAAGTTCAGACCAGTTTTATTTTGTTTTTCCCAAAAAAAAGGTTATTGCTAAGTGACTCGTGATCATTAAAAATAAGTGTGAAGGAAGTGTTTTGATATTGCCTGGGATGAATTTTTCACCTGAGCTAAGTCAGCCCTAGTGAAAACCGACATTTTAAGTAACATAAACTTTGTCAGTGGTTTTGATTATCAAAATAACTAATTCGAAGTTCATTTTTCTATTTAAGGAAACTGCCCGTTCTAAAAAGCAGAAAGCCCATATTGTATAAGTATTGCATTTGTTCAGTTCGCAACGGACATAAGATATTAACAGACACGAAGTAGTCATTCCCAGAAATGGGCAATATCCTATCAAAATCCCCGTAGCTCTTTCAGCTATTACTGAACATGGCTTCCTCGATTACACTCATTTTAGTCTTACCTGATGAGTCGACTAAGTGAACTGATAATTTGGCCACATTGTAACAATTCGATATTCAAAGCAGTCCCACTGGCTCCCACACACACCACTGACTCCCAAGCACTGTGAGTGAGCTCTTCTCGTTCTTCAGGGCGATTCGTTCACTGATTCCTGTGCATTCCAGCAAACTGAACAACAACAAAAAGAACAGAAAATATCCACCAACGCCTCAGTCTATATATTCCTCTCTTTATTGCCAAAGGTGCATGTCTTAGTTTAATAAAAAAGTTAGAAAATGTAACTTGTATCAGTTCGAGACAGCTGCATATCTTAGACAGTATATAAGAGGCACGCACTTTTGATACTGTGTAACTTAAGAGTGAAATGTTGTATTGTCGATGAAACATCGACGAGTAGTCACTAAGTTTACAGCTTTAACGTGTTCTTTGGAATTTGGTGGAAGGTAGGTTATGGTTAATAGGCGTGTTCGATTTTATTTTCAGCGAATTATTTCATTTCAGAAGCATCACGCCTTATTTGGTAAACGCCGAAATTTTCCACCCTTCTTTTGATCGTTAAAGCTCGTTAAACTCTAAGAGCCCAATTACTATAACTCTAGAAAATTGTCAGGATAAATAAACAGTTTTAAAGCTACCCGTGGGAAAGTATAAGTATCATGACTTTGTCATAGTGCAAGATGACTGACTTATGCACGCTAGCGCTCCCAGAGACTTGTTGATAGAAACAATAATGTTGCAAGAAGACGTGATGTTGAAAAGTAAATCGACTTAATCAGAGAGCTGAGGTGAATGGCGTTATGGTTATGCGACGTCTGTCACTTACAAACCGAATAGAAGGGAACCAATACGGTTCCGTAAGGAGTTTAAGTGACTGCTTGAATATTAAGAATTTCGGGAATTTTATAACAACACAGAAACAACTGAGTCATAATTTATCCAACAGGAAAGAAATTTAAAGCATTTAAGATTTTTTTTGAGTTCTTTCGAATGCCTGAAATGTTAAATTTATGAAGTGATGTAACCTCCACATATTCTCCCTTCAGCAGTTTTTATTAGTATGGTGCATAAAAAAGATTTCTCTCTCTCTCTATAACAAGCTGCAAGATCAGACGATCCTTCTCCTTCAACCCGATCACAAAGCAATGTGAAAACTTTCTAATCAAAAGTTCCTTTTCTGTGTAATTCAAACGCTTTCATATGTACGACAATGTGGCCTTAGTTTTCTTGTTTCCCAGCTTGAAATCTGGAATAGCCTAGTCTTCAATCCTTTTTAATCCCTTTTACTTCATAGCCACATTGTTAATAAAAAAGAACACTTGTAATGCGTTATTTATGTCGTGATCTGAAATAAGCCACACGCAAAGCGCTTAGTATTAAATGGCACAATGTATATATAGCTGGATGGAATAATGCTACAATATGGCAACTAAACGATTAATATGTTTAAATCTGCGCAATGCCAAAAACCGTGATACCGCAAAGCCAATTCATGTATTAACATGACGCTTTTAGCAAAGACAATTACTTTTCCACATTGACTCCAAGTAATTCATGCATGTTTCTCTGACTGACATCCTCGTTCGAATTTATAGTTAGTAAAACGCGATTCTAGGAAGCAGATTAGTATTTGAGACAATACCGTATTTTTAATCCTCTTTTTAACATCTACTATTTAAAAGTAAAAGTAAGTTAAAAACACTTTTGCATTTGAGCATATCGTCAAATATTAGTCATATTACACTCTGGTCAACTAGTTCAAAAAGTCAAAAGTTCTGAACATTAGTCACTGTGTCTTATATTTCGTGGTGTTTTTCCATGATATATCATTATATTTTTGTCAATTCGATCCACGGTAAAATATACTGGCTACTGGAACGATCTGCAATGTACTCGAAACCTTACAAACACGGAAAAGAGCTCAACAAAGTCTCACAAAAGCAGATATTCTTTTTATTTTAACGTAACAATATACTGTACTTAATTTTTGCGCATACGTTTAATATCAATTTCTCGCGCGGAGGGCGGATTATGAATGAATGTACAGTCCTGCAGGACTGTCATGATTAATCCTCTAGTTATTGTTGTTGTTGTTGTTTTATGTAAATGATGTGTTATTGATGTTCAGTTTCCCGTTATATTAATTATATTGACAAACTGTAACGTAAACAATGCAAATCTCCCAAGTAACATGCGATTTCTCTTTGTCATGACAACCACTGAATCACCAAGAGAAGCGTTTTCCTCTTTTAATTCAGTTCTTAAGACAAGTAACTTTTGTACTTTTGCGGGCTTTTAGGTAAGTTACCTCAACGCTCCCTCCCCGGGGAATACAAAGTTTTACAGGGGAAGGCTCCTATCAAGGCGTTCAA
The DNA here is from genome assembly GCA_942486035.1 of Porites lobata. NCBI lineage: Eukaryota > Metazoa > Cnidaria > Anthozoa > Scleractinia > Poritidae > Porites > Porites lobata. Next base: position 1,341,788 of record CALNXK010000058.1, on the reverse strand, counting down.
CCCTGGTCCTGTTAACACTTTCAATAGACCTTGCTTCATTATCCTGAGTCATTTCGTGCGGCATTCAGAAAGAAGTGTTTAAAGATTAACCTAGCATTATCAAATTACACTCAACCCTCGCCTTACGGACACCCGGCGGTAACGGACTCCCCGATAACAACGGAAAGCAGCCAAGTCCCTAGCCTGCGTGCAGACGATAACTAAACTCTGATTAGTACCGTCTGCGAAGCAGCGCAGAGATCCTTGTTCTGGACCCCCAACGCACTCAACGAATTACCGGAAGTGCGTTTCGAATTCCCCTTCAACCTGATTGGCGATCACGACAAACAAAACAAAGGCCTTTTTTAACTGGCCAATCGTGGCGCGTACTCAAATCTGGGTACACAGCTGGAAGTCCAGAACAAGGATTTCGGCGCTGTTTCGCAGACGGAGTTAACCAGAGTTTAATTTCGTCTGCGCGCAGGCTACCAAGTCCCAGGCACAAATAAACATCAGTTACCAGCCAGCAGGCGTTCAGATCGTGGAGACAGCCCAAAGAGATGCGAGCAGAAAAAAACAACAACGAGGGGGCATTTGACTGAACTCCCTCTATTACAGAGTCTAGCTGATGAGGACACAAACTCAAGGTCCCTACAGTGTCCGTTATAAAGGGAGTTTTGATATCACACACTGCTAACGTTCACACCCTGTTGAAGATTACCGGTCCAAAAATACACCCTTTTCAAGACGGGATAATGAACTTTGAAGTTTTGAAAAGATGAAAATCTCTTGATGAAAATCATATATTAGAACTTTGTGACACAGGACCCCGAAAATCATATCCTGTTTGGCGGCACATACCCGTCTAGGCCACCAAAGCTCATGCACAACAGGAAAAAAAATGCTTATGCAGACGGGGTACAGAACAGCAGTGTTCTGAGCCGCCGAAAAATAGCGGTCAGCGGATAAATTTCAACATGGCGACTGAAGAGAAGCACGCGGTTTATTCGATCTCTTTGCAGGAAGCAAAGAGAAAATGCTCCGAAAAACATTCTTGTTTCGTGAGAGTTGAATCAATAGAACATGTAGGTCTTAGTCCACGATATCTCGGGCAACTAAAGAAAGGAGTGAACGAGGAGTTGACAAATAAACTGATGAGATATTCTGATGTTTTGGAAGGTGTCCCTGTTAGCTACGAGGGTTTTCGCATTCTGCAAAGAAGTGGCTCTATTCTTGATGAACTTCCCTTTATACACTTCGATGTTAAAGTTAATTTCATCGTCTTCAAGCCAACGATCGGAAGGACACTTGTTGGAGTTGTAAACAAGATCGGTGTAGATCACGTGGGATGTTTGGTTCATAATTGTTTTAATGCTTCAATCTCGAAATCTAACTTCAGAAATGGACTTATTTATGACAGTTTGGATATTGGGTCTGACTTTATATTTAAGGTTATTGAAATTGAGGCCGTGAATGGCGTTTTGTCGATAACAGGGGAAGTTGAAGATCATCGAAAACATTCAAGGTAATTATTAGCCTGCGTCTCAGGAGTGGTAACAGGTCTTTTCTCCCGAAGTTGTTTCCCCCGGACTTAAGTCGATTCGCCCGATGTTTATTTGTCATTCTTAAATCCTGGAAAAAGAAATAAGCATGAAAAAAGCAGTGACCGTACATGTGGATCAACAAAGATCAACAAAGCAATCGTTGTGTTACGATCGCTGAGATACATTTAGACTTTAGTTTTATGTACAGTCTTTAAGTATCTTGAATGTAATTATCGAGATGGTAAAGACCTTTCAGATTGCTGGACCTTTTTAGCAATCGCAGAAATAGTACGTGTATCCAAACTTAACTAAAAATTATCTTTTCGTGTTTTAGAGTATTGTTTGGCATCAGGTGAATCGACTTAAACCTGGGTGAAACAACTTCAGGCGAATCAACTTTCAGGCGAAACGACCACAATTTGCAGGAGTAATTTAACTGCGGTTAGTAACCTCTGCAAAACAGTGCTGATATCCTTGTTCTGGGCCCTCAACGGACTCAATGAATTACCAGAAGTGCATTTCAAATTTCCTTTCATCTTGATTGGAAAATCAATGATGGCTTTTTTAACGAGGCAACTTTGTGCATACTCAAATCCTGGTACGCAGGTGGAGGCCCAGAAAACCAAGGATTTCTGCTCTAGTTCAGAGAGGGACTTGACCAGAGTTTGTTTCTATTTGTGACGCAGGTTAGGTAATGATAAAACAAAAAATTAGTTTAATCAAGTGAGTTTGATAAAGTAGATCTCTCACTGTAAAGATACCGTAAAATTCCGAAAATAAGCCCCGGGGCTTATATTTTTCAAAGGCCCTTTTTGAGGGGCTTATAGTCGGAGGGGCTTATCTACGGAGGGAAATTTACGTTTCAAAATCGATTGTGCTACCCTTAAAGTTGAAAGGAATTTTACCGTTTTTGCTTCATTTTACTTTGTATTTGAGGGCAATTTCCAAGTACAAGCCCCCGGGGGGCTTATATTTGGAGGGGCGATTTAACGGAGGGTTTTTTTGTGTTACGAGTTTGGGGGGCTTTTATTTGGAGGGGCTTATTTTCGGAATTTTACGGTATTCCACAGCTGATGTTTCCAGCACTACCATCTATCAGTCTAATCAAGAGATCGTGAGTTGAATGTGGATGACAAGTTGAATCATGTGGCAGTGTTGGTGGGAACATGGTGAAATGAAAAACAAGACTAAATTTAAGTTCACTGATTGGAGTCGATGTGACCAGCAATGTCTGGCTCACCATCTGGTGGTTCCACATTCAATTCCCACTCTGACCACTTGCTGGAAAATGTTGTTCTTGGTCATCCCAAGTTGAAATCCATAAATAACCAACAGGTTGCCTCCTGCCAGTTGGGATTTTTAATCCCCAAAATTTTGTATTTGGATTGTTTGTTTCAAATTTTTTTTTGTGTGGAGTGCCTGTAAACTCCTGACTAGGTAGATAAGATAAGTGCACTTTCCACTATGAACAAACTGTAAGCAATTTTGTTCTATTCCCTGAGTACTAAAGATTAGTTAATTCCCCACAGAATCAAGAAATGCTTTTCGTTTAACTAATAGATTCTTGTTTTCCAAAGTACCACATCCTAGCTAAAAGTATAGAGGGGGATGAATCGAGGTATGCAAATCCGCTGATCCGTTATGATTTATTGACCAAATCTGCCATTAAAACTTCACCCTGAATCCAAAATCCGGGCAAAAATATTTTTATAACACGCAAACTCCAAAATCCAGGCCTAAAAAATCGATGAATCCGCAATCTGCTGCAATTGCAGGATCCGGAAATCCGATAAAATCTCACTTTGAATCCGAAATCCGGGCAAAAATGTTTTCAAAATCCGCTGATCTGTTCGCCTTTTCACCCCCCTCAGTATAGCATGAATGATAATTTTGGTGTTTCACTTTGGTCACCTGTGGTTACACCACTTGACAGCTCCCAGTGTAGGTCCCAAGGGACTCTCACTTGTGGGAGACTACATTGTACATTGTAGTTGCTTAACCGTGCATTCAAATGATAAATCATTTCTCTGTTTAGGAAAAGGAAACGCAAGAATCAAGAAGAGGACAGAACCAACACACCAGAAAGAACAAATGAAACACATTTAGAAAGGATGAATGGTATAAATGATCTTGATGAAAGAACACACTCAAAATCAACAAAAAAGAAGAAAAAGAAAAATAAAGTGGTGATTGATTTATCCTAAAGAGAGAAAGGAAGAGAGAAAAAAATAATTCCTTATAAAAGGAAATTCTCATGACATCAAGCAAGGAAATCTGTTTTGTCATAAATGTAATAGGCAGAGATAAGATCACTGTTCTTATCTTTCACCAAAGTTTCTGTTGTAAGGAATCGTTGAGAATGTTTTACGATGCGCTTTTAATTATATTGCTTTTCTGATTCAATAGAAATGTGGTACAATAATTAAATAATATTTTTATTTATTGAATTTCTTACCGCTTTTTAGTGCAGAATTATGTCAAATGAATTAGTCTCCCAATCAACCATTCCTCGATATATGTATTGCTATTCCCCAAAGACCAACGCGAGACAAAGAGTGATAATTTTATGCTAGAAAAATTGGGGCACATAAAAGACAACAATGAAAAAAAAAAGAGTTTTCTGTAAAAAAGACAAAACGTTGAATCTTTCCAGTCGTTTTCTAGGTGAGTTTAGCATAAACGTGTCCCAGTTTACAGCATCCTATTCTTATGCTAGGCACGTTTGATGTCTGAGACTTTTAAGTAGTCTGCTAAGTGTGTCGTTCAGACACTCATAGCAGTCATCAGATATTAAATGCACCTGTCTTATTTACCCTTTTATACTAGACGTTGAAGACACTTTTAACGTCTCAGACGATTTTAACGTCTGTAGAAAAAGAACAGCCAATGGCTGTATAGGAGACTTAAGGTTCCCAGAAGCATAATTTTCCTGGAATTCAGTCATTTCCCATATCTTTTAGATGAAGTTAACGTATCCAACACACCCCACTCCGCTACAAATAGCCTGCGTAGCAAGCGTTTCCGCGCAAGTTTGGCGAGAAAGTTGAGACGAGAGCAAAGAAAAGGAATGACAGGGTAGGGGGAGGGGAGAGAAGGAAACAGCGTTTCCTCCTTTCCCCTCCCCTTTTCCCTTCCTTTTTGTTTTTTTTGCTCCTGCTCTAACTTTTGCGCACTGACTCAATTGGAAACGCTTGCTACATAGGCTACGCTACCAACACTGGAACCCTCCTGTATTATGGGCATGTACTGTACATTGGAGAGTGGCAGAAGAGGGGTGGGCTGGGGACTACTCTCTGGCCAAAACAAAGTATCTTGTTGCCTCGACTTTGTGGGCCCAAGTCTTTTCAAGATCAACCCTTGTTGTCTAGAACTTCCCAAAGGGTGATTGATATCTTTATTTTTAGTTCCCAGGAAGAGCTTTTTGCTAAGAGCACTTTTTTTTCCTGCTAGCATTTTCACACAAAAATGTGGAACAGATCCAGTGGCACATCACCATTACCCTCCGAAAGAAGTACTCCCCCGGAAAGAAAACCCCTCTTGAAAAGGATAAGGTTTCTATATTATGCACGCACCCATTTTTTTTGTGATAGTTATTTACCTTATTATAGGAAATTAACGCTCCATGAAATTAAGGTATTGGAAATTAACGCGACTTAAATTAACGTGAATATATTGGAAAATGACTTTCGAATAAAGAAAATTAACGCGAAAGAGGAGGTACAATTTCATAATAAAGGAAATTAACGCGATTAAGATACAGTTGGTGGCCAAAATCAAAGGAGAAGATATTGACATCACTTCTTACAGCGACAACGATGAAGATGAACTCGAAATATTGTAAACCTTGGCCTTAGCTTTTGTGAAAGATGAAAAATAAAGGTTAAATGGAAAGAAAGAAAGCTTGTAGTCAATGTTTTTTAGGTGTCAAGAATGTCTGGACCCCTGGACAGGTTCCAAAATTGGGGTTAAAATACTGGAAATTAAGAGCGCGGAAATTAACGCTACACTTAATTAACGTCGCGGAAATTAACGCTCAACAAAATTAACACGACTTAAATTAACGCGAATTTTAAGGATTCGCGTTAATTTCATGGAGTGTTAATTTCCTATAATAATACTTCTACTGCCCCCCGCCGCCTTTCTCGCCCTGCCCTGCAAGAAAAATTGTACACAAGAACAAAGTTTCCTTTTTTCAACTCTGATTTTAAGACCTGTGTTAAAAAGTAATTTAAAAAACTGTAGTCAACCGCGTTCTTTCTGTAAGCGGCGAGACAAGCGAGACATGCCCCTACCCTAGCTAGTTTCTACTCCTCCCTGCCCAGAGGCAGTCCAGGCGGTGCCCAGTCCCTCTCTGACAACATCGCTGCGGTTATGGCGGGTGTTCAGGGAGATCAACACATCATCGGCTTTATTATGGCTCTCACGGATTGTAAACACAGTTGTTATTCGAGGATTGATTAGAAACAATGGCTTATAGATTCCACCGCACGTTGCTACTTCGTCCGCCATTAAGACTCGTCAAAAATTCGAGATCTACGCAAAAATTAAGCAGAAGCTTTTGCACGTGCACAGTGAAGGAAGATCTCTTTGAACCGATACAATGTAAACCAAGTCCGAGAGATTGCCTCCCTATCAAAAGAAGCTTCGTACTTACCGCTAGGAGAGGCCATCAGACTCTGTCAAGTGATTTCGGTGCACATTTGCCGAGTGTAAAGCAAATGGAAAATTTTTTGTCAGCTCGTAAAATTTTGTTCGAACACGGACACACTTCACTGATTGCTTGTTGTCCATTTTGCACGGAAGGTGGCGATGGTAGTGAAAAGACTAAAGCGTTTACCTTGTACATAAATAAGACTACTGGAAGCCATTTTTGTAAGAACTGTAACGCGTCTGGAACGTGGCAGAAATTTAAGGTATTTCTCACTCAACTTTTGATTTCATCAGAGGGGAGGTAAGGGGAGGGGATGGGAAGGGGTGTACTTGATAACTAAAATTTCAGGGGTACCTAAAAAACATTACATCCAACTTGTTGTAAAGTTGCTGAATTTTCAAAGAAGAATAGATATAAAGTTTACTTTTACAGGAGAGCTTTTACACTCCCTGCCTGATAAGTACTGTAAATCCTCTATTAAGCCCCCCTGGGGACTTATTTCAAGCACATTTGAGGGTGGGGTGGGGGGGAGAGCTTAACAGAGAGGGGGTGCTTTTTTCTTAATGATGATAGCGAAAGTGATGATTATCCATGAAGAACTAGAATGTAAAGTGGAAAATCTCAGGTACTTGAAGTTAGGGGTCTTGCAACCAAAGATCAAGAACAGATTCAAAATTTCAGCAAGTGAATAACCCATACAGGACCAGTCCACGTAAAGTGATACAGTTGTGAAAAATGAATGAAGTCTATCATTTAAGTATATGAGGGAGCAGGGTAGTTTGCTACACAGCTATTTCTAGTGTCATCTTGCAACGCTCCTCCCCACAAACAGCTGCTGAGAATCGATCCTAAAAAACAACACTAAAAACAGCTGTGACTAGGGGCAGGGGAGAGGGGCTTAAAAGAGATGGGGGTACTTTATCACTTTCTTTCCCTGAAATGGGGGTGGGGGGGAGCTCAGTTCATGAGGTGGGGAGCTTAATACAGGATTAACAGTACTGGTGAATACACAGGCAGACCATCTGAACTGTTGGAGGTATAGTTTTTGTCACATGCAGTCTGTGATCTGTAATCTCATACTGGCTGCTCTCAGCCTTTTGGTCACAAATGATATCAGAAGAAGTGCAACCATATGAAAAAGTGGTGCTTGCTGTAGTTTAATACTCCTCTTATATTATGATTGTAAACGTCCTTTTAGTTTGACCTTAGTTTGCATTTACCCTGTATTCCTTACCTGCATGTACACTGCACATCTATAGATGTCTTGCCAGGAGAAACATAACCAAGAATCCAGTAGGCCTATTTTACAGGACAATTTGACTGATAGTGATGCTGATCAAACAAGTCAGATATGGGACAACTCTACTCCAATATCAATGTGCTCTGATGTTTTGTTGGAAAAACTTAGGGCACAATTTCCAATCAAGGTGATTTTTTCAATAATGATAATTAATAAGAGTAGGTAAATTTGGCAATGCTAGACCAAAGTGACTGGAGAGGGAGAATCCATGTCGTCCGAGCTAGTGCTGGACCATACTAACTCAGCAATGTTTTTTTAATGGAAATTGTAGGCTAGACTTGTTCATCCTTTGTGTCAGGTTGTTGTGATAAAAATAGATGGAAGCTATCTTAACCCTTTCTGTTGCAAGATCTTGTGAGCAAGATCTAAAGGTTCAACATTGGGCAGTCAAGATCCTGAATTTCCTACATCTTTCTAGCAAGGTCTTGAAATTTGTTGAATTTAAGATCAGAAGTATGCACAGTCAATTGGTTTTCTTATCATGTTTATCCGGGGCATTCACTCCTGCATGATGACATCACATAAAACACGCATAGATTTCAGGTAAAGTTCCTTCAGTGTAAGCAGATTTTAAACGAGGTGAGTGTTTAGTGATTGCTTTTTTTATTTTCTAGATGTCTTTATTTCCTTGTTGAATTATTCATCAAGTACCGGTACTCGATCCAGAGCGTTATAGTAATGAATCTCGAGAAAGACAAGAGATTTATATGTGTGACTGCTCTATTTGCTGATTCGCGAATAAATGGAGGTGCAGAGATGTTGATCAAATCCTCTTTTATGGACATAGTTTATTTTCTCTGTGCATTCAGCAGTAGTGAAGTGCTAGGCAAAAATACCTCTACGTGGAATTAACGGCCAACTCTAGCTTGCTGGTCTCAGGAGAAAACAGAGGAATATAGGTATGGAGCAAACCAGCTTTGTGTCTAAAGCAAATTCGGTATCACATGCAAATCAAGTATTCTCCACCCGTTGAGGCGTTAAATTTGATCATCAAAATCTCTGCCCTTTGAGGTAAATAATTCAGCTGATAATTTGACCATATAGTCACATTAATTTTTTGTCCGTTGAAGCGAAAGAAAGCTTGGAACTATGGATTCAAAATGTGTATTGCTCTTTGAAGTTATCCCCTGGCTAATTAACGACCATTCAATTGTAAAATTCAGATTTGACTGTCGCATTGGAAGGCGCCTGATTGACCTTGAATATTCCTGAAAATGTATCAGTATTGCCAAAAGGCACTTCCTGAGTTGTGACAAACAAATGCTTGATTATGACATTTAAATACAGTGTAGAGCCAACAATTACGTTTCATCAATGTGAATGATACTCGTTATCCATCTGTCAATATCTTTGCATCTTCATTCACGAATTGGCAAAAATTGTTAACATTGAAAAGCATCCAAACACCTATAAACTATCTCTTGTCTCTTGTCATCACTAAACTGTTTGTGACCTTGATGAATACTTCCATAGGCAAATAAAAAAATCTAGAAAATACCAAACAAGCATTACCAAAAACTCAGGCCTCATAATCATCTGCTTGCATTGTGAACTTATTGAAGGGACTTTCCCCTTTTATACATCACAAAGACACAAAAATAACAATTTTTTTAAAGACAGGCTTACCTACCCTAATTCCCAGAAGTCACTTTCATTTTCTTATGCACTTTATTTATTTTCAAACTCAGTGTTCTCCATATATTTTCCTCCAGCTCTGATGCCAGCACTTACTTCCAAATTGAAACTCCTAGTTTGTAAGATATTTAACTTCTTTTCCTCTTAAGGAGCTGAGACAAGAGATATTGGAAAAGTTTCAAATAAGATTCACTGAACGAGAGGTATTGTAATAATAATTTCAGTATTTCCTGCATGTAGATCATAGTCAAGACAGGCAGCAGACATTAACTCAACATTGTCTATTCTTTTAAAGTGCTCTACTATGTTTTTACCAGTTTAAAGGGCCTAATGGGAAGACAAAGAAACATGACTGTATTGTGTTCCCATGGTATGATGTCAACAAGTCAGCAGTAAAGGCTGTGAAACTTGTCAAGCTGGAAGTAGACTCTGCATCTGACTCAAGTTTCACCATAGAGCCTCGGTAAGGAGTTTAATATTTAAACAAGGGCAATATATCAGTTATCATACATCCAAATTATTCAAGTAGGTAAAACAAGTCAGCAGGGCTACTAGGAATCAAGGGCCATATGTACATGTTGAAAAAGGGAAGAATTCATCCTAATCCATTCAACGTTGGACTTAATTACCTGTGTAACCTGCAGACATTTGGTGATGCCACATTTCCTGAAAAATGACGTCTGAAGTTCGAGCACAGGAATTGCATACTGATGTTGTGCCACTATCTAGAACTGTATCTAGTTCTTTTGATCAGTTGAAGCAAATTCCCAGCTAATCAGAAGCACTTAGAAATACATGCATGCACCCAATTTTGGGTAGTGATGCATTATCAGTATGGAATTTTTTGCACTCATTTCTAAGCTTTTTCTGGCTAAACATACCTTTAGATCTTTCAGTATAAACCTGGATCCCTTTCATAATCAAGTAAACAATGCAATCAATTTATTTATTTTGCTATTTATTCAGCCAGCGGTTTCTGGGATTGTTTGGCTGGAATACAGTAGATTCTGAAGCTAAGGAGGTTTGTTATGTTTTACTCTGCATTTCTATCAATGTTAACTCAACTATCCAACTTAACAGTTTTATTTTGGACTATGAATTTTGTGAGTTGGCAGCTCTTGCTACGTGTATCCTTTACATCAATCAGACTTAATATCAATCATGACTTTCATGGAGTTTTGAGTGAATGTCGCTTGATGTCTTTTTTTTCTTCTTCATCTTTGTCTTCTCATTAGGTTGTGTTGACATCAACAGAGTTTGATGCTATAGCTGTGAATCAGGCGACATCATACCCAGCAATATCTCTACCCATGGGAATAAACTCACTACCCCCTGAGGTGGGTGTGGTTGATGCACCAAGTGTAAAATGCAGATGTTGCAGTGATGCTTAGCCTTTTCCCCACAGGATGTGGCCTCTTACTGTTTTGGATGCACTGTGATTGTAAGATCCAGGGGTTTATCTAAAAGTTTGACATGTCAGGTGGAGCCACCTCAGATGCAAAGTTTATTTAAAAAGGGGTATTTGGGGTAAGATGGGGGAAGTGAAAAGTCGTGAGGCATATGTAGGTGGGACAAACAGGCACCTAGTGATCCCCCTATATCAGGCCAGTAGAGACAGTAGAGTTAGGTTATTTGCTTGGAAAATTTCATGTACAGTACATGTACTGGGAACAACCTTGGCACAACTCATCAAAATACAGTGAAAATGGTCAAACTTAGGTCTAGAATTGCGACTTGATTGAGATACAAAATAATCGCAGCTAATGTGGATGCTGTTGTTAATTTTTTATCTCAGGTAATTTTTGTTTTTGTTTTGTTTTTGGGTATGGTAATGTATGCTAGTGAAGTTGAAACAAAAGAAAAACAAAAATGACGTGAAATAAAAAATTAACTACAACATAGACACTATTTGACCTTTCAAGTGGCTCTTCTAGGGCCTGGCTTAATTGTTTCTCCCAGCATGGTTGAACAAGTAGACATTGATTTGGCAGCAAAACTTGCATCTTGGAAATGAGTCAACTCAATAACATTTCGTTGTGTCCAGGTAGTAAATCTCATCTGTACAACTTTTGCCTTTAACGTCACCATGCATTGCAATTCCGAAAACTTTTGCGTCCTCAACAGTTTTTAGAAGCAGCATTGTTCCTTCGACGTTTCTTAGTCAAAACACCCTTCATTTTCAGAAACTTCTTTCAGGTTACCTGGACTTCATGAAAATATATGGTTTACTTTTCAGGTTCTTCCTCAACTTGAACAGTTTGAAAAGATCATTCTCTGGTTTGGAAATGATGTTTTCTCACGACAAGCTGCCAACCAGTTCTCAAGAAAACTAAATCTGAAAAGATGTTTCCTTGTCAGGTATGTAGCCGTCGCAACCATCAAATTCCAAAAACCCATGGTCGATGTAATAGGCCATTTCCGAGTTGTCCAAGCGTCTCTTTCAAAGTGAGGCTAAGTGCGAAGCCATTGATATGAACATATTTTTTTCATTCTCTCGCATTAACAAAACACATTTTCACAAGAAAGGTTTTGCGCTTAGCCTCGTTTTTTTAGAGTTTTTGGAACTCGGAAATGGCTTATTACTTAAGGTTAACGGATGTAAGTTGTGAGACAAAATTTAATGTTTCGTGTACTCCAACGTTGAAGTTTCCCCTCTTAGTCTTTGATTGTCCTGATGGAGTAGCCAAATTTGTTTTAAGACTGCAATTTGCAACATACTGAAATGACCCTCTAGTGTAACGTAGTTTTATTCATAATATTAGGGAGCTTAAGCGACTACAGCAGTGACGGCAAGAAGAACAGCAAAAAAGCAATAGGTTTTGATTGGCAAAACGATAACTTTGCACGTGCATCACGCATTTTGGTACAGTTCTTTGCCTTCGCTGCTTGACTACACCGTGAAACTTCCTATTTTTACGTTTTGTGGAGACGTGAACACGAGGCAACAATTTTCTGTTTCTTTTCCTGAACTTCAATACAATCCTTTATAATTCAACTCCAGAAAAAAAATTGCCATTGTTTTCCAATTGTATGGGATTGAATAAAAGCGATAAAGTTTGAAGCAGCGCGAATTCACTTTTTAAGTGACGTGTTTGTAGCCGTCGCCGTTAGTCTGAAACACAGGCTAAGAATGCAAAAAAAAACAGTCCATTACCTCTTTGTAGCCTTTGCCGAATGTAACATTGCTTTTGATTGTGTATGTTTTGTTTTCTTCAGGCCTACTGGTGAAACAAATCCTGTGAACGCTTTGGACGCTTTGAATTCGGTAAGAGGCCGGCAATGAAACAACTGTTAAATTCCCCCTAAAATTCATTGGGACTGTTCACTTCTGGTGGGTACATTCTCAAACTCATTAATAATTCATATAGAAAATTCAAAGGAATTTAATGTTTAACGAGTGTTTGGATATCAGATGAAAAACTGCTCATTTTTGCATCCTTAATTTCTCCTTCAAAAATGATTTTGTTTGAGAAGAAATATCAAACATTCGACACAGTGTTTCATCACCAGATGAAACACCTCGAAGTTCGTCAAAAATACTCCGCTGCGCGTCTTATTTTCAACTCTCTTCTCGGTGTTTCATCTGGTGATGAAACACTGCGTCTCATGTTTGATATATTACCTCAAACACTCTACGTATTTTAAGCAAACGTTTGCGCTAAATGTAATACAGTTTGTACACTAGATCATTTCAGGCGTGAGAGTTTATGGAATGTTGGCCGTGGGTCAAAAATAGTTATTTGTTATGTTAATAACACAATACACCCAAGAATAGCTTCCTTTATTTGATATGCCCTTGGACTTTGTTGGGTTTGCTAATATTTCAATTACGACTCTTGCTTGCCTTCCGATCATAATTACTTGTCTCCAGGTCATGAAAAATTGATTAGTAAAAAAAAGAGGAACTGGGAAAATACTACAACTTCTCCTTTCTATGGAGGCATTTACACTAGGACACTGAGATACTCGGATAAATTTCGGTTTCTGGGAAACTGCCCACCTACCCCTTCCTTAAGCTAACGTGGACACTTACTTCTCACGTAGGGCAAAATGTTGGCTTAGGGGAGGGGTAGGTGGGCAGTTTTTCAGAAACTAAATGGATCCAGATTCTCTTGAGAAAACTGTCACCAGTGTTCTTAAGTTTCAGTGGTCTCTTTGCCCCACCCCCATGGTTGTTGGTTGGCCGGGCGAAGAGACAGCTGACGTTTCAGACCACAAACTTTCCCCATGTCTTTGTTATTTCTGCATTTTGTTTATTGATGCTGTTGTTTTCTCTGCAGGGTTGTGATCTCGCGTCGCTAGTTTCGTCTGCTCAACAAATCAGTCATGATAAAATCACCACCTTCCATCAGGTCTGCTACTTTACCACCATGCAGGCAGCTACACGTTAAAACTCTCCCTACATCTTTCCCAGATCCGGCAGTGGGAAATTTGCTAGCCAGAGTTAAAGATTGTCAAAAACAAGACAATTCGTAATAATACAGTCGACTCAATATTTGACCACCTCACATAAGCGACCGTCTGTCCAGATCACCATCATTTTTCCAGTGAAGAGCATAAAGTATGCTAGTGGATTTTTTCGTTTGTTTATCAAGTAATTTATTTCTTGACTCATGCGTGTATTCACTCGCCTGGTTTTATTTTCTTTTTACAGTTAAGGGGAGAAGTATATGACCAATTTGTTAATGCTGATCAGGTTGCTGGAGTAAAGGTTTGGTGATTTTCGTGTTTTATTGTTGTCAAAATCAACAAAAACTAAAGTAAAAAGGCAAACGGTATTCCCTGGCTTGGTCATCGTTATCTTCTCTACTCTACCCTACGTTCTACTCTAATTCCAAAATACCCCTTTTTTTTCTTCACAGTGGACACGATTTCCTCAGTTAAACAGTATTTTAAAAGGAATGAGGCGTGGAGAGGTTACAGTTTTTACTGGCCCAACAGGAGCAGGAAAAACCACCCTGCTAAGTGAGATGTCTCTGGACCTCTGTATGCAAGGGGTGAGTAGTTACCATATCAGAGAGATTTAGAACCATGTTGGCAGTTTGTAGCTTGTTTATGTCTGTTTGTACTACATGACTATTAAGTTCTCCCTTTACCTGTTATTTACTGGTCAGTACGGTCCACACAGTAATCAGTAGATTGATTACAGGCTAAATTTTTAGCCCGATTTTGATCGATTTTCATCTCGCGTTTTCCTTTGGAAAAATCAACCCGATTAATTGTAGCATGTAAACAGGCCCCTATATGTTGGGCCAAAGATCCTATCGACAGACTGAATCGTGTAAACCGGCCTTTAAACAACTTCAATAATAGGTGTAAATTATTTTTGTTGTTTTTGATGATAGGTAAACACTCTTTGGGGGAGTTTTGAGATTCGTAATGTTCGTCTTGTGAAGATGATGCTTTGTCAGTATTCAGGGTGAGTTACGTAAAAATAAAACCAAAGTGATAATTGCCGGCTTATCATAGCAGCTGTAGACAAACCAGTCAACCAATCAGAACGGGAAGAAAATAAATATAAAGCACGGAAAAATGCTTGCGAGATTTTAGGTGCTTCTGATTGGTTTAGAAAGTGGCGGGCAATTTGTCATCTAATCACGGAGCAAAACAATACGAAACCATCTTACCAAGCTTGGTAAGATCTAAACGCCCTCCCAGATTCGGAAAGATTGCTTGAGCCGAGCTTTTACCCAAGCTTGACAAAGGCTAAATGCTGATGGCTGTTCTGGAGATAAAAAAGGAATGTAATGCGCTGCTTTTTCATTTTAGGTAGGACATCAACACTTTACCTTCAGTTCTTTTTTATTGTAAATTTCTCGCAGTCCGCGCCTGCAAATCTCACATTATTCATCTGAAGAATATTCCTGAGTAATTGTTTTCTTTAATTTCTAAGTACTTTGCGTATCGCGCGAAATTTAAAGGCGTTAATTGGTTACTCGATTTGGCGTGCGGAGGCCCCTTGAATCGTAGCTATCAGACTACACGTATTTAATTCACCGAACTCAATTCTAGGTAGTAAACGGCAAACTCTCGACTGTGTTTAATGTTACTTAATGGCAATCTGTAGCGGTTAGTGCTAGGCCCCTACATTGTTCGCCTTGTACACCAATGACGTACCCAATTCAGTTTCTTCTCGCTTTGTTTTAATGTATACAAATGACGCCACCGTACACTACCCGCGCAACAGCTTTCAAGTGCGGGGAATTATTAGAAGTTACGAAAGAGCGAATTGGTATTATCGCTGAAAAGCTGAATGCCGTGTGTTCCGGTCCGTTTTCTCCGGCTTTCCAATACCAGCAAGTCCATCCTTGTTCATCAGTTAAGATCAATTTAAACTTGTGTGTAGTGTTACTGGATTGGTGGCCGGATTGTGTAAAATATTAATTTGTATGTGCAGAGATAAACCTGATCCTCCGATTAGAATACCAACCTCATCAATAGAACTTGAATTAGTTGATACTGTGACAGAATTCCAACCGAAAGTGTTGTGAACATCTGGGCATTTTGTTCTCAGGTTGAATTTGGAAAAAGACGTTGACAAGTTTCAGTACTGGGCGGATAAGTTTGAGATGCTTCCCATGTACTTTATGTGTTTCTACGGAGCTCAAAATATCAACACTGTTATAGAGGTGAGTTTTACCAGCGCCTATATTGGCAAGTAAGTTGTTATTCACCGAGCCCTTGGAAATGACTTGTTTGAACTTCAAACGAAAAAATTGACGAGATGATAAACCGTTGCAGTAATTTACACCAAGATTTGGCGCAAGAAGAAGCCTGACCAGCTTATAGCTCATTATATTTGTGCAAGAAATTTTTGAAATTGCAACAGCTCTTCACTATCGCTTCTACAAATGGAGGACGTTTCGGTATGATTCGGGTCATCTTTGTCAGATTACAAGTCATCTTTTGAATACTACGGGCTATCTTCGAGATTATCAAGAATATCTTCGAAATTAACTGAGTACGTCTGATATTGCTGATGTCATGGAATATGCGGGCGAAGTAATAGGTTCTCTAATAACAGACAACCAGGCTGAGGCTGGGAAAAGTTTTACCTCACTCTTCTAATCGGTAGCAAGTAACTTGGGTAGTGCACTTTGATTTTCCTTATCAGCAACATTTCTAACAGGTTGTTTTCTTCCTCTTAGACTATGAGTCACGCTGCTTATGTTTACGACATTGAACACGTCATCGTCGACAACCTACAATTCATGACGTCATACCTCAGGTATGTACTTACCCATAATGCATTCTATTTCCGCTCTTTTTTCTTCTTTCTAAGCCTGTTGCAGGCCCCAAGATGAGATGCACAGCGCTTCTGAAAAGTACAGTGTAAAAAACGCTTGGGGGCTGTGGAGAGAGGAAGCGTAGGAGCTTACTGATCCAGCCCCTGGTATACCTTCTCATTGGAAGCATCATTACCTACTACAATAGTGTGGACGGATCATTATCAGTCATCCGTTTGTCATCAGCAAAATGGCCAACACGAAACGCGCGTGTGATTTTGGTGAATCCACGATGTCTGTCGCCTTCTTTTCCCGCCGCCGTGGCTCCCTCTTCACAGATCACGTGCGTCTTATTCTTGCTTAACCTTGTTTTCGCGACAGCCCTACCATCTCAAAACCTGAAACAAGCTTCTCTCTTTTTGGGGTTGGAGTTTGCATTAAACGTGAAATTTTAAAATATTCTTCCGCAACCCATAAAAACTTCTTTAAAATCATTATTTTCCTACCTGTCTTTGAAGTGTTTTTCATTGTACGTTTAAGTAGTAAATATTAATCTCGTGTGGTTTTTGCTATTACTTTTTAATCCGTGTCGGGTTATTGAACCTTGACATTTTCTGTCATAAATTAAAGTTTTGTCTGCCTTTTTTGTTTATTTGTTTATGTGTTCAATATTTTCCAGTCGAGGAGACGACAGGTTTTCTGCCCAGAATCACGTCATCGCTGCATTGAGAAATTTTGCAAGTACCAAAAATGTTCATGTTACGTTGGTCATTCACCCAAGAAAGGTGTGTGTGTGTGTGTGTCTATATTCATTCAAGCTAGAGTTTTTTTTATCCTGGTGCATCTGTGGACTTTCCACTTAGATTGTTCACAGTCCCCTGTTCCTCGTAAGATCGTCGGGATCGAACACCTACCCTTAAGGGCGGCTATTTTGGTCTCAAAAGTACCGCGCCAAGCCTGGGGGTTAGTATCAAATCTACGAAGGCGGGGGGCAGGACGGTTTGGGAGTAGGCGAGAAATATCTTTTCTCTTTTTTTCTCGCCCCCCTCCCCCACTGCTCTAAACCCCGGGGCCCGCCCCCCTCGGTACATTTGAAAACAAGATGGCCGCGCTTAACGGTAAGCGCTTGATCTCGCGATTTTTTTCAGAAAAATTGAAAACTGCAAGCAGTCTACTTTCTACTTTGCTCTTTTAAACAGCGTACGTTCTGGAATAAGAATGAAAGACACTGAAGGAAACTAACCCGATGGACCTCTATTAAAAGAACCATTATATTTTTCTAAATATTAGCTTGGCCTAATATTCAGCAGGAGTTCAGTAAACTTTTCAAGGTCTTGTTTTCCTAAAACGAATGCTCGTGACATCCCCATCTTCTCGAACAATTTGTGTCACCAGCGCATTCGCAGATGAACCCACCTATTCAACCTTGAATTAAGGTTTTGGGGTGTTAGAAGACAGTGGTATTTATAGTGAGGAAATGTCTCTTCGTGATTTCTGATGTTTGTGCTCTTTGGGGTTCTGCGTTTAGGCTTCATTTTAAAGGTTCGGGCACGTTGCTTAATTGTATCAAGCGTCCACTTCTGAAATGGTTTCCCGCAATACTGCAGGTGTGCAAACGCCTTTTAATTTTGGAATATTGCGCGCAAAGAATTTCTTCATGTGTCTACGTTCTGCCGCGTTGCTCCGTACGACAAATTGCGTGACGCAAATTTCATCTTCAACCACTTAAACTTCACACACTCGCATCTGGGAGGCATCATTACTCGTCACTTCATTACTTGTAAAGTCGGTGCGCTATAAGCAGTCTGGCAAAAGTCCGCAAGCCAGTATTGTAAATCACCATCACTGAAAAGTCCTGAGGGGAGTGGGTGGTAACATATATTTTCACAAAACCTCTGGAATTATATTTCGCCCGTCGTACGAAATAATGCAGTTTGTAACCATGGACCAATAAATGTTGTCCGCAATATTGCTAGCAATATGACGGCGGCATTTTCTGTCTTAACGGAATGTGGCTTCACGTCTATTGTCTTTTTTTAGGAGAATGACGATGTTGAACTTCAAACGGCGTCCATTTTTGGAACTGCCAAAGCAAGTCAAGAAGCAGACAATGTGATCATCCTGCAGAGTAAGACAGGAACAGCGCAGAAATATCTACAGGTGCGTAATCGAGCGCTCAAATTAAGACGTGAAGATTGATACTCAGAACTGTTTGTTGTCTAATATCTCATTACGTAGTTTGGGAGTGTTTAGTATTATAATGTGACGATACCCGTTTAATATGACCAAATTTTCATGGCCTATTGTCATTCCACTTTGTTCCTGGAGGGACAAGTCTGCCCCAGGCTCTTAGATTGTAGAAACGTCGCGAAAACCAGGTCAAGGGAAAATAAGAAGCGCGTACTACTCAGAAATAGGAAGGCGGGTGAATAAGTTCTCTTCGACTCCAAAGGAGACCACAAATTGTTAGTTCCGATTTCTCCACCTGCCTTAAACGACTTCCTCTCGTTCTCTCTCCTTCCCTTTCTTTCTCCTTTAATTTATCCTGGCTTCTTCTCCCCTCTTCTTCCTTTCTCCTTTCCTTCCCTTCTTTTTACGTTTTAAGCCTTCTTCTTTCTTCTTTTCTTCGGATCTTTCTCGCATAGCTGACTTGCTGATCTCATCATTTTTGCAAGGCATTTTTACAACCATCATATATCAGTCTCTTCGTTTCTCACTTTCACCTAGGTGACTAAAAACCGTTTTGATGGCGTGCTTGGACGAGTGCCTCTGGACTTTGTTAGGGAGTCTTTATCAATGTCGGGATATGGTAAACAAATACCGCCAAACAGAACACTGAGCTTGGCAAAAAGGCGTCCTGAAAAACTCAAGGCAACGAGACTGGCAGGTGACGTAGATGTAGTCAAGTTCTCAGCTCCAAAGATTATTCCTCCCAACAAAGTAGTGGAAAGAAACCTTGTCTCGCCCCAGGCTGCTCATGTCGACAATGTCACAAGAAGCAACACAACTTCCACTACAGTCGTTGATAACGAATTGGTTGATATAGAGAAAGAAGGAGCGAATGACGCAGCCGCGATATCAAATCAGCCAGGCAATAGTTTGGTAGATGGCGAAAAGAAAGAAACAGTACAAAGGACGGTAAAAAAGATTTTAAGTGGAACACGCCTGTTCACTAAAGCTGTCCCTCGAAACAATTACAACAGGTCTGGACTTACTGCTCAGGGAAATAGACCTGCAAATCTACCGAAACTTAATGGATGAGAGGAGAGCAAAGTTGGGTTCATTTAATGCTATTGTTGGGGAGGGCTGCATCTAGAATAATAAGGAAACGCCGGAATACTTCCCAAGATTACGAAGACGTCTGTTCGAGACGCCTAAGTAACTGGACAGCGTCATGACGCGTGCCTTGATAGTCGCACTTGAAGGGGTCTTTTCCTATTTTTTACGATAGGAAGATTTAAAAATTTGGTGAAAAATAACTCTAGGCCGTCCTTGACTTTTTATTAAACGGAACGTTGAGATTGGAGGCTATTATATCAGAAACGGCGAAATATTTTGAATAAATAGTAATGTTTGTTTATTAACGGGAGTGAAAATTGTTTTTACCGCCTTTACACCGTGCTTTGATGTGCTGTTGTATCCCGAGCGGTGCCCCTGAGAAAATTGAAAGAGATGCAGAAATCAAGGATTTTCATGACTCGTTGGTCGAGAATAACAAATTTATCTCGACTCAAAATAAGCTCCTTTAACGCCATACTCTTTTTTTTGCTTAAAATTATCAATACCTGAGGGCGCACGAGCAACCATGTTTTCAAACTTCCATTTGTTCTAAGAACTGACCGAACTGGTGGTCGAAAATTAAGTCAGTGTTAACAACAGCCCTGTTCGGTACTATGCTCACAGACGATAGCGCGTTTAACGTGCCTTTTATTTTACTTTTGACCTGACTCTTTTAAATTTCTTTACCTGTGCGACTACTCAAGGACTCGTAATGAGTCACTTTATCAAACCTTACTTAGAGAGTAACTGATGATGAGGTCTAATGACAGACAATTAGTATAAATCTAAGTTCTGTTAGTAAAAATAACTCATCTGTGTCTTAATTAGTTTAAATGAATATCTTAGCTAAAGTTAAGTGTAAAGATAGAAGAGTACCGCTATAGCGAAATGTGCCCGGCAAAAAAAGAAATAAATTAACAGAGTAAATCTCTCGATCATATTGTTGCCATATTTTTACTGAGTGTCTTTGCACAGAAAAATAAACTGCGAAAGATTTTCTCTCTTAAAAACGTTACGCCTTTTCCGACTTTACAACGAAACAAGTGTTAATCCCACTGCACTTAATAACTGAACATCGCTCGTTCTCTGTTTAACAGACAGTTCAGCCATATTGTTATTGTTGTTCTGCATCATGGATCAGCTTGTCTGTGGCTCACAACGCATTTGTTGTCTTAAGAAAAACCGCTAAATGAGAATGATTTCGGGAGCGTTTTGATTTTGAGAAGAATATTCTTCCCTATGGGGGTTATGCTACTTAAAACAACCATGAGGCTGATTTAGCAACAGGACGGGAACGTCATTTGACGACGGGAAAGCGCGCGGAAAGGACTAAACCCGACTTCCGGTGCCCAATTTGCCGCTCTGCCATTGGTCAGTCAAGCCAGTTGTTTGATCTGCGCGCGCCGTCGTCAACTGACGTTCCCGTTCTGTTGCTAAATCAACCTTTTATTTTCACGACGTGTGTAGAAGAAACTTGCCTGTAACAAAGAGATCAATGAAATAAAACGATCTTGATCTATGGTGATCTTATTGCTTTTTAGAGGAGAGCAAATGTTGAAAATCAGTATAATTAAAACCATATAAAACTTTATCATATGGAGTAACTTGCTTAATTAAGAGTTGACGCGTCTAAATTCGACCGTTCCCTTTATAAATACCACGCTGACAATAACATTATCATTCCTCGGCCTTTATTTCTGAAAAACGGGCTTGAAGATGCAAATTCTAATATAGAATAGAACAACAGCTAAATCAAATCAGACATTTTGTTTAATGAAGTTGAAATTCGTTTGTTAACAAAAGACAAAACAAAACAAAAGCGAATTTAAGTAAATAGACTGAAAAAATTCCCATTTCTTTTTTTATATCTTTCAACATATTGTTCAAGAAATATCTTACGATAAAAGCAAACCATTTTGAAATCCCCTTATTTTACAAACTTCTACGATTCTGCTATGCTTTAAGTAACAATTAAAGAAGCCTTGCGCGAAGAGAAGTTGGTTACGAAGTATAACTTGGCTCTAACTTCAATACGAAATATAGGGAATTGTCTTCGCGGGATTCCAAGATTAAACTATAACGCTGAAATTTAGTTTACAAAACTTCAAATTTGATTCTAGGTTGGCATATGTCATTTTCTTGAGGTGTATCCTTCAATCAAGCACTTCACTATA
>CALNXK010000058.1:1280000-1317500 GCA_942486035.1 Porites lobata | reverse complement strand
ATAATAAACAGCGGCGTATATAGCCAGCTTTTCCACTAGTTCTGGACCTGGCTGACTTTCCTTTCCACATATCCTGATTTTTGCACGCATGACTAGTATGCATCGACCTCACCACCCCAACAACGCATAATTTATTACAAGCGGTAGAGTGCTCAAACCAGACATTTGTTGTCCTGGGTCTACACGTCTATGGGCTGGCTACGCCTCTGAGTTTACGATCTCAGACTGAAAACCTAAAACTTTGCAGACCTTTTGTAGGACTTAAAAACGAAAAAAGGGATAGGGTGAGTACAAATGGCTGGAGAGGGATTACTTTACAACTTTATTTCGTTTGTATTTACAACTCTTATTGACAATGTCAGCAGGGATTTAGGAACCGGAGCAGTGGCGGATCCAGACTTTCAGGTAGGAGGGAGGGGGGCGGTAATCCAGACCCTGAGATAAGGGGGGGCCCTTCGGGCCTCATTTTGGTCTAAAAATAAGGGGGGGGCCGGGCCCCTCGCCTGGTTCCGCCACTGCGGAGTCATAAATCGCTGCCAGAGTTGTCCCTCGCTCCCTGCGGTCGTTAAACATGGAAAAAAAAAAACTTACTAGTTTGATGCTGTTGCGCGCATTCATGCTTGACTTTGTTTGCTTTTAAAAACAGAAAGACATGAAATTCACATTCACTGTGGCTTTGCTGGTTCTCTGCGTAATGGTTGTGACGGCTTACCGTCTTCGTAAAAAGGAATTGTTTGATGCAGATGACTTCAAAAGTGTGAAAAAGTACCCCGGCACTTTTGATGACAAGAAGATGATGGAGGAGGAGGAGGAGAAGGAGGAGAAGGAGGAGGAAGAGGAGGAAGAGAAGGAGGAGGAGGAGGAGGAGGACTGTGCTTGGCTTATGCAGTCGTGCAATGAGAACAGCGACTGCTGTTCAAAGAATTGCGTAGAGGAAGTGTGCGTAGCTGCAGACTGAAAATTGCGATGAATAAAGGCATTTAACTTCTGTTGACCCTTTTTTATCTCTTTATTTTCATCATCATAACTTTTTAAAAACTTTACAGTACAGAGTTATTTCTGGTCAATCAATGGGCATGTGCCAAATCGACCTGATAAATATATTGACATAATATTACAATGTTACATCTCCAACGCCCATTTTCAACAATTGATCACCCGACGTTTGCATTGTAGACCCTACCGTCCTTCGGGGTTTCGTCCACTGTACATTAAAGTGTATTTTTGAAACTACATGTATGCGAAAGCATGGAAAGTCAATCACTGGTAGAAAAAATTCGTAAAAGTCCTTTGTTTTCTGCAATTACAAACGTTTTTTTTTCTCCATTGGAACTTAGAGGACTCATCGAAGCGACCTAAAAAAACTTGTCAGCAGGGAAAAAGTTTAATTCACATCACCTTTTTCTTAAAAACGTATACATTTTAACACGCGGAACCTTCAAGTGCAACATTACGACATGAAGTGATGTATTTTATAAGGGTACTTAAAGGCCAGTGAGACTGCCAATAGGCTTCCCAAGGCTACCGTCGTCTTTGAACAACTATAAAGTTCAGATCTCAGATCTGATAAGGACTGTTAGAACAAAGGTGAAAATGAAAACTGTCTAACGCGCTTTTAGCCTTTGTTATGACATTTCAAGCATCAAGGGATGTAAAAAGCCTGTCACTTTGGGCAATCATGACTGGTCCTCTGAGTAAGGCTTAACAATATTTAAAAGCTCTCGCCCCTTTTTCTGAGCCGAACATTTTGTTCAACATTCAGTTAAATCTTGGAATGAGGCTAAACATCTTTCCAGCGACTCAGACTTACGGTTAAGAATAATTGTAATTTGTAAGAAATCTATAAATTTAAGACTTTGTGAACTGATTTAAAAAATGGAAATAAGCCGGCATCGAATAAGTCATAAGTAAAATTCAGAAACAGGATTTTCACGAGGTATTTAAATTTTCAATTCTCGATTCAACGACTTTAATATATTAAGCAAATATTAACTATACTATTTTATCATAAATAAGTATCATAAATTACCCTTCACTTCAAATATTCAACACTTCTACGAACAATCAAAGAATCCGCGAATAAGAGTTTGCTGGTACAACAGCAATAAGAACAGGAGCAATAAAGTCACTGCATCATTTTCTGTGAGACCATTGTCACTGAACAACAACACTCGCTGGTTCAGCTTCCTCCTCGAGATTTCTAGGAGATGAGGGCACTGCAGCAGATCGTGGGCGACGATTTGTTGGGCTTCCATTGCGAGGAGACTGGGGGATAGTTGCTCTTTTCGCTGTCATAACTCTTGGAAATTTGGGGTACTGCCGAGGAGAACATAAAAGAACTTACGATACAAGCCTGGCATAGTGAGCTTTATTATAAGGTCTTCCTCGATACACCTTTCACTGGGGAAGGACACACTCGAGGAAGGTATGGGCTGTTATAACACTACCCTCAGATCACCGATTCTTGAATCCTTACTTGAGAGTGAGAGGGGTTTTGAAACCAAATATATGCTAGGGTTGTCCTCAACTCTCTGAGCCGGAAAATGTCTACTGAGCTTAATAGCAATAAGATCTCCCTTACTGAGCGAGACTTGAGAAACTAAAAGTCTTTGACCTTGGGAGCTCATGCTGATGAGTCAGCACCTATCACAAGACCCATGCTTCTCTCGAAATCTATGCCGCGACTTAACAAGTATCTTTTGCTTGTCACCGACTTCAAGAGAGGGCTACATGTAGAATAATAAGGAAACTGCCGGAATACTTACGAAAATTACGAAGACATCTGCTAACCGGACAGCGTCATGGCGCGTGCCTTAATAGTCGCACTTGAAAAAGGGGTCGTTTCCTATTTTTTACGATAGGAAGATATAAAAGTTTGGTGAAAAATACCTCTAGGCCGTCCTTGACCTTTTATCAAACGGAACGTTGAGGTTGGTGGCCATTATATCAGAAACGGCGAAATATTTTGAATAAATAGTAATGTTTGTGTTCATTTACGGGAGTGAAAACTGTTTTTACCGTCTTAATACACCATGTTTTGATGTGCTGTTGTATCCCGAGCGGTACCGCTGAGAGGATTGAAAGAGATGCAAAAATCAAGGATTTTTATGACTCGTTCGTGGAGAATAAGAAATTTATCTCTACCCAAAATAAGCTCCTTTAACGCCATACTCTTTTTTTTCCCTTAAAATTATCAATACCTGAGGGCGCACGAGCAACCATGTTTTCAAATTTCCATTTGTTCTAAGAACTGACCACACTGGTGGTCGAAAATTTAGGGCCTGTTTACATGGAGTGGGGGAACCCGGTCTAGTGGGGCTGGTTTCTTTTATTTTCAGGCTCTGGGGGACACAAAACAAAAGAAACCTACCCCACTTGACCGGGGTCCCCCACTCCATGTAAACAGGCCCTAAGTCAATGTTAAAAACAGCCCTATTCAGTACTATGCTCACGACGATAGCGCGTTTAATTTGCCTTTTATTTTACTTTTGACCTGACTCTTTTAAATTTCTTTACCTATGCGACTACTCAAGGACTCATAATGAGTCACTTTATCAAATCTTACTTAGAGAATAACTGATGATGAGGTCTAATGACAGACAATTCGTATAAATCTAAGTTCTGTTAGTAAAAATAACTCAGCTGTGTCTTAAGTGTAAAGATACCAGAGTACCGCCATAGCGAAATGTGCCCGGCAAAAAAACGAAATAAATTAACAGATTAAGTAAACCGTAAGATTTTCTCTCTTAAAAATGTTACGCCTTTTGCGGTTTTACAACGAAACAAGTCTTAATCCCGTTGCACTTAATAACTGAACATCGCTCGTTCTCTGTTCAACAGACAGGGGCACCCAATGGATCTGTTCCTCAAAATATCTGTTCTTCGTGCAAATTTTTGCTGGCTGGGAGATGTGGAAGAAATAGTAGTCCTTGGAAGGAAAGTGTTGCTGGGAAAAAGATAATTCAGGGTGTCAGAGGGGATTTGAAGTCTAGAATAGGTGCTACGGGTTACTTGTATGGGTTGCTTACCACTCAAGATCTGAATTGTGCCCTATGAAACTTCCCAGTAAGTCAGGTTGGGCGCTTTGTTGTTGTTTTTGGGTCTTTTTCTCAAAATTTCCCGTTTGGTGCCCCTGAACAGACAGAGTTCAGCCATATTATTATTGTTTTTGTGCATCATGGATCAGCTTGTCTATGGCATTTGTTGTCTTAAGAAAAACCGCTACTGAAATAAGATGATTTCGGGAGCGTTTTGATTTTGAGAAGAATATTCTCCCCTCTGGGGGTTATGCTACTTAAAACAACAATAATTTTTATTTTCACGACGTGTGTAGAAGAAACTTGCCTGCAACAAAGAGATCAATGAAATACACCGATATTGATCTATGGTGATCTTATTGCTTTTTCGAGGAGAGGAAATGTTGAAAATCAGTGTAATCTAGACTTAAAATTGACTAAAACTATTCTCAAAAAATTTTAAACAGATTTTTCAAGTGATCTGTTTACTTTGACAAGCGTTTGAAATCTCAAAAAGTATCGGTCAGTTCGATATGCTTAAGGGGGCTGAAGATGTTTTTACAGACTTTTCGTCATGTACATGAGTCAGTGATCTTTTGTTGTTATTTTAGAAAAAGCCCACAAAGGCGCTCTTATAGTGGGTTTTCAAGCCTAACAAAGAGGCGACGGGGTACCACAGAAAAAGATAATCAATAAAAACTTCTTAAAATAGCCTGCAAAAAAACTGTAAAAAATTAGCTTGGGCTAAAAGATTAGAACAATACCAATATCGGATACTAACGTTATATGGCCAAAAGCGGAGGTCTATGCGACATATACTTCGTAAACCTATAGAACCCATTTATAGAAATATGTAGTAAAGATGATTGAAAATGGGTTCATTTATATGTAATTACTGGAAAATATAAGCACCTCTGATAATAAGAACACCCAGTTCAAAGCTTAAATTTGAGGAGTAAATAAAACTCCCAAAACCACGTAAAACTTTATCATATGGAGTAACATGCTTAAGAGTTGACGTGTCTAAATTCAACGGTTACCTTTATAAATACCACGCTGACAATAACATTATCATTCCCCTGCTTTTATTCTGAAAAACCAGCTTGAAGTGGCAATTGCTAATATAGAATGGAACAACAGCTAAATCAAATCAGATATTTTGTTCAATGAAGTAGAAATTCCTTTGTTGAAAAAAGACAAAACAAAACAAAAGCGATGATTAAGTCAATAGACTGAAAAAATTCCCATTTCTTTTTTTTACATCTTTCAACATATTGTTCAAGAAATATCTTAGGTTAAAACCAAACTATTTTGAAATCCCCATATTTTACAAACTTCTATACTACTTCTGCTATAATTTAAGTAACAAATAAAGAAGCCTTGCGCGAAGCGAAGTTGGTTACGAACTATAACTTGGCTCTAACTTCAATACGAAATATATGGAATTGTCTTAGCGGGATTCCAAGATTAAACTATAATGCTGATATTTAGTTTACAAAACTTCAAATTTGATTCTAGGTTGGCATATTTCATTTTCTTGAGGTGTACCCTTAAAACAAGCCCATGAGCAGCACGGTCAAAGCTTCACAGCTCACTGGAACCGGCGCAGGATCATATTTTTAAATATGACAGTTTTTTCGGGTCAAAAAACATATTTTGAGTCAATATAAAGGCTACAGAGAGACTATGATACGAAATTCACTGAAAAAATTTAGTAGTTTAATACTAAAAAGAAAAGCGATAGTTTATTGCCCACTAGCGTAGCGCGCGAATGACGTCAAAGTGACTAATTTGCAATTTTTGTCGTTTTAATGACAAAAGAGAGACAAACATGACATTTTAATAACAAAACTCACGACGACTATTATCACGGCTTGTCTGGCTCATCCACCAAAGAAATGCACGCAGTCAGGAAACTTTCAGTTTGATATAAAATCCCTATCTGATTTCAAAATAATGTATGCCCGAATACGCTTTTTCAAAAATACAAGCTTAATCAGCTTAGAACAGGTATTCACAGTTGCATCGGCCACGTCTTGCGTAAATATATTTATAGAGAGTTTTTAAAAGATACCACGACGGAAACGTCAGTCTCTATCGTGATTATACCAACTTGCTTACTTTGTCAAATGTAAGCGAACTCTTCTGAAACTGAATTTCTATCAACCATATCCAAGTTCATGAAGAGAATGAATTTTGTCATTGCTTGTTAACTTCCTTCACAAAACGTGAAATTAGGCATTTTCACGGGTAGTCGTGCAGTGAGTCTGCAGTTGACGGCAAAGAAATGTACAAAAAAGCGTGATGGGCGCAGGTGGAATTGACTGATACATAAAGACTGAAAGAACGCAAATTCACCTTTTAAGTGACGTTCTCGCTGTCGTCGCGTCGTTGGAACTTAATTAAAGCCCTAATAGTAACTGCGCGCAGAGCTACGGCCAGAATCCTTTCATATGGTAATCCCAGCGAGGTTTAAATAACAAAAGCTCTAATTTGCACAAGAAAGCAAAACTATGCAGGATTCTGGTCTTAGTAGTAAAATCAGGTCATCGTGTAAATGGCCTGGAGGGTCTAGTAAAATCTGTCAAAGAATAGAGTCCTGTGGTGTCGATGGTTCGGGAACCGTTACAGTCAAACCAAGTCAAGCGTACCCCCCAAGATTCTATCAGTGAATTGATTATTTGAAAAATGAATCCGTTAGTCGTTCCTGTAACTGGTGTCAAATTCAAAGCGGCATTTCTGCATGCGCAATGAGCAGTGAATATTTTACGAGAACTTCTCTGTATTTGGTCAGATTGGAAATCTTTGAATGGATTAAGCTTCTTAGAAGACATTTACATCAATTTCAGGAAAATGGAGCTGATAGAAATTTCATAACTGCCTCGCGTGTGAATTCACGGCTCATTACACATGCAAGAATGCAGAGATCAATCTGAAATCTACAACTAGCAACGGATTCAACTTTTGAACAATGGATTCTTGGGGGGTACGCTTGACCTAGTTTGACTGTAAGCGATTTGTGCAAAGATATCCACGGTTCAGTGACAGTTCATAGCTTATAAGTAAATAAAGCATTTGAATTTTTAAAATGTTGTTCAGTTGCTGTAGCGTCTTGTGAAGTAAGGATATCCAGCTGGACCAAGCTTTAACGACTTGAGAAGGTAGGCAATTTTTAAAACAAAAGGTTAAATGCATGTAGACAATCCAATAAATAGCAACAAACTAACAGGCTTTGAAATGTGACCATCAATTTATTGTGGTTTTATCTGCAGTTATTCTGATTTCCTGTACTTGGAAGCTGAAACTTTATACTTTGTCGCATAAACGTCTCCAGTCAGTATAAGGACAGTCAGAGGTAAGAAAGTTCATTAAATGCTTTTAGAATCATTCTACAAACGTACGTAATTTCCCACTCGTTTTTGTCAGATTGCTAACATCTGAAAAACATTGTTGAAAGTAGAGCCCTTCTTCTCGACCCTTCAGTATAACTTTGTCAGCCTGTTCCCAAAAGAGATCAAACACAGAGCACAGCACAGCACAGCACAGCACAGCACCAATGTCTGAGATATATGTCCACCAAAATCTCAAGAAACTTTGCAACGTAGTCGTAACAATGCGTGTGAAAGACGAAGTTGTGCTAAAATGATATGCCCAAAAAACCCGAAAAGGTTCGGGTGGTAAAAGACAGACGTTGCGAGGGTGCCGCCCCTCTTCTTCAGTGGTGTGAAAGCAACCGTAAAATTGAAATGTGCAACTGAAATACACCCAACTACTGTGACAGGTAGTCTTTATAAATAACGCGATTAGGTACCTTTCCTAGCTCTTGATCCGCTTGATAGTTATTGAATTAAAGTGGCTCTAAGGCCTCCTGATGACAGATAAGGATACTAACTGAGGTGTATTTTGCGCGGGAACAGCCCTTAAACTACTGACCGTTAAAATTAAAATTAAGTTAAAAGGAGGGAAATTGATTATGCGCAATGTAATGCATTATAATTACTTTGTTCTGGCGCCAAGAAGCTATCCAGAATAATTATGGCATAAATCAGGGCTGATAAATTACTATCAAAATTTGTCCATAATAACATAACGGTATAAGGTCGACAAACTGATAAGACAATTTGTTATAAGCAGATGGAATGCCGAAGCGTTGAGCATAAAGAACCCAAAATAATGACGTGAACTTATACTATTCTAAGATAGGTAGAACTTCATGACTCGCCAGAAGTTACCGGTTTCGTTTTTATTTATTTATTTTTTTGTGGCTTAAATCTGCTTCCTATAGTCTTGTTCCCAGTGATACAAGACCGCTCCTTATTACAGTTCTAAAGGTCCCTTGTCCAGGGCTACTGACAAATGAACAGATCGAGCCAGAGAATGTAAGAGACTTTAGACCGGAGTCTTAAATCGCTCCCAGGGTTCTCCCTTGCTCCCCCGGGGATCGTGTCGGAGAGACCCTGAGAACGAGGTCGTGTTTAGTGAAGGTGAAGGCAACTCGGGACTGTCCGGCTAAGAATTGAGTTACATCGTTTCTTGCCTTGGTTGAACAGAAAAATAGACTCCCTTTTTTACGAGTTATGCCGTTGCACGCATTCATGAATGACTATGTTTTGTTTAACAGACAGAAATGAAGTTCACATTCACTTTGGCTTTGCTAGTTCTTTGCGTATTGGTTGTGACGGCTTACCGTGTTCGTAAGAAGGAATTGTTCAATGATGATGATGATGACTACAAAATTTTGAAAAAGTACGACCGCACTTTTGACGTCAAGAAGATGATGGACGAGGATTGTTCTTCGTTTATGGCTTCGTGCGTAGAAGATAGCGAGTGCTGTTCCAAGAAGTGCTTACATGCCATGTGCGTAACGAGCAATTTTGAATATTAAAAGCATAAAACTTCTTTTGATCTGACTTACTGATCATTGATTCTTTCGTTCCTTTTTTAAGATAAGGAAAGGGACCATACAATTTCCCTCAAAACGTTAAGAACCAATTATGCCATCCATGACCTACGAAAGTTTGAAAACAAATTCAAAGTATAGAGGCTCGAAGGGAGTTGATGTGTTTTCAGCTTCCGTAAGTCTTGGGACACTTCTGCATTTCTGGGATTTTTTTCCAATGCACACACGCCCAACCCCTCCCCTCACCCCACAAACAAAGATGGACGCGTGTATCCAGAATTCCAGAACTGGAAGAAAAAATTAAGGATGCACGCAAGCAATAAAAAGTCTAAAAATATATGATTGTGACACTGAGAAGAGCTTCACCAAAGCAAAGTTAGCGGGATCATGAAGAATTAAGGAAAAACGGGGGAACCGCGAGTGATGCCGAAGGTCTGACCTACGTTGTACCATAAAAGAGACTCTTTTCGTTTTTGATGTTCAGCCATCCTTAAACGAATACGTTAGCAGCGAAAAGTTGCCCCTTAACTAATAAGTTTTACACGCGTGTAAGTTTTTTTGTCATAGTTTCTTTTTGTTTTACCGTTTTCTTTATTTAGTTGTAGTATTGTATTACTTTCTTTGTTTTTGTCAGTATTTTCTCATTAGCTTCTCAAACTACTGTAAGTGTTATTATACAGCTATTTCGAGAAAGGTTGTCGGAAAAAGTGCACGCGACAATCCCGAAAGGTATTGTGGGTGGTTTTAAATTCACTGTTTTTCAAAGAAATTTCAAACAATGGCAAGAAAGGCCATGGGCGTATGTTTGCGAGTGCTAAAGGAAAGCAATAAAAGTAGGTTCGACGGCTACAGTGTCAGGAAAAGTGTATTGACAGGAGCCTATCAAATGGAGCCTCCATCTCCCATACAAGCCCTTGGAGTCAACCCTTTCCCGAGTAGATTTATAATTAGAACGGTTCCTAGGGGAGACTTCACGCGCCGACAGTGGGAAGAGCCAATCACAACGACGAAATGACAGTGCTATTGTACTCCATCAAACAGCAGGAAATTCGGCTTTGACAGGCCAGACACAATCACAAGCTAGTGAAACGTGACTTTCGCGTTTTCATCCCTCAGAGATTTTTCTTTCTTTTCTTTCTAGTAGGTAGATTATTTTGTGGAGAGTTTTACACTCTGACTATGTAAATCTTAATTTTGGTTGCTTGTCTCACATTAAGAGGCCATGAAGCTGGTCTGTTACATGCATAATGATTAACTACTACCTGCAATGGATTCGTTTTCTTTAGCCAATTTTTTTTAGCGTTAAGGTTCTTATTTCGGCTAAATGACTCAATATTAATCAAATTTCTAGTTTTTCAAGGCTTTTTTTCCAAAATGCGTTTATCTGAATAAATACTTGTAGTCCTTGTGGTTGTTTTGTCCGTCAGCTAGTGTGATGATTCCCTGCTACAATGTATGTTTTGTAACGCCGGGCCCAGCCATTGTTTTCTCGCAAAAAAGTGATCTACATATGCGAATTCGGAGGAAAGAACCGAGCCTAAACTTCTGCATTAACTGCTGAGAGTTTTCCTGTTAGTCAGTCATCATTCTTTTGGCGCAGATACAATCCATTTTGTTTTTCTTGAGATAAGTGGGTCTTTGGACTGAGGAGCGCGATGTCACAAATTCCTTCGTTAGCAAATTATTCACGGTCGAGCTACTGTTGTCTTCTGTTCAACTCTTCAAGTGCCAGTTTTATCAGGCAACTCTCATGGTGATACAAGTCAGTTGTAAAGGAAGACTGCAATTTCTCAAATTTCGGAACTGAAGCATTCCTCGTTAGTTGCTACTTAGGTCATTGCTTTTGCATGCGGTGCTTAACTGGCGAAATCCACTCCACGGTGATGACAAAAATCAAATGATCCTGGCACTTTTTCGGCGCTGATCATCGAAAAGTTCCAAATCGTCCACAGAACGCTAAACATCGACTCTTTTCAAGGTGCATGCTTAAATGTGGGATGTAAAACGGCAAAAAAAAAAAAGACACTCGCAAAGATAACCTTTGCCTTTGTCCCATCGCTTCACGCTCAGCCTCAGTCGGGTAATTCATTAACTGTTATTGCATGATACCCAGATCCCAGCGGCTGTAAAATTATAAAAATGGACGTATAGTAAAAAAGGAAAACGGTCGAAGGGCGGGCTTCTGAGTTCGACTTCATCCAACTTCATTTTTTTCACGGTGACATACGAGACTCACGGAAATATGACACTTTTCGCGGGAAACAAGCCGTTCTATTTATAAATCTACTCGGGAAAGGGTTGACTCAAGAAATTAATGGAGATGGAGGCTCCATTTGATGGGCTCCTGGTATTGATCATATCCCATATTACCTTTCGGGATTGACGCGTGCACAGTTTTTCCGACAACCTTTCTAGAAATAGCTGTATATCTCAAAATTTTAAGCTCACAGTTCACAGCTCACAAATGTATATTGAGACTAGCCTGCGAACAGCAGACGTATTTCCGGTCGTCGCTTGTCTTCCTCCGAAAAATAACGAGTGACGTTTTTTCTCGGTTAGACTTTCAAAAAAGTCCTTCGTCGGATTTCATATGGCGCGCAGTTTGCGTTTTACGTTTCATGTTTATAAAAAAAAGCGGTGTCAATCTCCGTATGAAAACTGTTTTACGGCTAACTGTTGGACCCTTCAGATAAAGCGCGAGAGATTTCCGTTCGTTATAGTCAGGTCTCTTAAGGTCAGGATCGTTACAGAGTTGACAAAAGCACCAAACTTTGCACGGCGATAGCGTATTGCAGTACCATGAATATTAGAGGGGGTGCCCAATGCAAATATGCCACTGAAGCGTGCTAAACAGGATTTAATTATTGTAAATTTCACCTGCTGGGGTCCCTGTGGTGTTTTGATTGAAAATTTTTATTTAATACCTTAAATCACTCAGAATACTCTTCTCATGTTGTAAACAACAATTTCACTTGAACATCTGACATTCCCATCCATTATTAGCTTATTGATTGTATAATTAAATTGATTATTACTGTGCCCTTACAGCAAGTCCACAGTCCGCCCACATTTTCATAAGTCATTTCTAAGATGGCCTCGTCTTTGCTTCATAACTTGCAAGTACTCAGCTTCTGGGGTTCTCTTCTCCTTTTCTAATGTATTTCAATTAGAGGAGGCCTTATTGTGTGGCTTAAGCCTTATTTATCAAGTATTACTTGGCATTACATGTCACTTAAAGCTAAAGAAAGCGTATGGCATAGCGATTCACACACAAAATTTCAGGAAAAAAAGAAATTGTCAAAGAGTCTGTTGTACCACATATTATCAGGGATTTATGACAGCTGTTCATCAAGAGCAAATAACGAAATGACAGAACCCAGAATAGCCCTTTCCTAAGGAGGTAATTAATTTTTCAGCTAAACATAGGCCTGGATGCCTTTCAGTCTCTCTTTATCTGCTGGACGTACGTGCATGTTTTGACAGAGAAGAAAGCATCGTGGCACAAGTACATATCATTTACAATTCCCACAGTTTGTCTAAGCTTTACAAAGCAAAAACTAACAACAAAAAATCTGGTCTGATAAACGAAAAAAAGAAACAAGTGAGCCCAAGCTTCAAAAAACAGCACGGTTCATCATGAAGCCTCTACATTTGGCACCGAAGCACTCATGTCCAAAAATATTAACAGCTTATCAAGTCTTAAAAGTGAGACTCATGTGGTACAAGATTGACTCAAATGATAAATGGTTTAACTGCTGAAACTGTAGAAAGGGGGCCGGACTAACTTTAGTGCCTTGTATTTCAGTTGTAAGTTTTTTTCTGACTGACCTTTTCATTCTTGATTTAATTGTATTGTCATTATTTTAGTTAAAGCCTTCTTCTATTCCTGTAAATTCCTCACGTCTTTTTTTTTTTTGCTGACCTTAGGCCATTTAAGCCCCCGGATTTGGCTGTTCTTGTGTATTTTTTCTTCCAGTGTGTGATAGGTATTAATAAAGTAAGTTAAGTTAAGTTAACTTAAGTTAAGTTTACATGGAGGAGGAGGACCCCAGGTAGTCATGGTAACTAACTTAGGTGGGGTATTAACCTGCATGTCCATATAATCTCTCATTTTAATTTGATCACGTTTACATGAAAGGTGGGGTGACCCTTCAAGGTGGTTAGCCCAGTCTGCCACACCGGGTAACCCTCTCAGCTGAGGTCAAATTTTACCATGTCAACGTTTCAAGGTGAGGTAACCCAGGCTAGTCGGGGTCGGATTCGTGATACATCAAATTCACGCAAAATTCACTTTGGCGCCGGCTGGCTTCACATAGTTATTAAAGGTAACGATAGAAAGCCACAACGCTGAAGATTGCAGCAAGAGCAGCAAGTGAGCGTAGACGTGGTTTGCTAGCATTTTTCTTGTTTACGTGCTTAGCGACCATTCAATAATCTTGAGAAAGTGCACCCCAGGATGGCGGGGTTGTAAGATTGCATGTAAAGGAGGGTTATTTTTTTTACTCCACCTAAGCAGGTTACCTCACCTACCCGGGGTCCCCAACCTTTATGTGAACAGGCTTTAAGTCTCAAAAACTGTGAAACTGGTAATAAACAGTATACCTAACCCGGGACTAGCTGTGATACTACTTCCATCTTCAAAAACGTCAGCATAGCAGCCAAAGGAGCCATTAAATCGGTGTAACACAATATTAGATTGCGGTTGTTTCATGCGTCTCGTTTTGTAACTTTTTTTGTGTTCGTTTTTGTCACCATCTCTAAATTTCAATCATATTCAAAACACCCCTACTAACAAAACATTTCGTAAAGCTCTTTAGAATGATATTCAGCAATAAAAATAAGATGTGACCAGGAGCCGATTTCGAGGCTCCTAGTGTGGCAACATAGTCATAAGTGAATGTAAAGTTTTGCGGTATGTAATCTGTCAGAAATCTGTTTGAGTGGTCAAAGTTGGGGCTGATGGGCTTCTTTATCATGACCACTCCATTATTATAAGGCACCAG
This sequence comes from Porites lobata, assembly GCA_942486035.1. Classification (NCBI taxonomy): domain Eukaryota; kingdom Metazoa; phylum Cnidaria; class Anthozoa; order Scleractinia; family Poritidae; genus Porites; species Porites lobata. Next base: position 1,303,581 of record CALNXK010000058.1, on the reverse strand, counting down.
GCCATAATTATTGTTGACCCTTGCTTTTTTTGGTATTTTCTGTAATTTTACATAGCATTATTTTGTGAAAAGTACCGGTAGGTAACTGAATTGCTCTTGAGGAATTCATGATCGTAAGATTTCGTAACCACGGGGTATTCGCCTAACTGCATCAAACAAATTACATTCATTTTCATAAATGATACATCATTGGTTGGCTAAAAGAGGCCTTGTTCCTGTAACTTTCAGCTCTTCTGAATTTAGTTTGTTTGTAAACTGTAACGCAAGCGACGACCTTCCCTTTTTTTTGAAAGATCGTATAGACCTACCATTAACACTCTGGTGCGAGGACTCTATAGTAAATGAGCTCCTTACAGGTGTCTAGGCATGCAGGGACCTCATACACTTCTTTTTAAATGCAAATGTGTAAAAAATAAAGAGTGTTAAAAATTCCTGGAGAGGCATGTTTTACAACCTCGCCCCCAGGGCTTAATAAAAAGGTAGAAAAAGGTAAAGCGACCATATTGTACGTCAATAACTCGTGACAGTAATAATAACTGATAAACTTGAGGTCGACGGTGCGCTCCTTTTACCCCCTCTCTCATTAATGCTCCTTTTTAAGGGTATTTAAAGCTAGTCAAAGCTACACAGAAAAGAGAGAAGTTGAAATATGGATGTGTTGACACCGGGGATCGAACTCGGGATCTCGCGCACTGAAGGCTAAGTACTAACCAACTGTGCCACCCTTGCTCCTCCTTTTCCCCCTGAGGACGAGGTTGACATGTTTTAATCATTATCTCAAGGACAGGATTACCAACGAAGCAAATTATAATCTAATCTTAGCTGCACAATTACAACGTGGGCGCGTTGTCAGTTACGGTTCATGAGGTCGGTCGTGTGGCATGTCAAAATTTAACGATTCTATCGTCTAGGATGTGATACATTGCGGTTTTTTGTTATTGTATAACATCTTTGAAAGCTGGCTTTGTGATCCGTTTAAATTGATATGTAATTATATTATCACTGGCAAGTCTTAGCAGAGACACTGATAGCCGTACAGTGAACATGATTGACCACACTTACCGTGTGGCAACTGGGCACTAGTCAGTATTGTGTACATGTAAAACTAATTTGAATAGTGTAACAACAAGTTAACATTACCAAATTAAAAACTTAAAAATTTGAAACATATGTTTTTTAGCCAAATCAAACAAGAAGAGTACTCACCACAGGGCACCCAACCTGCTATTATAGGTGAAAGTTAACCCCCCCGTTTATCTGTAATTAGGACCATTTGTAACGGGCACCCCCTCCAGTATTAATCGGCAGGTGCTAAGGAAGCTCTGTGCCAAATTTGACACTTTTGTCACGTCTGTAACGATCCGGCCTATATTTTGCACTAAGAGACCTGACTATTACAACTTGTCACGCACGCTAGACGCAGTACGGTCACAGGGTACGTTAAAAACGATCTAATTGGCCACACACTTATTATATGCAAATTTCTTCTGAGAATTGATACGATCAGGTTGATTCTAAGAAAAGATTACGATTCGGTTACTCGTTTGCAATGGAGTTCCTTTTAGAAAACCTCAGAAAGCATGTTACATGTTCAATTTGTTTAAATACCCTTGACGAACCCAAGACGATAGCCTGCTTGCACACATTCTGCTGCGACTGTTTAAAGGAACACGCTCAAAGAAGCCAGCAACATGGACAATTTCGGTGCCCCGAGTGTCAGGCAAGAATCGTTGTCCCTAAAAACAATGGTTTCGATAAACTGCCTACAGGCTTTCTACAGAATGATTGGCTCGATCTTCTTGCTGCACAACAGTGCTGTGAGGGAAGTGATGATATTACTTGTGCTAACTGTGCCATTAAAAGCACAGAGGCAAGTTTCTGTTTTAACTGTGGAAAATTTCTCTGCCCTGATTGTGTAAATGCGCACGAAATTCTACGAAAGGTGGCTTTTAAAGAACACAAACTTAAATTGGTGAAGCAGTTCAAAAGGGAAGACTACGACTCTCTGTTAAAGCGGCCCTCCTTCTGTTCTCAGGATTGCCACGAACAAGAGATAACAAGGTTTTTTTGCGATGAATGCCAGACTTGTGTTTGTCAGTTATGCATTGGTACAGGTCACGAGAATCATACTATAAATGCGCTTGACAAGGCAGCCAGTAGCGAGAAAGCTAACATCATGGCGGAAGTTGAGTTAATGAAAGAAGAGGCCCTGCCAGGGTAAATTCCGACAAGCGACATGACCCAAAAAGTAGCGACAGAGCCTAAAACGAAATGGCGACAAGCGACAACCTCCCGCTGCCAAATTGCGACAGTGACGGCAAAGCCGAGAATATGCGACAAAGAACGGTGGTTTGGCTAATTTATCACCAGTCTGAGTGCCAAGAGGAAGTAATTTTCGTCAATTTTCCTTGCGCTTCAGAGGTTGTCTCTCGTCAGGGAATTTCAGTAGACCCTCCTGAGCGCGTCGCGTTGGCCCGTCGCGTAGTCTTCATTTACGCAACCCCGCACAACTCCTGGGAGACCTTGGGACTAGGTTGTCCGTCAAATAGCTTAATTTACGCACGCTTTACATCTCTTGTAATCACTACTTTCATATAGACCATGACGCACCTTGTTTTCCCCCTCAGAATTTTGCATAACCAATGTTTCCAAATTCTCCAGGGTATTACAGTCGTCCCAAGAGAAATCGAAAACAATGGTTATGCAAAGTTTTGGGAGGTAAACAAGGTGAATTATGGTCTATGTGAAAATGGTGAATACTTTGCTTGTTTCTGAACTTCTCATATCCTTGTCGACCTCTGTCGGACGGTGACAACGGTGGAAACTTAAGCACCGCACAGCGTAGACCACCGTTAACCGGCCTTCACGTACGGTTTATCAGGTCAGTTAGTCTTAAAATGTTGAACGTGGATCACTTAGGGTGTGCTGACAGTGTTCCTTTAAGCGAATCCAAAAACGGATTTCTGATCCGAGATTTGCCGGATTTCGCGGTCGAAAGGAACGTGAAATCCGAAATTGGATTTGTGACCTTGGTAACCTTTCGCAAACGCGTGCAATATGCATGACAGCCTGAGCCTCCCAAGAAATGACATGTTTTCTACTGTTTGACAAATTATGTGATTATACAGTGCAGAATTTTGTGGTCGGCAGTTCGAATAACGACGATGGAACATAAACAGATCAAGAAAGTAGCGTGTTAAAGTTGAAAATAATCTAAAGGTTGTCGGCTCAGTTTGATCCAGTTTCGTAGCTCGGTTTTCTATGTAACACGATCGAGTGCCTATCGCGTCCAAGAGCGAGTTTGTAGAAAGATAGCAGTTATTTGTCCCTTTTACTTATTTGTGTTTTTAAGCAATCTTAAGCGACAAATGGTCAGCACATGGACGTTTTACTGTACCACCATGAACAATCTTCTAGTGTTTTCAGATGTTTTGGCAAATGGCAGCAATTAGGAAACTCTACGGGAATACTTCAACTGGAAGTACAGCTGGATCATCTGACTAATTTCGAATCCACTGTGAATGGAACAGCGTAGATGACTAATCCGTTAATCTGGATTCGGATTCTTCGGATTTCAAATCCAATGTGAATCCTTTTTCAAAAAGGATTCACCAGATCAAAAATCCGAATTTGGATTTGCCGAAAGGAACGTGAAATCCGTTTAAGATCCAAATCCGTTTCTGGATTCAACGAAAGGAACACACCCTTAATTGTGAATGGTGATGTATAGGTGTTCTATACGCGAAAGGTTAACTGAGAAATTGCTCAACTGTAATGGTTTCTTTAAAACCCATCGCTATCCCCCTTTTCTAAAATTCCGACAAAGACAAAGAACTTTCGTTCAATTTCCGACAGCGACGTGAAGCATTAATAAACACCGACACGAGACGTTTTAAAATTCAGACGAGCGACATGGGAGCCCCCCCTGGCAGGGCCTCAAAGAAAAAAGCAAATTTTGTAGTGACATAATTCGTCACTTTGAGCAGACAGCTCTTAGTCTGAAAACTGAGATTATAAATGCCAAACGTGAAGTCTCCCAAACAGCAGAGCAAATGATCGCGAGAATTCAACGACAAGAACGCGAGATTATTTCCGCACTTGAGAACACTCGTGCGTCAAGAATGGAGGAATTAAACTCCGCAAAGGTACAAGTGAAGTCCCTGCTTAAACAAGTCGATCAAGCTGTCGAATTTGCCAATAACTTGATTCAAAGAAGCTCAAGCTCAAGTATTGTGCAAAGCTACAAGATCCTCAAACATCGGTTTGAATATCTTAACCAAACCCCTGTTCCTTCACTTCCGGTTTGTTCCTCCGTTAAGTTTGTCAAAACTTGTGACCCAGGGAAATTTACCCTCGGTTTTACGACAACTATTGGCGCAACCGTTCAGGGGATAAGTCAAGATTTCTAAGCAGGTGTAGAGGCAAAATTGATCTTATGCCCAAAATTAAAGGGTGAGGTGCAAAAAAAAAATATCCGTGCAAAGGTCGCTGTGGAGCCTAGTGACAAGGTACAAAGTACGACAACTTGCCAGCAAGATGATGGAAATTTCTTGGTGAAGTTCACGTCTAAAGAAGCTAGTGCATACAACATTAAAGTGACTTTAAAAAGTAGACACAATTATCACGAGAACTGTTTCACTATCCGAGTGAAGGAACGAGAGGTTGAAGAAGTGAGTGAGTTGGATCTACAAGAACGCGATGGGAATCCAGTTCCGCATGGAATCGCCGTCAACGAAAATGGTTTGATCGCTGTATCTGACTGTAAAAGGCACTGTATTCTGGTATTTGATAACGATGGAAATTTTCGTCGAAAGATGAGCGGAAAAGGGAAGGAGCCAGGGGAGCTAAACTATCCAACGGGTCTGGCGTATCTCAATTACGATGAACTTTTAGTGGCAGATTTCCCGAATCACCGCATTCAGCAGTTTAATGTACAAACAGGAAAATTTGTGAAGACCTTTGGAAAAGACAACCTTCAGAGTCCAGTGAACCTTTGTATCGATAGACAGGGACGCGTTGCTGTAGCAGACTGCGTCGAAAACAAAATCCAGGTGTTCACAAAGGATGGTGCTCCAGTATTTAGCTTTGGTTCAACAAGCCTTGACCATCCAACCGGTTGTATTTTCCACCAAAACATGTTCATAGTATCCGATATGTACAACGACTGTTTGAAAATCTTTAACTGTTCAGGGATTCTTCTCTACAAGATTGGAGTAAAAGGAAAAGATGATGGGCAATTACTTCGTCCTCAAGGTCTGTGCATTGAGAAATGCGGTGATCACAAAAACATCCTTGTTTGTGATAGTGGCAATGGTCGCATTGCCAAGTTTTCAACGGAAGGTTATTTTGTACGTAAAACTGTTACTAAGTTTCAAGATCCCATTGCGATAGCCACAACACCTGATAACCGTGTTTTAGTGTCCGATTTTCAGGCACAAAAGATGTATATCCTGCAAGGCGCAGAATGTTAAGGTAACTTTTAATACTTTATTGACTGTACTGACAGAACTGACAGGCTCTACAACAGGTCACAGGCCAGTCCGTTTAAACTTAGGTTGACTAGTTGAGCTGGACTCTCAAACATTTATCACTAAGTTCCCGGTCGAGATTTATTTGAGAATGAAGGGGAATGAAATGTTACGGAGGAGCAGATCAGCCCTTTCCAATGCTCAAGGTTCCCATCAAGTTTCTTCACTAACTCTAACTAAAAAAAAAACAACAACAAAAACATAACATCCTCTCTTTTATAAAAAAACTTAGTTTACAATGATTCTCTTCGAATGAAAATTGTTAAATATTGTCTTTTTTTCCTTTTACTGTAACCAGTCAATAAAATAAACGTTTCTAAAATTTTATTTTAGCCTGTCTCATTGCATCCTGTTGTCGTTTGCTCTTCATCTAGGCTCTTTATCTTTGACCATGCCAGACTTGTGTTTGTCAGTTATGCATTGGTACAGGTCACGAGAATCATACTATAAATGCGCTTGACAAGGCAGCCAGTAGCGAGAAAGCTAACATCATGGCGGAAGTTGAGTTAATGAAAGAAGAGGCCCTGCCAGGGTAAATTCCGACAAGCGACATGACCCAAAAAGTAGCGACAGAGCCTAAAACGAAATGGCGACAAGCGACAACCTCCCGCTGCCAAATTGCGACAGTGACGGCAAAGCCGAGAATATGCGACAAAGAACGGTGGTTTGGCTAATTTATCACCAGTCTGAGTGCCAAGAGGAAGTAATTTTCGTCAATTTTCCTTGCGCTTCAGAGGTTGTCTCTCGTCAGGGAATTTCAGTAGACCCTCCTGAGCGCGTCGCGTTGGCCCGTCGCGTAGTCTTCATTTACGCAACCCCGCACAACTCCTGGGAGACCTTGGGACTAGGTTGTCCGTCAAATAGCTTAATTTACGCACGCTTTACATCTCTTGTAATCACTACTTTCATATAGACCATGACGCACCTTGTTTTCCCCCTCAGAATTTTGCATAACCAATGTTTCCAAATTCCCCAGGGTATTACAGTCGTCCCAAGAGAAATCGAAAACAATGGTGATCACAAAAACATCCTTGTTTGTGATAGTGGCAATGGTCGCATTGCCAAGTTTTCAACGGAAGGTTATTTTGTACGTAAAACTGTTACTAAGTTTCAAGATCCCATTGCGATAGCCACAACACCTGATAACCGTGTTTAAGTGTCCGATTTTCAGGCACAAAAGATGTATATCCTGCAAGGCGCAGAATGTTAAGGTAACTTTTAATACTTTATTGACTGTACTGACAGAACTGACAGGCTCTACAACAGGTCACAGGCCAGTCCGTTTAAACTTAGGTTGACTAGTTGAGCTGGACTCTCAAACATTTATCACTAAGTTCCCGGCCGAGATTTATTTGAGAATGAAGGGGAATGAAATGTTACGGAGGAGCAGATCAGCCCTTTCCAATGCTCAAGGTTCCCATCAAGTTTCTTCACTAACTCTAACTAAAAAAAAAAAAAACAACAAAAACATAACATCCTCTCTTTTATAAAAAAACTTAGTTTACAATGATTCTCTTCGAATGAAAATTGTTAAATATTGTCTTTTTTTCCTTTTACTGTAACCAGTCAATAAAATAAACGTTTCTAAAATTTTATTTTAGCCTGTCTCATTGCATCCTGTTGTCGTTTGCTCTTCATCTAGGCTCTTTATCTTTGACCAACGGACGACAGATCGTAGATGACGATGGGCGTGGTCTTAAATAATTGTCAATAATTATCCGGGAGAAAGTTAGTCTCCCGGGCAGCCGTTTTTGTCTCGTATCGCAACGGCTCCGAGGGAGACTAGGAGAGAGTGAGGTACAGCCTAGTTTTCAGCTTCCCCTGCCCTGGAAGGGTGATAGAGAACCTGGGAACGAAGTTGACTGTGAAAAAAATTGCCTTCAATCCAATCTTTTTTTAAAGTCGCTTGCATTAGTTGCAGTTCATCAAATTATATCAATCCCGAGTGAAACACTCATTAAATAAATTTAAAAAATCATTGACATTTCTTTCTTTCTCTCTATCTCTTTATTTTTATTATCATAACTTATAATAAACTTTACAGTACAGAGTTAGTTCTGACAACTGGTCAATCAATGGGCATGTGCCAATCGACCTGATAAATATTATATTCACATAAAATTACAATGTAACATCTCCAACGCCCATTTTCAACAAGTGATCACCCAACGTTTGCATTATAAACCCTACCGTCCTTCGCGGTTTCGTCCACGGTTCATTAACGTGTATTTTTGAAACTATGGGAAGGCATGTAAAGTCAATCACTGGTAAAGCAAATTCGTAAAAGTCCTTTGTTTTCTGAACTTACAACCTTTTTTTTCAATGGAACTTAGAGGACTCATCAAAGCGACCTACGAAAAAAATCGTCAGCAGGGAAAACGTTCAATACACATCACCTTTTTTTCTTCAAAACTTATACATTGTAACACGCTGAACCTTCAAGTGCAACATTACGACATGAAGTGATGTATTTTACAACGGTGCATAAAGACCAGTTAGACTGTTAATAGGATTTTGTGAACTGATTTAAAAAAAGGAAATGGCCAGCATCTAATAAGTCAAGAAGTCAAATTCAGAAACAGCATTTCCACGAAGTATTTCAATTTTCAATTCTCGATTCAACGACTTTAATATATTAAGCAAATATTAACTATACTATTTTATCATAAATAAGTATCATAAATTACCCTTCACTTCAAATATTCAACACTTCTACGAACAATCAAAGAATCCGCGAATAAGAGTTTGCTGGTACAACAGCAATAAGAACAGGAGCAATAAAGTCACTGCATCATTTTCTGTGAGACCATTGTCACTGAACAACAACACTCGCGGGCTCAGCTTCCTCCTCGAGATTTCTAGGAGACGAGGGGACTGCAGCAGATCTTGGGCGACGATTTGTTGGGCTTCCATTGCGGGGAGGCTGGGGGCTAGTTGCTCTCTTCGCTGACATAACTCTTGGAGATTTGGGGTACTGCCGAGGAGAACATAAAAAAACTTACGATACAAGCCTGGCATAGTGAGCTTTATTATAAGGTCTTCCTCGACACACATTTCACTGAGGAAGGACACACTCGAGGAAGGTATGGGCTGTTATAACACTACCGTCAGATCACTGATTCTTGATCCTTACTTGAAAGTGAGAGAGGTTTTGAAAGCAAATATATGCTAGGGTTGTCCTCAACTCTCTGAGCCGGAAAATGTCTACTGAGCTTAATAGCCATAAGTTCTCCCTTACTGAGCGAGACTTGAGAAACTAAAAGTCTTTGACCTTCGGAGCTCATGCTGATGAGTCAGCACCAATCACAAGACCCGTGCTTCTCTCGAAATCTATGGCGTGACTTAACAAGTATCTTTCGCTTGTCACCGACTTCAATGACGCGGCTTTAAAACAGCCTAAGGGGGACTTCTACCACTGAAAGTGAGTGAAACAGTCCGTAGTTCATTACATCGTACAGAAACCTTTAGAACACCCGTACAACGTAATTGTTACAACAGCATTGTTGCGAATTTAACTTAATGTTACATATGATCCCTTTTAAGCAAAAATCCCAGCAAGACTCCAGTAGTTGTATGGTTTTCACTGTGCTTTTCAGTAGAAGCAACACCATTTCACTTTGATCACTTGATCCGAAGAAGATCAAACGAGGGAAACGAAGAAGTAAAACAAGCAGACAAAAATCTAACACTTGTTATACTTGAAATGAAATAAAGAATGATGAGAAGTGCGTAACACTTCTCTATGCAGTGGAGGAGGAGTCATACCGGGGGTACGTCAGGCATTCTTTCATCAAAGCGCCCTTTGTAAATTTGTCCATCCTGTCCGATAAGCTCTGTTTCGTCCCTTCAAACAAATCAGTCAAACAAGGTTTATCAAATAGCTATTTATCCTACAGTTAGATGGGAAATCATTTTTGTTTTTGTTTGATCACAACCTCAGTTTATCCATTTTTTTCCCGGATAGTTTAAAGAATCTTCCATACAAGGCTCGGCAATTTCACGTAGCATACTCCCCTCATACATAGCGGGCGAGGCAGGCGCCGTTTTAAGTAACGATCCAGGTAAGACGGGAAGCAAAAACGCCATTTGCGAGTTCCCCCGGGCCTCTGTACCACATCAAACTCATTTTCACAAGAAAGGTTGTGCACTTGTCCTCATTTTGAAAGTGAGGGTTTTTGGAACTCGGAAGTGGCCTGTTTCTTTTGTTGTGGCGCAAAACGCTTTCCTCAGATAGAAACATTTTCATTTTCAAACAGAGAATAGAGAAAATGTTCAAAAAGGCAGTTTACGAAATTAAATGTATATAAAATCCATAATTTTTTAAAGGGTGTTTTTTTGTATTAAATGATTTCGACAAATCATAAGAGTTGAAAGCAATAGCCAAGACAAGTTTATAATTTTACTCGTTCCTCACATAGGATTTCTGTGTTACCTAGACTCAGACGAGACAATAGTAAAGTTAGAACCTTTTTGCATTCCAACGTGTTCAAGTGGTTCTTTCCTTATTAACTGGACCATTACTTAATAGTTTAAAAGAGCGCTCGAGTGGAATACGCGAAGGGGAGATGACTGCTCTCCCCAGTTTTTTTCCCTCGTGCGCGCGCGTAAACAAGTTTATCCCTTCGCTCTAAAAATACCGGCGCCTGCTACGGAAGCTCACCCATGCACCATACAGAGCTTTAACTTTTCCATTCAAAATGCCAGAGCATAATTTGCTTTGAAAGGGAGACAGGTTGCCCTAGGTCAGATGGTATATTAGCAAAGATGGCCCCGTTTTGTACTCTTCTTTGAACTAGAAAAGTTGAACATATGATGAAAAATAAACGGCTGTGTGGCCAGGAAACGCAAGTAATAGGTTAACTAGTTTTATCAACTGATTCGAGAAGGTTAATTGCTCACCCTCATGAGATTTAAAACCAAACGTTTCAAGCGATAGCTTTGAGTAATCGAACTAACGTTTGAAGGCCAGCAACGACTCACTTAAGACTGAGAAAAGACTCAAATTCATTCAGTTGTAAAATACTAGAAACAATTACCGCCGTGAAAAGTCCTGTCAGATAGGTTTCATTTCGATGGTCAATTCATAGAATTAAGTCCAAAGACTAAAACGTTAGAACTACATACCTGGGCCCAAGCCCTTTTACAGGGAAAAAAGGCGAATAAGGTGGGAGGGGGGATTGTGGATGTGTGTGAGGGGTAAACAGGGGGAGCGATCATCAAGAACGGGGCGAGACAACACCACGAATCTGCCACATTCGACCGATCACAGCACGGTACGACATACTGAAGAAATAGTATGATGTGAGTAGTGATAAAAAGGTTTTATTATATAAACTACAGTGTTTTATAGGGATTTTGGCCACTGAGAATTGTTGTAACAGAACACATGTGTCCTGATATCCAAATTTTGGAATATTCACCTTTTGAAATAATTGATCTAATTTTATATAATAAATAGAATAATACATGGGAGCTTGAAGATATGAAATTTATCTTAACGTATTAACTTTCGATATCTCACCCGTTCGCTGCGCGTACTCATGAGATACCGAGTTGAACACTCGAAGATAAATTTCATATCTCCGCGAGCCTATGTATAGTTCCCGATTTATTTGAATAGTCAAAGGATTTAGTCCACAAAATCAAAAGTTAAAACTGAATTACATTTCCCCATAATTTACTCTGAGGGTGACAGGCTTAAAGCTTATGAGAACAAAACATAAACAATTCTTGGCTTCTCAGTAACAAAGAAACTAAGGGTGGAAAAAGACTAGCGAAACGAGGACAACAATCGTTAATTTTACTTACCTTGGAGGGATGGGAATTGGTGATTCATCCTCTCTGTAGTAATAATATTGACTATACAAAGGGAAAAATATACATAATGGATTATTTTTGTCGCCGACTGACTGATTTGGGATCAAGTTATAAGTTAATTAAGGTTCAGGGCTCCTATTGATAACAGAGTCTGCCCTGACTATGACGGGATTTCCCCAAATAAAAAAGGTGTTTATCTTTACCCTGTGTTGTGAGGCTACTCACTTGAATCTCGCCGTCCTTCTGTGGGGAAACGTCACTGTGTGGCTTCCTCCGCATGCGCGGGCTGTTGTCGTGGCAACTTCTTGATCATATGTGTATCCACTGTTAAAAGATCAGAAACAAGACAAACAACTCATCTGTAAATGGTAAAACAGAGTTGGACCTCTATAAAATGGCCATAAATGATACAACAGTTCAGGGATGTTTTGCGGTTGCAAACTGCAGCAAACCAAAGTGAAGGTCGTGAAATGATCGGTTATGCCGATTATTACTTTCACTGGTTACTACGGTTTGCAGTATCATAGTATTTGCGATCATTTTTTCGCAGTAGTTTTTGCCCGCATCTCTATGTCTTTTCAAGAAAAAAGTTTTTTCTTGCAATCTATGTATTGGAAAAAATGTAAACTCGACCCTTAAGATTTAGTCTTTCACACCACTGAACAAGAAAATAGACGTAGATCTCGACAAGACTCCTTACCCTCGATGTATTTGACGGATTTGATCGAGTTCATAAGTGGTGTACGGACGACCTGACCGGGACGGTGGCAGACCAGGACTCTGGGGCAGAGCAGGGTTGGGACTACAAACACAAAGGATTAGTCAGTTTCTGGTTTATGAAACACAGCTAAGAAAGAATTGAAGAAAATAATGTAAGGTTTAATTGCAGCGACTATCGTTGGAGAAGCCTCTCGACAGTAGAACGTGATGAATCACTTGAGTATGCTCTCTAAGACCTATAGTTTTTCTTTAGTTTGAATGCCCGAAGCTCAATCTCTTGAGATAAAGCAAGACTCTTTAGTAAAATTTGAATTTTCAGACCGTAACATACTGGCACATAAGGTAACTCCATGCGAAAAAAAAAAACTGCTGAAAAGGTAGCATGAGAAAACACCCGATATTTCGCCACGCCACCACTGGTTTCCCCGTTAAACGACGTTTGAGAGATGAGCTCAGAAATTCCAGACCAAGATATTTCAGTCAGTATGAAATTTCTGCGCTCGTTCTTGACGCATCATTTCACGATGAAACCAGTGATAATCTGACGAAATATCGGATATTTTCTCAGGCTACTGAAGTCATTCGAATGGTCTCACGATGGGATTTCGTCCGCAAAAGAAAAATGTTCGGACTGAAACAGTCACCCCATTTAGGACTAGCTAAAATACAGAAAATGGCTGGTTGACTAGTCTAATCAAACAAATAGCGTTAAAAAATTCCGACTAGTCATAGTAGTCTATGTCTAGTTGACTAGTCTGTTCGATGGGACGAGTGACCAGGTACAAGGCGTCAGTCAAGCGTCATTCTATGATGTTCGTTTTAAATACTTACTGGCCAGGGATCATATCGACAGGTCTATCACAGGAAATACAGTGAAACCGAAGCAATGCCCTGAAAAACAATGGAAAACAATAGTTCACTATACACGCTGACAAGTGAACAGAACCAAGCAACAAAGGAAAGAAACGACTTAAAACTACTCAAGCGAACTGTAAACTGAACAGTCTCAAAATGGTTTTCCAGAAATCCGGTGATTGCTTTTATCTTCCACTGCCGCGCTTTGGGATTGGCTAAAAAATCTCGCCCCATTTTCTAAACCAATCATGAGTTCATAAGTGGTTTTCAGTCAAAGCATCAATACTGACTCGCTCAAACAAGTTTACCACGATAGGCGTCCATGCCCACAAGTACATGTATTTATTCCAAAATCTGATTGGTTAATTTGATTGTCTGCCAATTCTGATAAGTCAAATTGTGGATTGGTCAATAGTTTTTCCCGCGGTTGGCACCCGCGTCTACACGTGTTTGTTTCAACATCAGATAAGTTCATTTACTGGTCTGCGGGAACTGCAGCGGGCCAAAGGTACAACGAGTGGATAAGATCTGCATAGTTTGAAGATACTCGATTAAAACTTCCTCTGTTTTAATATCCCATGTCAATCACGTTTCACCATTATGACATAGATGGTGACTTCACTAGGCAAAGAATTGTAGTTCACTCACTTGCGGAAACCAGCAGCAGGATCATCATTCAAAGGCAAATCAACATGTTTACATTTCATGCTCTTTATCTTCTTTTCTAAAATGAAAATTCAGGGGGTAAATTATTAACACGACACTTGGGCCACCACGCACATTGTCTGGTTTATCTACTTACTGAAAAAAGAAACAGTAATTTCGCGATTCGCTCTTCTCCAAATAGTGTCCAACAAAACGAGACTTGAATTGTAATTTCTGCAGTGATCTCAAGAAATATGTAATATTTAACAATTATTCCTCGAGCCCGAATGGGCACTGAGTCAATCGGCCTCATGGGCTATTGACTCAGAAGCCATGGGGGGGACAGGAATAATTGTTTTAGTAAAATCCAACTAGTTGGTCAAAAATATCGAGAATAAAAAAATTTTAGCTACTTAAAGCTAGACTTTAATCCTTCTTTGCCGCCAAAAAGCTCACGCTTTTCGCTACTAGTGGGCTATAACATATAGCGTAGTAGTACCTCAACCAATCAGAACGTAGCATTGATAATAGACCACTAGTTGGATTTTACTAATTAGCGTTATTCAAATTGATATCAAGTGATATCAGTTTCATTTGGTGTCGTGCAGTATTCATTTACCGAAGTATTCCTTGAGTGGATCCAGTTCTAATCTGTCAAGCTTCTGATCAATATCAGCGGCCAGTCGATCCAAAGCATCTTTCAGCGCTGATTCCTGGCGAATGCAAACAATTCATCTAAATTAATCCAGTTCGTTTGGTGGCAAAAACAAGGAAAAGCAAAATTTAACTGAGAGTTGCTATAGAGCGTTTCTCTAGCGATAATAATGAATCTTAATTTACTTTAACAAAAAGAAAGTGTTTACTACAGAAAAGAGTCCAGGATTAGATTGGCACACCAATAAAGCCGCTGTTTTATTGTTTTCAGTACACCAACAAGACCGACCGAAATGACGCCGTAACGTGAAAAATAAACGGGAACAGACGTACTTCGTAGTCATGAGACGTCATCAGAATTGAAGACGGCAGACGCACACAAGTCATAAAAGTCAAAAACAGCACATAATTGCAGACTACCTTGTTTGACACTAAAACACTGTCTGATCTCTTTTTTCAAAACTTGTTGTGAAACGACACAATGCCCAAAAAAGCAACGTTTTTTTTTCAGGACTTTTGTTAGCTAAGATGTCTAACGCCCTTAAAAGCAACGCTTTGATTAGCAAGGGAGTAAAGTTAACTTAGCAATGTGGTCCGGCACATACCTGTCCTTCAAGCCTCTGTAACAGTTCCTGTAGCGACTGGTCCAATCCTCCTATACTCTGATCAAACTTGGTTCGACTTACTAAATTGTCTGTCGCACGCTTGTCCGCTTTCTATGAAAGCACAAAAAAGCAAATGACGTTATAGTGTACAGTTTAAAGCGATTATCAGTTGCCTAAAAAATCGGACACATACCCCCTTTACTTCACATCAAATCGCACAATGACATGGAAGTGGACGAAAACGTTTTCACTTACCACGTCCATTTCCATGGCAACCTGCTCCTTATCAGCTTTAACCTCCTGTAGCTTGTCAGCGTACGTGTACAAGGCCTGTTGAGCGAAACGAATTATTAAGTGACCATAGAACCTTCATACTAACAAGTCAAAAAGACCGTTAAAGGGGTTGCGTCACGGCTGCTTAGTTCATTTTTAACTAAAGCAAAGGAACTACTGGCCAATGACAAAATTACGGCTTCTTAACAAATATGTTTTGGGAGCAAGACAAGTTATGCTAACAAGTTTTCAAAAACCACAGTTGCAATCCTTTGTTCAATTCTAAACTTAAGTCATTTTTCTTGGTATAAGCACACTTTAGTTCTCTTCACTCTTGTGTGTAGTTTTTCGCTTCTTTCGCTTTTTTTCTTGTATCATCGTATTTTTCATCATATTTTTTCTCGTATTTATCTCGTATCTTGCATTATTTTTCCACCTTTTCTTTTTCGTTTTTGCACTTACGCATTCAGTCTTATTTATCTTTATCCTCTTTAATGATTATTTTCTTTGCTCTAAAGAAATTGTGCGCTCTTAGAGCCAAATTGTCTTGCCGATGTCAGTATTATATTTATTAATTAGATAATATATTACAGGTGGTGCTATTTATAAGCCTTATCGGCTTCCTTGATTCCTTGGGCTGCCTTGCATCATCTTTTTTTAAATTTTATGTATATATTTAAGTTGAATGGCAAAATGACAATAAATAAACACAAAATAAATAAATCCATTTTAATCTTCTTCAAGTTTGTCTATCAGTGCCTACTTTTGTATTCGCGGTGTTATTTATACCCGTGGGCGGGTATTCTTATGTTTCACTCAACTCAATTGGTGGCAATTCCCCACCGTTTGAATTTCGGTAAAGTTAGTGACACAGCTCCTGCTTTATTTTTCCGACGACAAAAACTTGCATATCTGGCCGTGTTCAAGAGAAAATTGGTTTCATACAAGTGTGAGTGTATTTAGACATTTTTTTAGAAACAATGAAATGCTCCAAAAACAAGTAAACTATAAACTCACATCAATATGTTTCTGTTTCCTGTTGTGTTCTTCTATCAGTTCCTTGGTGGTATTGCTTAATCTCTCCTGTTCTGCTTGAAGTTCCGTTAGCATGCTTCTTAGTGCATTCAGTGCTTCAACGTCCTAAAAGACAACAAATCATCAAAACCGTTCCTTATTGGCAATGTTATATTTGACGCTCGGCTTGTGGATACCTTTGTCGTCATTTGTTAGCGGTAACGTTCGATTAATAGGTTGTGTAATGCAACTCTGTCTACTTTATGTATTTGTTTAACGATTTCAGTCAATGTCAGCATCATTCATTTAGTCATAATTGTTGAGGATGTCTTTCGTCGAGAACTTATAAAAGGAAAACCTAGCGCTTTCTCAAACTTCTCGCTACCCAATCCAAGACTAAGACATGTTGTCCTATTTGTTTTGTTTCCCTTTATTTCTCCCTTGTTTGTTTGTTTGTTGTTTTTAAATTCATTTACTTATTTTTATAGTTTGTAGAGATCTTTCTTCAAATGCAAATTATTATACTTATTATTATTACTTATTTCAAATATTAACTATTTCACAACCAAAAGTGGCCTTCGCATAGGCACCTTTCTTTTGAAATGGATATAATATACAAGTGAAAAGATTCTCCGCATCACGAGCTTTAACTTTAAGTGCAACGATGCGTTCCTTTGGAAAGATCCCGACCAGGATCAGTGATCAGAGATCACTCGGACCATGGAGCATCGAAGGTACCGATGAATCATTTCCCAGCGTGGATTTGTCAATTACTTTGATGTGCTGTGCTCCGAGTGATCTCGGATCACTA
The DNA here is from genome assembly GCA_942486035.1 of Porites lobata. Lineage (NCBI taxonomy): Eukaryota > Metazoa > Cnidaria > Anthozoa > Scleractinia > Poritidae > Porites > Porites lobata. Next base: position 1,286,659 of record CALNXK010000058.1, on the reverse strand, counting down.
GTCCTGACTCAGATCATCCCAATGGAACGCACCTTTAGTTCCAGCTCGATAGGCAAATCTTGGGGTGCGTTCCAGATCAGGATAAGTGATCCGAGATCATTTGGATCATGGTAGATCAAATGAACCGATGAATCCTTGTCCAGAGTGGATTCATCGGTTCATTTGATCTACCATGATCCGAGTGATCTCTGATCACTGATCCTGATCCGGATCATCCCAAAGGAACGCACCCTTGGAGAAAGCTGCATACGAAAATACAGAAAGCATCCTCGAAGACCCTGGGGCATGATAGTGGGGACGCACGAGGGAAAGTGTAAACGGGCGGGAAAAAATGGCGCGAAGAAATCCACCAGTTTACACTGTCCCTCTCCCCCACTATCTGCCCATGGGTTTCCAAGGATGTACAAAATGAAGATATTTTGGTAAACGCCAACCGACCTCAAAGTTTCATAAACTTGCTGGACTTGGCAATTAAAGCAGCCTTGTGCTCTTTGTATGCTATGTTTTAGTTCAATACTTGTGATTTTATTGATAAGATTAAACGATTAGGTTTACTTTGATAAGGGTAAAGGTATCCTTTATGACATGCTTACATGGGACATGGTTTTACCTTTATTTTTCCTGTATTTGAAGGCGGTGATTTCGGAATAGTTTCTGCCATCTTCTTGTACTTTAACAGTGAATGTTACATAGTATATATTGTTAGTTTTACTAATTTTATAGTTTTAATTTTTAATACACGAGGCAGTTCACCCTGTTTTTAAAAGGAGCTGATAGAAATAATATTTTACTTTAACAGAAATGTTAGAGTAGGTATAAATTAACTTTTAGAATTAATTCAAATCAACAAGAAATGTGTATAGTTTGTATAAACTTCCGCTTCTTTTCTTCTCAACGACTTCTCTGGCAACCTGATCTAATAGCTAATACTGCTATGAATAAATACTTTTAATAATGCCAATAACTTCATGCCTTAGCTGATCCAAAGAGACGCAGTTGCAAGCTCTCCTTCCTTTTCCCGCCCCGCCGCCAGAGCGGCCCGGAGAGCTTGCCCCTAGGTTATTTACATACTAACCTTATCTAGCTGGTTATTAAGAAGACGAAGACCATCCCTTAAGGTTCTGATCTCACGTTCTGTGTCTTCTTTTATTCGATCCTCGACTCGCTGAAGTTTCGACGGTAACTTAAAAATTAAATTTTATTGAATGAAAAGTTTTATTAGGTTAAATTTTTATTTTACTAGTGTCTTTACTCCTTTCAATTCTTCAAATCGTTCTCAAAGAAAGATATTGCTGGAGTCGACCAAAATTTAAATGTTTTATCTGTTTATTTATATTTGCTTCTTCTTGTTTTCATTCACTTTTCCTTCAGAACCACCTTACTATACATATTCATTGCAAACCGAGAATTTTTCTTGATGTTTGGTACAAAAAATTGCCTACCTAAAATGCCTTGTTTCAATCAAATAAAACTAAATTTAATCACTCATTTACAAAATAGTTTTTTTTTACGTATACATCTGTCGTTTAAACAGCTACATTATCTAGCGAACACGATGACTTAAGATCTGTCTTCTTATAAGCAGAATAAACTAATCGTTCCTCCGATTTGGCGTTAGATCGGAAGAGATGAAAAAAAACTAGACAAACTTGAAATTATACTACTTGAAAATTTTTATAAATATTTTCTGGCAAAAAAAAGTTATAAAACAAAAAATAAATAAATAAATGATACGTTAGAATGGACTGATTATTCAATATAAAAAACAATATGTTATCTTTTCCAGTTTACATTTAAGCTAATTCAAACTACAGTAATAGGCTGTAAATACATTACATAATCACCTGCTCGTTGAATTCTTTCATTTGCTTGGTTGTTTTTTCCAAATATTTAAGCTTATTAAGTTGATCCAACAAGTCATCAGGAATCATTTGAAGCTTAAAAGTTTAGTAAAACATGACATATTTAGTGCGAATCAGCAGGAATGGTAGTTTAGAACCGGTGTTTTAGGTATGTTAAAGTTACTATTACTTGCAAGACATTATTTCAGTCTAACTATCGAGCCAGTGATGGATGCACGATGTATTGAGAGCGCCGATTGGTCACAAGAATTCAGGACAGATATTAAAACCCGAAAAATATCAACTCAGCATATATACATGTACTCAAGGGAGATAAAATATAATTTGATTAGAGATGGTCGATCATCTATTTTATGTAGAAATCTTAAGATGGACAAAGCCAAGAGGACCGAAAGTGAGCTTAGTTTTAATAGAGCTTTAACGTGGCTGTTAAAGATTAAAAGTTTAAGATTAAATAAGCCTGTTTGAAAAAGCAGTATTAAGGTAGTGATCGTTATACGATTAATGGTTAATCATAACTGAGGCTTTTAAATTAAAAAAAAAAAAAAGCAAAGGAAACTCAGCAGTTACAGCCGGCTTTAGCAGGTTATAGCAAGTTAACGATTGTTAGATTAAGTTTAACTTTGCGATTAGCAGTTAGTGATTAGCACATTTCCTGCACAAGGTTCAACTGGGTTCCAAAGCTTTTTAAGGTGTTCTGTGCAACTTAAAATTACATGTTGGAAGCATTTTGTCTCACGCATCGCTTTACCAGGGAGTTCAAAACCAGGAATGGTTAAACGTACACACCCGAAAATCTGTTTTTACAAAATACTTTTGACACTTAGAATGAAGATGATGTACACTACAGAAACACAAATCTGAATCACGACTCCACAATTCTTCATAACTCAGTTTGTAGAGCAAACGCTTAAACAGATGCCATGCCTTCGAGTCGCTGAATTTGTTTTTGGGCTAAATTTTCAGTTGTTTCAATTGCGATTACAACTGCGACGGTCATTATCAGTCCTCTCAGCTATCTTATTGAACTGTCATGCGTCTCAAAGGAACTGTCCGCTTCCAATTTACTTTGAAATGTTTATCACTAGGATTTGCTAAGCTTATGTATTATCAGCTTTAAATTTTAACAGCGTTTAAAGCATCATCTCTGTACCTTTTGGTTGTGATAGCTCAGCATGTCGGAGACTTTCTTTAGGCTTTGAAGCTGTTGTCCCATTTTTTCAATCTCAAAAGTTTCAAAGTTTTTAACCGTCAGTATCTTTACATTCAAAGTTAATTGCACGTTAACAAAAAATGTGTTTTCAAAACCTTATGAAAATATGAGATAGTGGCTACAGTTTAACTGTTAAATTGAAAAATCAGACAACGGCGTACAGTTAAACGTGTTAATACTGTATGTATCGATGAGATTAATTACCTTTCATTCTGGTTTAGCATTAAAAAAAAAACTAGGTAAATCGTTATTGTTGAAATAAATTTTAATAATAATAATAATAATAATAATAATAACAGGTATTAAAGATGAATTAAGATGACCGAATGATAAAAGCTAATGTTTGTAAGTCTTAAGTCTAAAGATGTGGTTTACAAATCAAATTTTGAGTTTTGCATGTTTATATAGGCCTCATTTTATGGACACCATATTAAGCGGACCCACTTTTTTTTCAACATTGCTATACAACAAAACCACATTAGTTATACATCTACTTCTATAGTGGACACTGGCAATGGTCTTGTACATATCCACTTACGGCTGTTTTGGATAACATGCGTCCTGTGAAACCCAAAATCCAAAGAAATTTTTGACAATGTGGGGCGCGTTATCCGAAACAGCTGTTATTCAGGTTTCACTATTATGGTTTATATTGTTTAGAAATTTCAAGCAAAAGTGACGTTCAGATTGAACCACACTGTTTGAATTATTATTGTCAATAACATTATCATTATCATATCATCATCCTCATCATATCACATTATTAATATTATTTATTTATTATTATTATTATTATTATTATTATTACTATTATTATTATTATTATTATAATGGCCAGTATCTATTACCTGTTGTTTGTTATTGCTGAGTAATGATACCCCTTCCCTCAGCGATGCTAACTGTGCTTCAAGGTCAGCAGGAATGGTTTTCTTAAAGTTACACAAGTCATGTAAATAATATTATTGTTGTAGACATTATTCAGTAAGGACACCGACTATTAATTCTTTCACATTAGTAGACTAAGTTAACTGAATTTTTTGTCTTTTGTATCCAAACACTTTAAATCTTCCTCCTTAAATGTTCCCCCTGTAAATGTTTGTTATTTCTGTTTATCTGGTTTATTCTTTATTTCTAATCACTGGTTTCAGTTTAGAGTTATGAGACAGAATAACCAGTTATGTACATGTACATAATATTTACAGGTTACTGAAGAAAATATAAAATAATTCATTATATTAAACTTGAAACCACGTTCATTTTTAATTAAGGAAAAAGGTTTCACCAAACCCGACTTTCAGTGTGAATCTTTTTCAAACAGTAAATTGACTTCATCAATTCATGTGATAAAATGAAATTATTGTGTTTGTTCAGCGGCATATGTAGACAGAATTTCTGTACACTGTACATGTAACAAAGGGTTTCATTGTCATTTTCATTACCTCCTCTTTCCACTTATTAATTGCATCAAGCCCTTCCTTTAACCACTTAAGCCGCTCAAGAATGTCATCTGGTACATCTAGTAAAATAGAAAAACAAAAATGATTTTATAAGATACATGCACAAAACAGTTACCCTGTAGATGCTTCTATTTTTAATTTGATGACTATTAAAAATGGACATAGTGAAAAATAAAGGCAGTTCTCATCAAAACACCTGGTCTTTTCCTCAGTTCCTCCAAATCTTCAAGGTTAGCTTTTTTGGGCATTTGTTCCTGTCAATAAAAATAATTATAAATAAAATATCAGTGAGGAATTAACAGTGTCTGTTGAATGGAAATTAATGGATGCAGGTCTTTCAATTTGTAGAAAATCTCTTGTAGGTTGGAAATCTTATTTACTTAATGAGTACATGTAAACCCAACAACCTATTTACAAAATGGAAATACATTATTTTGTAATTTGCTGTAATCAAGGCTTACGGTGCGACCACATGGACCAAGGCCACCCAGACATAAAATGAGACAAATTTTGAAATAAGCAATCCACAAGTCAAGATCTAAACATGAAAATACGTATAATTTTGTACTCAGAGCCAGTTCAAAATACGTTGCATACCAGTTTCCTAAAGGATATAAATAAGGAATCATGAAGTTTGTGTAAATCAAGCTGGAAAATGTTTTGACAACATCTGGGTTCAGGCCAGAATCAAAGCCAGCAGTACTTAAAGAAATCTGTCTCAAAATTTTGTCTGGGTGGCCTCAGTTCATTTGGTCACACTGTAAAAAGATTGTCAGGAAAATACATTTTTATACATACGTGAATAAATTATCCTGCAATGACTTCTACCGCAATAAGCTACTCTAGGAAATTACAAAGAATACAAATTTGGGAAAAATTGAAGAACAACTCCCCGAAAAATAAATCTTGCATCTGTCAGAAGACTGTGACCAACAGTCAAAAGATAAACAAAAGTTAGTCGACAGACAACCAGCACTACTACAAGGTACAGTAGTAGGTATTTACAAACCTCTAATGCATCCACTTGTTCAATTAACACTTCATGTCTGTCCATAAGTTCACCAATTTGTCTCAATGCCTCAAGTGCTTCAGCGGAGGGGTGAGGAGGACTTGGTGTCCTGGGTGGGGGTGGGGTAGGAGTTCTTGCTTTAGGGGTAGATGCCCTTGACTTTGCCGAAGGGGCACGACTTCTCCTAGCATTTAAAGCTTCCTCAAGTTGTGGCCATTTGACATATATGTCCAAATTATTGAGGTCATCTTTTGTGGGAAGGTCATCTACTTGTTTCTTGAGATTTTGCTAGAATAAAACAAAGGGCACATGATGAACTGTTCCAAGCAAATTTAGAGTTTGTATGTCCACTACCACAAAAACTAACAAGTTGCATTTGCGCTCAGCACTCCACTGACTTGGTGAAGGAGCATGTGTTACTTTATTGTTTATTAATCTGGGTTAATCTGCAATTGCTTAAAAATTGCTATTAAAACAGCAACAATCATGTATTGCATTTCTGCAGTTCACATCATCTTCATTTGATCTTCTGACCCTTCACTATTAATACTGAGCAGGAAAAAAAATGTAGTCAACGCTCTCTCTGATGGACACTACAGGGGCTGGCATGAAACATCTGTGGCAGGCAGGTGCCTGCATTATAGCAAATGATAGCAAATGTCCAATTAATTGTAGGGACCAACTCTCAGGGTATCTTGGTTCAGGGAGGTGTCTTTCTCACAGAGGTGTCAAAAGATGGTAGCCACTTACCCACCTACCCCCCTCCCCCCTAAGTGAGAAGTAAGTGTTAATGCTGTATTAGGGGAGGGGTAGGTGAGGAGACAGTTTCCCAGAATCTTTGTACTCATCCACATTGATGGCAGTGGACAAAATACTGGCCCCCAGTTCATGGACTACCCATAGTGACTACCTTTTGAATTCACTACAATGCTAGGTACATGAAGTAACTACTGGTAAAATTACTCAAAAGGTAGTCCGTACGTGTAGTCCATGGGGGTAGTCCATGGACTGGGAGTCAGCATTTTGTCCACCACCTGCATTTACTGCACTATTGCAAATTAATAGCTAATTTTCTCTGACTGCGCTGTCATTCTCACCAATTCCTTAAGTAAATCTTC
>CALNXK010000058.1:1197500-1275000 GCA_942486035.1 Porites lobata | reverse complement strand
GCATGTACCTACCTTTTCAATGCCAATTTCAGTAGCTCCAAGCCTTCTGTTTATATTTATAAATTGCCACATATCTGCAACTGGGGTTCTAGCATCCTTTTTCTGTTTCGCGCGTTGTAAAATTTCTCCGTTACTAGGCAGGTCTTCCAAAATTTCTAGTTTCTTCTCAATGTTTAATACCTTCGATTCCAAATTGCCGTGAAACGGGGTCAAAAATGTAGCGGCGGAGAAAGATGTTTTATCTGCTATGACTGTTTGAGATGACACCTTCGATTTCAAGTCATCTGGACTATCACTACCGGAATCTTGAGAGCTCTCTTGTTGGTTCCTAAGTAGCGCAAATGCAGCTCTGAAGTCTCCATCATCGCTGATATCTTTGCCTTTCTTTTCGATTCCTAGATGGTTGAGAATTTCCCGGAGCAATCCGTGAAGAATATTGAAATTTACAGCCCCTAGCTCTGGGGTGCCAAGAGCGAGGTTTAAGAGTTGGTCGAGTTCTACTCTTATCGTCATGACATCAATGCTTCTTTCAAGTTCTCTGGTTCAAAGAGTGGCTATTGAGATCGTGTGGTCGAATAGTTTACGACCGCCATACTATTAAATTCAGGTTGCTAGAGGCAACACTCTTCATGAGACATAACAAAGGAAATCCATATTTATGAAAATCCAAGATGGCGAACATAACTAATGACTGAGCCTGCGCTTTTATTGTTCAGCAGCCAAACAAATAAGCCCAAAATGCTTCAAATAGACTTGCTCCTTGGGCGATATTTATATTTATATATTTTTAGTTCTCCCATATAAACCCTATAGAGTGTTTTCACTCACGTGGCCAGCATCTATGCAAATTTATTGAAACAAAAGAAAGCGTTTGCATAAGAAAAGAGTTCAACTCCCACAGGACTGGTTTGGGACACCAACATGGCCGGCGTTTAATTGTTTTGGGACACCAATATGGCCGCCGTGACGTCATGTGAAAACACTCTATAAAACGCAATTTTACGCAATATTAGCAGATGAAAAAACTTACTTTGTAATATAATCCACAAACAGAAAGCACATAACACTGAGGACCTTTTCAAATGAGCGCGGTTGACCGGGCTGGCCCGGTTTCCGAGATCTCGCCTCACCTCTAAATCCTTTTTAAAATTTTCGATGTGTTCATATGAGAGGGCGGGCTGGCTCGGTTCCCAAGATCTCGGTTTTTCCAACCGAGATCTCGGTAAGCGGGCTGGAAATTTTGCCATATGAACACTTCATCCCGGTTACCGGGATGGCGGGATGAATTCTGGCGGTCCGGATGGCATCGTCTTGCATTGCCTGCTGTATTTTCCCCATCATAAACATCCCATTTAACTGCAGCGATACAGCTTTAAGAGTTACCGATGCTAAGATAGGCCCAAAAGTTAAAATTTTTGTGTTTCGCTATGTTTTCTTTGTTTCCTAAATTTGGCGCCAGAACTCGTACCCAGGATCTTTGACCTTTTCTCATCTCGGAAACCGGGCTGAAATTTCTCATATGAACCCAAAGCAAAATTCATCCCGGTAACCGAGCCAGCCCGGTCAACCGGGCTCATATGAAGAGGCCCTGAAACCCTCCGGAATAGACGATTGATATACAGACCATCAAAAGAGACAATCAAAACAGAAGTGCTCACCACTGCCACAATGAAATAACACGGGAAAACTTTGCGCAAATACATACGTACGTGAACCTGCGTGAACGAACAGAGACAGGCCCCGTTTGTATGGGGAAAAGTTGTCCCAAATAGAGGGGTCACCTACGCGAGCTACCCTGGCCGAGCCAACTTTTCTTACGTTTCCTTGCAAATTATTACTGTATTAACTATTAACACTCCTTGAGAGAAAATCTCGGGTTTCAATTTAACGGTCAAGAGACTTTTCCCAAGAAAATAAGTATTTAACAATAACTGGAAACTGGAGATGTAACTGTGTATGTCGCGTCCTCGCGTAGCAGGTGCTCACGCGCGGTTGCGTGAAAAAACAGGAAGCATGCCCCGATATCTTGCGCCCATTACTTTCAAGTGCCTGCATGCTACGCAGGCTATCGCGTTCTGTGCACGACGGGCCAGACACGAAACATTTGAAACCGGCAAGATAAACCGTCCTAGATCTGATTGAAATTTCCCAACCGAAACGACTAGTAAAGACTCAGAAGCACAGGTAAATAACAACGGATTATGATATAGCTTGAATACAGCGTTTGGGTTGCCTTTGGGCGAACTGTCAGTTACATGAGTAACGAAAAGTTGGCTCGGTAAGAAGAGTGACCGTCTTGCCAGGTCACCGGCCTTTTTGTAATGGTAGAGTCACCCCCGGCCTCTAAGCCGGGGGCCAACTATTCTCCATATGGAGCGTATTCAAATCAGACGTCACGGCGGCCATATTGGTGTTCCAAAACAATGAAACGGCGGCCATAATGGTGTTCCAAAGAAACCCTGTGGGAGTTGGACTCTTTTCTTGTGTAAGAAATTTCTTTCGTTCCTTAAATTTTCATGGATGCTGGCCACGTGAGTGAATACGCTCTAAAAATACATTGGCTCTCCCAGCCGGGAGAACTCAGTCAGGGGGAGACATTCAGAGCATGCGCGAGTGTTGTTGGCTCGGGCAAAAGGGTCTATTTTTTTATCCTAAAGGCGATTCTTTGCAGACGTTTACATAATTGTTTACAATTTTGCTCATTAGCATACGAGTTAACCCATAGAAGACGTCAACGTATGCACAAATTGAATTCACAAGTTGAAAGAGTTGGTTAATTTGAGCAATTTGTGTAAATAGCCTCAAGAGCGTCAATAGATGTCAAGAGCCCACCCATTCTTTGTAAAGTTTCGAGGTAAACCGAGTATATCGGCTTCAAATTTTCACAGATAACTGAAATTGTATTCCCTTTCGACATTCAGATAGTTCCTTTTAGTAGCTTGATCAGAGAACGAAAAGCAAACGCTAATGAGACAAAAAATGAAAACAAAGATTCGCCTGTAGAGCGTTTTCATACTCACGTCAGAATCTATGCAAATTTATGGGAACAAAAGAAGGCCTTTACATAAGAAAAGAGTTCAACTCCCACAGGACTCAGGGGCACCTAACGTCAATTTTCGGAAAATATCTGTTCGAAACAAGATTTGAGATCTATAATTTTCGGAACATTTGTTGTCAAATTTTTTGCTTGCCAGCCTCTCCTAGGATTTTCGAACATCTAAAAATGGTATAATTGCCCATTTTTAACGGATTTTTACCCTAAAAAGGTCACCTACAATTTTCGGGAGCCTTTTTTCGGGCTTAGTGGTTTTGAACTATATTCTCGTTGGGTGGCCCTGAGGACAGGTTTGGAACACCAACATGGCCGCCGGTTCATTGTTTTGGAACACCAATATGGCCGGCGTCATGCCATGTGAAAACACTCTATAGACACCAGTTAACTCGGTTTGCGGGCTGACCTACTAGCTGGTAATATATTTAGTACGCTAGCACTATTAGCATATTGGTTATATGACATTAAAAACGTACGCGTGCATATTTCTGCCTGCGGACTATTGTTTTTAGGCTTAGAAAACAATAGACTATTGCTGTCACGTACTCATGGTACTCATTTCATGATTTGCATAGTGCCTGAAACACACGTCCGCAGTCTGCATTTTACACAGACCGTATTTCCAATATTGCAAGTGAACGCTCGCACTACTTGAAAACGGAATATATTACAGTGAAAACGCGGGCATATCCCGGGGGGGGGGGGTACTGCCATATATGGGCTATATAGGTATGTGCCGCTGTGAAGGGTATGGTTTTCAGGCAGTTTACTCTAGGATAGGGTATATAAATCAGAGCGTTTGGGTCTAGAACAGGGTATCATTTTTCAGGAAACTGATCAGTTGGTTGAAGATTTTATCTAGACAAGGGAAACAGCTACTCTAGGATAGGGGGATTTGGAGATTTTACTCTAGTATAGGGTAGCAAAATTCAGCTGAACTAGCTCTGGTATAGGTTAAGGGTTCCAGGGTCCCAGCGGCACATCCCCACCCAGAAATTCCTAAAGTACCCCCCCGGGGGGCATATTTCTGAAAGCGTAAATATTTTTTTTATTATTGCAAGTGAACGCTAGCACTACTAGCATACTAAATACATTATCATGAAAACGCGTGCTTATTTCTAATGTATTCTCAGTAAAGGCTGTTGATTACTGATAAAGAGGCGTTTGAAATCATGAACGAACAAGCTTCTGATCCGCTTCACAACGAAAAAGAAAGTTTTAAATCCATGGCAAAAAAGCTTGAACATGTCCACCTCGCTTCTACCATCAAGCTGAACGTGGGCGGACAGTATTTCACCACCAGCCTTCAAACACTGACAAAAGATAAAGGATCAATGCTACACGCCATGTTCTCGGGCAGATTTGACACAAAGCCTGCTGAAGACGGAACTTACTTTATTGATCGCGATGGAACTCACTTCCGGTATATCTTAAACTACCTTCGAACCGGACGACTTCTTTTCCCCAAAGACGAACTGATTCGCGAGGAGTTATTAGAGGAAGCTGAATTCTATCAGATTCGTGGCATCTTAGAAGAGCTTCGCCATCCACCGAATCAGCCATTCAAGGACTCTACCGTCCTGTCAACTGAGCATAAACAAGTCCTTATCAACAATTTTTTGAAAGAGCAACTAATGCCGTGTTTAGACTTGAGCGTGCTACCGAGGTTTTGGAGTTAACTTACCTAGGTAAATATTTTGCGTGTGTAAACGCCAACTGATACCCTGGTAAACACCGCTCAAGACAATAGAAAGTTAACTAAGGTAAAAGTTCGGTTTGCCCTGCGAAAAGGCATGGTTAAGGTCGGTAACCAAGGTTTGGATGACAGATACATCCGCTTGCGGTCGCATAGAATTTCAAATCCTGTGGTGTCGGGATTGCGTCAGGCTCATTCGATCACGTTTTCGAGACCAGGTTTTCGAGACTAGGTTTTCGACCAGGTTTCCACGTTTGGTTTCGGTCTACGAAGAAGTTATGGCAAAAACCAAAGACACAAAAGACACACCATTCTTCAACAAAATTTCCGGTTAAGGTTTCTCGGCCACGACCACGCACGTCTAACGCGCCTTGTCTTGCGAAGGGCAATTTGTAGCAGAATTAATCGCTTTCGCCTCCACCTCTTTAGGTGCTGCAAAAGTAAGAGCTGCTGCAAACTCGATTCCTGGGTTTGCTGATCAAGAACAAGAAAATAAAACGCGAGGACTACAAGAGCCACAGCTTCTCTTTTAAACGCGAGCATTTATGCGTGGATTTAGAATTTGCCGCCAATTCGATTAGATTGTGATTGATGACAGACTTACCTTAGTTATTTGAGCCCGTATAAACACTGTACAAATGTACCAGGGTTTAGTCAGTTAATGTTTACTTTGGTAAACGCTTGAGTGTAAACACAGCATAAGTGATGAATCCAACTTTGTCCTTATTTATCGAGCCTCAAGAGATGAGTGGCATTCTTCCAAGTTTCATGCTCTTTGCGATGATAAGGGACCAACGGTTACCGTGGTGAAGAATGGAAATAATATTTTTGGAGGATACACAGAGATGTCCTGGGAGGACGGTAAGCATTGAATTAAGGAAATCCAATGAAGGTTTAAACCTTTGGAAACATGATTAGGAAGCTTTAACAACGACGACAGCGACGGCAACGAGAACGGAAAAAAAGCAATAGGCCTTTTCAGTTTGTGTGTTTTGTTTTCCAGACTTCGACCACGTGATTTTCTCCAGCGAATTTGCCTTTAGTCATTAATAAATTAATGATGTATGCATATGCATGTGGATGTACTTGCAAGGTACTTGTGGGAAAACGAAACATACCAGCTAAAGAGTTCTATTTCTTTAGAAAGTAAAATAACAACTTTGCACGTGCATCCCGCTTTTTTTGTACATTTCTTTGCCGTCACTTTGCATGCGCACGACACTGAGTGAAAGTGCCTAACTTCACGCTTTGTGGAGGATGTAAACACAAAACACCGACTTTCTTTTTCTTTTCCGCAACCTCCATACAGTTTTTTTGAAGAAGTCCAGAAAACTTTCCCAGCATTCAAAGAGATGAAGTAACCGCGATAAATTTGGAAGCAGACCGAATTCATTTTTTAAGTGATGTTTTCATATCCTTCGCAGTCTTTGTTGCTTGAGCTCCCTAATGATTGAACGATTGATCCGAAACATTCAGTCTTAGGCTACGTTCACGCGGCACTGGACGCGGTCGAAGCAAAGCTTTATTAAACGCCTAGACATTCAAAGCTCCGTGTGAACACAGCGAAAATTTTGAACGGTTCCGTGGAAGTGGCCTATCAAATTAAAAATTCGCCGGTTGCCGTGTGAACGTAGCCTTGAAGGCTGTTTACATGGAGGGAGGAAGATCCTAGCAACGGGAAGAAAAAAGGCAGATCATTCTACCGCCATATGTTTTCTGTATTCAGTTTACAAGCAAAAAGTTGTACTTTTCCCTAACGCTAGGATCTTACCAGCGAAAAGGTAGAAAGATCCTAGCACCATGTAAACTGCTTCCGCTACGAAGATCCTAAAAATCTTGAAGTAGTTTGTTTTGGGGTAGTTTCCGAGTTTCAGTGGGACGACCCCCAAAATGAAAAATCCTCTTTGCCTCACCCCCGTCGCCCGCCCCATGAATTATGAATACTGCCTGATAAAGTAGCTTTTTTAATTCTAGGAACTGGTCAATACAAGTGCTGTAGAGATTCATTTTTATTTAGCCTGGTAAACCCATCTGGTACTGGACCAATCAAGGTGCCGCTTAGGGGTACTTCAAACCACAATGGGATCTTATGTAATGGGTCATTTGGACCAATATTTGGAGGAGGGCATGATCTTTTGATTAGTAATGAGCCAAACGCAAACTCAGATAGCACGACCAAGTTAGGTCATACTTATCAGTGTCCAGATGATGCAAATTCTTCATTCCTAACTGGTCTATCAGATTTTGTTGTCAATGAACTAGAAGTGTTCATGTATCAGCCCTGAAGTATCGTATACTTTCTTTTATGGATTAAAGTGTGAAATTGAGACCAGATTTTGCTGTGCGTTTTAAGGTTTCAAATATTCGGAAAGAGATTCTCATTGTGGCTTTGTTGTCACTATCCATTACTATACTACGTGTAAAGTTTAATACGTTTGAAGTTACAGTCCAAACAACCTAGTGTTAAGTCTCTGTACATATGTTTGTACTAAACTAATTTACGGACATTTGTCTAAATTAAAATCCACAATTCTGTTTGCGGAGTAACAGTGAAGATTTCGTATACCATAGTTTCCTAAAAAAGCTTTTACTTGTGATTAAGCCAGTACCGAAATAGAAATAATCTAGTTGGATAACAGAACCGAACAAACAATAGTACATGAATTGTTTTGAACTTTCGATGTTAATAGAATATATTAACTTGGATATGACTAAGGCCGATGATACTGTCCAGCAATTTTTTTGCGTAACGGGTTATTTTTTGAGTACTTCAGCTGACAACTTTCTCGCAGCTCTGATAAGCTATAATAAAAACAGCGTAGAATGCTCCGAAATCAGGTGAACGGGCTGGTTTAAAGTATGACGAGAGCAGTTTGCTTAGTAGTGTACTTAGTCTTTCTTTCCAGTGCCGTATGATTGATTATCATATATGAAATTCCAAGTAGTACTGTAGGCCGTCAGCGGCTGAGCTACATTCCCTTTGAAGGATATTGGTACACGGCAAAACAGTGGAACAAAACTGAAATCTGACAATGAAGTAACGGAAACTCGTGATCGTTCTAGTAAAAATGCTGGAGGGGTGAGGTGGGGAATTGCGGGAATGTAATTTTGTGTTTTAAAGAATGAGGCATTTGACAATTAGTTAGTAGACAGTTTTGTTATTCTTCTATTACCTAATGAGATAAAAATGAACAAATGAATAGACTCAAACAGGTGTAGTTATGGAGAGAAAGGTAGGCCAGAATCGCCAACCTTCCTTAGTGTCTGGGTCTATTTTATATCGGTATTTACTTTGAGTTTTATTTCCCATACAAACTAGACAGTGAGCGGTCGTCTTTCTTTCCTGAGAGCTACGCGCGGCGAGTGAAAAACTGGTGAATTGGAGGAGAGATTGGTTTGCTTGCGCTTCCGCCCTCGTTCCTTGCGGCTTTACCGCTTTTCCCTCACGCTTGCTCTCGACTGATTTAAAGTGACAAACAAAAATAAGAGACTGCTCGCAGTCCGCATACAAACTCCCTCAATCATATATATCACCGCTTCAGGCCACCTTTGGTAAAGCCGAGAAGTACCCAGAGGTTATACTGGGGGTGAGGTAAAGTTCATGAGCGGCAAAAGATGGCTTTACTTCGCCACCATTTTCCACCTGTTCAGGCTTTCTCTTGTGCGCACTAGGGAGCTTTTTAAAGTAATAACGATGAAGAGGGCTACGGCTTCGAAAACGTCTCTAAAAAGCGAAATCACGCTGCGTCAAGCTTTATCGGGCTTATTTTTATATCGTTCATTTCGTCAAACGCTGCCAATTTATTTCTGGAGTTGAGTTCTAAAGGACTGTATAGAATTTCAGGAAAAGAAAAAGAAAGTCGTTGTCTTGTGTTCTCCACAAAACGTGAAATTAGTCATTTTCACGTCGTAGTCGTGCAGCGATGGCAAAGAAATGTACCAAAAAATCTTTAATGCCCGTGCAGAGTTGCTGTTTTGCAAATTTATAAAAACCAATTGCTTCTTTGCTGTTCTCGTGGCCGTCGCTGTCATCGTTGCTCAAGCTCCCGGCCCTAGTCCAACGCGGAACGCAAACCGGCGGTTGAGCCTGCACTTCGACTGATCAGTGGGTCTGTTCATTTGGCTTCCACTCTTGTTTACTTGGTGAAACGGAAAGAAGAGTCGAATCTTGCACGACATGTCGGTTGACGAAGAAAAAGTCGAACCACTTAGCTGCGCTGCGCTAGAGGAGGCTGTTAACTTTATGAAGAAGGCCTACGACGTCATGAACCAACAAGCAATTGACGTCCGCAAGGAAAAAGAGGCCTTAGAATCTGTGGCGAAGAAGCTTGAACATGTTCACTTTGCCTCTACCATCACACTGAACGTAGGTGGTCAGCGTTTCACCACGAGTCTTCAAACAATTACAAAGGATAAAGGATCAATGCTACACGCCATGTTTTCAGGCCGATTTGATTCAAAGCCCGCTGAAGACGGATCTTACTTCATTGATCGTGATGGAACTCACTTCCGGTATATCTTGAACTATCTTCGAACAGGGTATCTTCTTGCCCCAGATGACAAACTAGTCCGCAAAGAATTACTAGAGGAAGCTCAGTTCTATCAGATACGTGGAATTGTTGATGAGCTTTGTCCTACGCCGTTTCAGGGATCAAACATCTTGTCAGACGAACAGAAACAATTCTTGGCCCACAGTTGTCTCAAAGAAAAATTGGAACTCCGTCATTCCACCTTTGTGCTGATTTATCGAGCCTCAAGAGATGGGTGGCATTCTTCCAGGTTCCATGCTCTTTGCGACTATAAAGGACCAACTGTTACCGTGGTGAGGAGTGGAAATTACATTTTTGGAGGCTACACAGAGCAGTCGTGGGATGGTAAGCATTAATTACTTAGATCGATCTCCATGAGTAGTTCCGACGAAATCGAAATCGCGACAATCGCTATTGACTGATAAAAAGCGGACGATCTTAAAGCTTATAAAAGCGACGAACGAATTCGTATTCCAAGAACCAAGTTTGACAGCGTTCAGGTAGTAGTGCGATGAAGGCAAAGACATTTGCCAAAAAGTGGTCGATTATGTCTAGAGTCCCCTGTTGCAGTTTTAGTTTTCTCGTTTCCTTTATTGTCGTCGTGGCTGTTTGAGTTCGCTGCGTTACCACGGAAA
Source organism: Porites lobata (assembly GCA_942486035.1). NCBI lineage: Eukaryota > Metazoa > Cnidaria > Anthozoa > Scleractinia > Poritidae > Porites > Porites lobata. The sequence continues at coordinate 1,265,088 of CALNXK010000058.1, read as the reverse complement.
GAAATTTGCGGCGATTTCGTGGTTAAAACAAACGACTTTATGTGAAAGCGCGATGAAACGTACGCAGGTACTCATAGAAGGAAAGACAGCAGATTCTGTTAAGATCTAACTTTGCGCATATACTGTTTAATTCTGCTTCACTCGTATTTCAATTGACTCCTCAATCAAATCGTTTTTCAGTGGTTCCTTTGTGAATTATGTTGAATCAATTCGTGTGTATGTAAGTAAGTTCTCCAAGACTGCATCCTTAATGACATAGCCTGGGACCAGGCTCCGTAGTCGGGGAAAAAGGAAAAAACAGAGGTCAAATAGGACAAATATACACATCATATATACTTCACATCAAAGATAGCATGTGTTTGCCTCATATTTTCTTGCAGGTATTTACTCTCACACCCATTTTCCTTTACTATATTACACATGTACATTTACTCCAATTCTCTCCCCCTTCCATCCCTGACATTTTATGTCCCCCCCCCCCCGAGCTTCGCGAGGTTCTGCGATACACGTATTTCTAGGTTGTTTAAAGATATAAACAGACTAACAATCATTTAGGCCATTTCAGAGGCGAGGCTAACTGCAAAAGCTTTCATGTGAAAATGAGCTTCATTTGCATGAAAATAAACAATATTTTCATATCAATAGCTTCGCACTTAACCTCGTTTTAAAACAGAGGCTTGGAACAACTCGGAAATGGCCTGTTATCGGAGGTAAACGCCAGTTTCCGTATCTCAAACCGCCCTTGGATACCTTGTGATGCCTACACAAAGTAATTGCATATATTTATATACATATGTGAGTGAGCCCTGACTATAGTGATTAGGGTTAAGCACTAACAATACTGATTAGGGTTAAGCACTTAGAATAGTGATTAGGGTTAACGGTTAGCTTCTTTTTAGGGTTAGGGTTTTCGCTACAGTAGTTAAGATTATGCATGCAATTTCTAGGACTGCCATGGCGGATAACACTCTCCGAGATCTGCATAATTCTACAGATTATTCGAAAGCCGGATCCCATAATTGCTTTATTATTCATTCATAAGTTAATCTAGGGACCAGTCATTATTTATCGCCTGGGGAGGAATTTTGGGCTTAACACGGTAAAATATGGCTGATCCCCCCCTTTCAATGTTATTTTACTGAAGTGATCTTCCCTCATAACTCTTTATAACTTTCGTGATCCCCCCAAAGTTTCGCACCCATGTTCACCTTTCGACGTGTATATTTTCTGTTTTTATTTTTGGCTCAAAGAAGAAGGGAGTATTACAGAAATTTCATGGAAAAAGGGTGGCCGCGGACCACTGGGCCGACCCCAAAATCCACCCATGATTTTAAAATCCTAAAACTGTAGCAGCCTTTTTAAGATTTTAAAGTATACGGTCAACCTGCCGCGCGTAAGGCTGGGCTAAATAAATCGGATGATGAGGCTCAAGACACAAATGAAAAAATATTGGATGATGAGACCCAAGATGAGACAGACGAGGCTGTTGAATGGGATTTGGTTTAGAGCTGAAAAAGGGTGCCCCATTCCTGGAGAGGCGATGACGTTATTTCACAGTAAAATTTTTTCAGTGATCCTTCCTTTTAGGTTCCCTATTACGAATGATCCCCCTTTCTGTTCTCCTAAAAAACAAGTGATCTCCCCCAATCCTCCGATTCCCCCCGCCCCCAGGCGATAAATAATGACTGGTCTCTTATACTTTACTGATGACTTACCTCCGTCTTCATTTGTTTTTTCCTCGGCAAATTCAGGACATAAAGGGATGTTGAGTCTACCAGATAGCAGTTGTCATCCGTTGAGTTGTATTTTTGCTGTTCTTGTTAATTATGTTCGCCTTGTTGGTCTTCTCAAAAAGTGGATATCTTCCGCCATTTTTCTTCACCACGAAACGCAACCCAGTCCCCAGGGCTTCTCATCCCTTTTCCTGGCGAAAGCTTGCACTATTGACGTAAATTTACCGAATCAGTATTCGCAAACGTCTGCCAAATTTGTCAATGCTAGATAGTTTTCGACAATAGGCCGGGATATTTGAGTCAACGTCAGAAGAAGGCTAGAAATACGTGAATCGCAGGACCTCTCGGAGCACTTCGGGGGAACGGCAAGAAGTGGGAAGAAAGGGAAAATAAGGAAATAGGAAAGAGAATCTAAAAATGTAAAAAAAACTTACGCTATCTAAAGAAACAAAACAAAACGACAATAACTAAAAAAATACCGAACGAAAAGAAGAGTAAAAGAAAAATAAGGCTTCTCCGCCCGGAATCGAACTCAAGACCTCCCACGGGCCGGGCCATATTTTTTTATTTTATCTACAAGAGTTGTTCTCATATCCTTTGGTTATTTCTGCTGGTGAATTGTCAACAAGATTTAGTATACATCATGAGAAATAGCGGTATAGTTAATAAGTGGTCAATGTCACAAGGTAAACACGAGAGCGTTGTTGGATATTTTAGCAAGGGCGTCTGAGTCCTATGCACCAGTCATACGGGAAATAAAACTGAGTATGGCGAAGCTTGTACAATTTATGTTGATATTGTAAGTGACCTTTGACTGAGGATTTAAAAATAGTCAGCAGTGAAATGTGTGTGTTCCGGACTGGGTCTATATTCTGTAGCGGACTTGTGAATGGCAGAACTGGCCATATTGTTACCACTACGCCACGTGAGAAAATACCATGAAGGAGATGTTAAAATTTTACTTAAAGCCTTTCCCCTAAAACTTCCGCCAGCACACCCTGTTTAAGTTGATCAAGCCCTATTAATAACGAATTCAAAGCTATTGTCACGAAAATAACTGGACTGGTGTTTTTACGGTAAAAAACCGAACTTAAACGCATTTCATCGCATTTAAAGAACAGATACCCAACAAAGCCGATGTTTTGTTACCTCGATTTTCGCTCATATTAAAGCTAATAATGATCCAAGTCGCTTCCATTTCGTCTTAAAAGTACTTTTGCCGTGGAAATTCATCGCAAAAAGCACTTATCGCTTCCTAAAACGGGCTCTGAAAAAAAACAACCCGATAATTAAATATGACCAAAGCAGGGTGGGTAGAAAACGAAAACCTAAGACCCAAAAACGAAGACCCCCCTCAAAATCACTTATAAATAGCTAGAAACGGGTATCTCGACCTTAGGTGTGTCAGAAACAACAAGATCTTCAGTTATCAATGAAATTGACCAGGGTCTTCGTTTTCTACATACCCCCCAATGTAGAAAACGAAGACCCCCCTCAAAATCACTTGGAAACGGCTCAAAACTGCTAATAACGACTTCTAGACACTAGATGTAGAAAACTATTTCATTGATAATTGATGATCTTATAAATAGCTGGAAACGGGTATCTCGACCTTAGATGTGTAAGAATTCTTACACATCTAAGGTCGAGATACCCGTTTCCAGCTATTTATAAGTAATTTTGAGGGGGGTCTTCGGTTTTGGGCCTTAGGTCTTAGGTGTTCGTTTTCTACCCACCCGACCAAAGCAAGAAAGTCCCGAAAGTAGCGACCCCCGAAAATAACGATCCTCCGAAAGCAGCGACGGATGTGATAGATATCCTGAATGAGCTAAGTCAAACTGATTGAGGTTTAATTTTTGACACTCCTATTCAAAGGACAAAACTTAACACTTAAAGAACATAATATTATATGCATTACAAAGAGCCGAAGTATGTTATGTAGAAACGTTTTGTAAAAGTTGCAATGAGGGTAAGATATGAAGTAATCCGGATCCAAATGATGTGAAACTAGTCCAATCCAATTACCGAGATGCTTTTCACTTTTCTACGAGAAAACTCTACTTTATGGTTTTTCATCGTTGAATGCCTGCGAAGCAACTCGCAAAGCGAGTACGCTTTTAGCCACCTGAAAGACCCCCCGAAAGAAGGGACTCTCCGAAAGTAGCGACAGGAGAAGGCTGCTAAATCCGAAAGTAACTTTACTGGAAAGCTGTTAGGACAGTTTGTCAATACTGGCTATAAAACCAGCTCTGGTGTCTTTAACCCTGATCTCAAATAAAGAGAGGCCATTGTTACTGAAAGTCAAAAAGGAAAATTAACAATTATGTTATTATTAACAATAATTCATAATGATAACACGAATAATAAATCTATTTTTTACCATAAAAAAAATGAATAAAAAATAAACCAATTGTCAGAAAATATACCTTTTATTTTTTCAGATAACAAGTTTTAACTTATTAAAATACTGTTTCCTCATATTTACTTTCGTTCCTTGTGATATTTAAGGGCGTACGTCGAATGTTTTTATGCTTTCACTGAGTAAAGCTAAGATATCGTAGGCTGTGCTTCCCGAAAATATTTTTATTTTATTTTATTTTAATTCCATAGGTGTCAGTAGCTACAAACAGTGCACAGAGTCATTTTTATTTAGCCTCGTGAACCCGTCTGGTTCTGAGCCAACAAAGATGCCACTCAAGGGTACTAACAACCAGAACGGGATTTACTGCAACAGTGGATATGGGCCAACATTTGGAGGAAACCATGACCTGCACATTGCCAATGGAGCAAATGCAAATTCAAATAGCTACAGCACTTTAGGCAACAGCTATGAATATCCACCGCATGGAAATGCTTCATTCCTGGTTGGCCAAAAAAATTTTATGGCCAATGAATTGGAAGTGTTTTTATTTCAGGCCACAGGATAAATATATTTCCATGATTCATCATGAAGTCAGAGATAAGTTGTAAACTCGGCGGCACTTTTGGTTAATTCAGTGGAAGAATTTACTGTATTCTCACAACTTGCTTTTTGTTGCTCTTTTCTAACGATTTCAACAATCAACACAAATTATGTTCGACATTTTTGGCATCAACGTTATAGTTTTGGCGACAAACACTTAAAGAGAGATACAACTAAAAGACTAGATGGGGTGCTCTATACTATAATTCCTTTATCGTAAGTTAAAGTTGCAAAAAGAAAAGGTAGCAAAACGGCTCAACCTCGTCACCAAGGTCTTCTCGTCCTGTTTTCCAACGTTGCAGCGGCAGGAAAGAAGACTCTGAGGACGACGTGGCTGCCGGAAGACGGTTCTGTGAGAGCTAGAAACATTACTGTTTTTCAATTCTGCAACAGCAGCCAGCTTAATAGCATGGACACGGTATATTGTAATAGGTTTATGAAACCTTGCCTGTAAAACATATTTCGCCTATTATAAAATGAGTTGCTAAAGATATAAACATAGAAAAGGGAATTTACGAAAAGGATGCAGAACAGGGCATAATCGTGCATTCCAAAAGGTCTTATGTATCGGTCAAATCGAAGCTTCAACATGCCCCCCTCCCGGGCAACCCCCCGGGCATTTGACTTTTTTGAAAATTATTGTTCAAATTCCCCCCTACCCGGGCCAAAATGCCGTTCAAATGCCCCACCCTATGGTCCATTCAGGTGATCAAATAATGCTCCCATCCCGGGGACGTTTCACAGGCACAAAACTGACAGAGGGACGGCGGAAAAGCCTTCAGTTGTCGAACAAAATCTTTATAAATATAACAAAACTGAGAAACACTGTTAGCGTATTTACTAAGAACAAAAGTCTCGTGGAAAGCGGCGGAAATCGCTGCTACAAGGTCACTGAATGCTCAAAGCGTTCTATAAAAAAAAGACCCCATCTATTGAGATTACTACATCATGACCATTTCACTGATATGCATCGCTCACCTTATTAACTAACATACTTGCAGTAGGTCAAAGTAGTTGACCTGAGCTTTTTATTTTATTTTATTTTATGTTGTTGTATTGAATCGCCGGTATAGGTATTGTATTTCATTGTATAAAACACAACAATAAAATACATTCATACATTCAAAGCCTGAATCCAGTGTTAAATATTTAAAAATTTAAATACTTCAAATACAGCACAAAGCTTGTTTAAGCCCTTTCCTCGAAACCAATTGGCCACAAAGGCACGATCTTTTCCACGAAAATCCTCAACACCGCCGCGTCCCCCATGACAGCTCGCCACGCCAAAGATTTTACATGAAATCGAGGGTTCAGTTCAAATTCCCCACCCCTAAAGCAAGGGGATCAAATTCCCCACCCCCTGGAAGACTCTGATTATCAAATTCCCTCCTCCCCGGGACGGCAAAGGTGTCAAATGCCCGGGGTATGCCGGGGGGCATGTTGAAGCTTCGATTTGACCGATGCATTATGGGTTATTAGACCTGTGTTGTGCAGACTTGCCTTACAGTCAAAACAGTTCAAGCGTACCCCGCAAGATTCTATAAGAGCGGTTTTCACTTGACTGTCGTAAAACCAAAACCAAAGTAAATACAATAGCCAACCAAAGGGCGTAGTAAACCAAAACCAAACCAATTCCTCAATTACTTTCGACAGTCAAGTGAAAACCGCTCTAATGAATTGATTATTTGAAAAATGAATCCGTTAGTTGTTCCCTTAACTGGTGTCAAATTCAATTTGGTCAGATTGAAAATCTTTGAATGAATTTAAATTCTTAGAAGACATTTACATCAAATTCAGGGAAACTGAGCTGGTAGAAATTTCGTAACTGAATCGCCTGTGAATTCACAGCTCATTACGCATGCAAGAATGAGATGAATCTGAAATCTACAACTGCCAACGGACTCAATTTCCGAATAATAAATTCATTAATGGAATTTTGGGGGGTACGCTTGACCTGGCTTGACTGTAACGACCTATAGAGCGATGCAGGAGTACTTTTTCTTGGTATGAACTAGCGTACGGAAAGGAAATTAAGCTTTGCTCGTAGGGTACGGAGTTTGACTAATAGTCGCGGGTCGCGGGTCCAAAGTCGCGGTCGCGGGTCCAAAGTCGCGGTCGCGGGTCCAATGTCGCGGTCGCGGGTCCATTGTCGCGGTCGCGGTTCCAATGTCGCGGTAGGGGAAAATGATTTGGGGTTCGAGGTAACAGCTGAGTGAAAACGACTAATATGAACACAATATAAAGGGAAAAAATCTTTTTTATGCACGATACTCTACGGTAGCCAATTTACAGGTTACGGATGTCAGAGTCAACAAAATAATGTCTTAAGAAAAGACCGAAAAGAAAAAGCTGGCCGACTTTTGTGTTCACCGCAAGTTTATTTTGTTTTTCGTTCTATCGGGCCCAGTTATGTGTAAATTCGGCTTTGAATATACTTATGCATAACAGTATCTGATAAAAAAAGTTACCATAAGTTACCATTGCTTTCTTCTTGTCGATGAATTGTTCACAAATTCTTAGGGGTGCATTCACTGAAACTGGGGTGCATTCACTGAAACTTCATTCAAACGGTATTCAAGGCATGAATTTAATATGGAACAAGTAATAATCCACAGAAAGGACTGAAAGGAGTCTGTTCTTGGAAGCAAGATTTTCGCTTTATGCTTTTATTTTTACAACTGAGACGGCAACCCAGGGTGTTCAATATAACAAGTTCTTGTTCTCTTCACCTGAATGACAACCAGGACAACCTGACAATAGGAAGCCACTCAAAGTTCGTCTCAGTCAAATCTTGAAAACATGCATCATGAATAACTAAGTGAGTAAGTAGGTAAGGAAATAATAACGCCCGATATCATGAAGCTGAAAAAGAAAGTAAACCAGACACTGAAAACGGTAAGTTATCAACTCCACCAGAGCTAAGAAAAGACAATAAATTAGGTAAGTAATTCCAGTTTCCAGTTACTGGATTCAAGTCTTTGTCAGTAGAACCAAGAGACTATGGGCGCGATCCATTCAACCAAAATTCCAACCGGTCCGACCGGGAAAAGTGGTCCACCTCAAAAGGTGGACCCGTTTTTTCGAAAATTTTCCGGTTGGACCGAACTGATCCATTAAGTTTTGGACCGAAATTTCCGGAAATTTTGGTTGAATGGATCGCGCCCTGTGATCTATTCTCTCTTGGTAGAACTTGGATTCCGGATTTCAATCGTTAGTGGGAACAAACTCCTATATGTGGACAAGAGAGGATAAAGCTCGAGCTTTATCCCCTCTTTCTGTGGATTATTACTTGTTTCTGTATTAAATTCATGCCTTGAATACCCACTTGAATGTACTTTACTGGCACTTCAAGCCCAACGTCTCTCCTCCTCTTTCCAGTTACTTGTGCAAAGAGTTTATTTTGGGAGTTTGCGACCAGGAAGTTTTTCAAAAAGCGTTTTCTTTTTTTTTTTTGCCGAAAACATTTGTTAAAATTGAAACAGTTCTCGTTTCTTCTACCGACAGACTAGTAGCTTTTCGAGCCCTAGTTAGCCTTTTTTAAAAAAGGTTTTAAGTTGTTGTAACGTTTATAATTTATAGTCTATGAAGTGTATCGCACATTTTTGAGTGAATGCACCCCTAAGAATTTGTGAGCAATTCATAGACAAGAAGACTAAACAATGGTAACTCATGGTAACATTTTTATCAGATACTGTTATGCATAAGTACATTCAAAGCTGAATTTATACATAACTGGGCCCGATAGAAAGAAAACAAAATGAACTTGCGGTGAACACAAAAGTCGGCCAGCTTTTTCTTTTAGGCCTTTTCTTGAGACTTTATTTTGTTGACTCTAGCATCCGTAACCTGTAAATTGGCCACCGTAGAGTATCATGCATAAAAACGATTGTTTGCCCGTTATATTTTTTTCATATCACTCGTTTTCACTCAAGTACCTCGAACTCCAAATTATTTTCCCCTGCCGCGACATTGGACCCGCGACCGCGACTTTGGACCCGCGACCCGCGACCTTTGGTTAACTCACACTTAATTAAAAATTAGAGTATGTCTAAATGTCGCGGGCCGCGACTCGCGGGTAGAGGTCGCGGGTGCGGGTAAGTGTCGCGGGTAAATATAAATCACCAAATTTAACAGAAAGATAAAATAAACAGCAAAAAAAATTTTTTAGCCAAGACTAGTTAGCAGCACTAAAGAAGACTTATTGTAGTTGTACGCTTTTTCGTTTATCTCCGACACGTTTCGTCTCCTACTGAGACTTCTTCAGGGAATGAATACAACTGACAAAACACGTTTTCTGCGTAAATAAAACTTCCGATAAAAGTCTGAATAATAACTTGACTATTCTGTAAACGGACGTTATAAGAAACGCCTTAATACATATGTTATTGCGTGTTGTTATATTTTGGGGGCCATACGATCAGCGCTAATCGTACGCGTATGGCCCCCCAAAACTCAACGGAACTATCGGACTCCATCAAGATAAAGAATCGATCGAAGTAAACCTGGAAATGTTCTTCCTTTTTGTCAGTGTGAAATCAGAACTATGCAAGTTTTATCCGGGCACGTTCACGGGTATTGTTGCCGTGAGGGCTAGTAACGTGGGAAAAATTCGATGTACCAGGATGGCAAATTCCTTCGTCTACCGCGCCAAAAGTGAGCATGAACGACGGATGACAACTCTCAATTCATACTTTTTGGTGAGGAATTAAGTACACGCAAGTCTCATTTAGTGCAAAAAAAAAAAAAAGTCAAAGCTGTATTTTCGATGAACCAAATTGTGTCTTCTGAATCATATATACATAGGGTAAAAACCATTTCTTTTAAGTAAACAAGTCACATAAGCTGACACTGCGGACCCCTACACTTAATAAAGAAGGGGTCCAGAAGGAGAGAGAAAACATAGGGGGTGGTCAAGAATGTCGTTCAAGGGGAGGGGAGAATTCTTACTTCAAAGAAGTAGCCACCTTTGTAAGATCTTGCTGGAGGTCTTAATCATTTCTTTTTATTTAATTTCAAGAGCTCGTAGTTGAAAAACATAAAAGGTTCTAATTGAAGTATTGTAAGGTCTTCTTAAATGTAATAGCTATTTCTAACTCTTTCCTGTCTAATCTATCAAGCTCTATCACAGTGCTTAACCCTGGTTTCACTTGCCATTTCCAGGCCATGGGGCGGGGAGGGGGGTGCTGACGAAATTTTGATTTTTCCATTTTTCCTCAAAAATGAAGATAGAAATGCACTAGGAATGGAAAAAACAAGATTTAAGACTGATCACTCGCAACATAGTAATGAAAAAAAAAAAAAAAAAAAAACTACAGGGAGATTACGCATTTATGCGACCAAAATTAATTTTATTTGTCTTGATTTGCAGAAAAAAGAAAAAAAGAAGTATTAGTTAAAGTTAGTTTTCAGTCCGATAGTCTTTCGGCTGTTTAAGGCGGGCACTGAATTTTTACACTCCCTTTTCAATACAATTTACTGCGAAGGAAGCCTATTAATAAAGCTTCAAGCTTCGTCAGGCTTCCTTGTCACATTAATTTTATAATTTAATTAACAACTTTGGTTCATGTTATAGAAGGTTTTGTGAGTGAATAAATAAATAAATAAATAAATAAATAAATATAGGTAATATAGAGGTCGGCAAAGGGCCAACTACTTTTTTGTAATATTGCAACTTAGTACCCTTAAACCCTTGGGCGTACAAGGTAGGGGAGTGGGTGAAATCCCCGGAAGGTTTTTTGAATCAACCACCCAGACAAGCGGGCGTCGATAAAACCCGGAACAAGGAACATCCCGGAACATGAAAAAATTAAATTATTTTTCTTTTTAAGAAAAAAGAATTAATTTATTAAATAATAATAATAAATAATAAAAAGAACAATAGATAGAAAACAATTTTTGCAAAAATTTGTAATAACAAAATAAATAACATAACATAACATAAAAACGACAAATAAAGAAACAAAGAAAGAAAGAAAGAAAAAGAAACTGGTATCATCTCCGAGTATGAAAAAAAGAATATTTTGTGGCAATGAAGTTTTGGGCGACTGAGGGTCCATTCAAATGACAGTAATGAGTGAAGGCTTGCTTCTAAATTCAAAATATATTAAAATGGGTCGCGAGGAGAGGGTTTTCAAGCTTTCCTCACACAGCCACCTCTTGTAAATGTTTGCCATGCGGTTTAACGGTTATCCATTTACGGCTTTGCGACCGTAAGAAGAGCTTAGGGGCTCGTCGCTTTGGACTTGGATAATTAAATTAAAGATTCACGTTGCAGTGGCAGTGGTAGCGCAGCGATAGTTTCTAACTGTTATCAGTTAGCCTGAATTTTAGGCGTCTCCCCGCAAACTCCTCTTGCGACTCGAGGAGATATCATGCTGACTGTAAACAGTATAGAAACTACTACTAATGTGAGTATTGTCCACTAAAATCCAAAGACAGGAGCCCCTATACTCTTCTTAAGTTCACAGAGCCGCTTAGTCTGTAGTTCATGTCAACCTCAAGTGAAGCAAAGCACCCCAAGTAAGCAAATGTCGATTAATATATATAAGAAGACTATATGTCAGCTTGAAATGAGCTACTTACCGACTTGGCTTGACATAAACTACTGCACCGACATTTCAGACCATTGTAGAACCGTAAATGGTTAACCGCCAAATGATAAACGTATGGCAAACAATTACAAGAGGTGGCTGCGTGAGGAAAGCTTGAAAACCCCCCTCCTCGCGACCCATTTTAATATATTTTGAATTTAGAAGCAAGCCTTCACTCATTACTGTCATTTGCATGAGCCCTCACTCGCCCAACAAATTTTAATTTGTTGCGATACTCAAAGAGGATACCAGTTTCTTTTTCTTGATTATTTCATTATTTTTGTTTTTTTTTTGTTATTTTACGTTATTATTAATTTTTACAGAAATTATTTTATTATTATTATTTTATTATATTTTTTTTTCATGAAAATTATTTTTATTTTTTCATGTTCTGGAATGTTCCGGCATGTTCCGGAATGTTCCATCTTCCTGGTTTTATCGACGCCCCTCTATCGCTCGTAGGGTTAAAACACTATCCAGCAAAGTTGCTGACTGAGTACGAGCAGATTAGTAAAATAAACTTTTCTTTCTTCGATCCGTTTTGAATTGCTTGGTTGAATATGGACATAATCAAGATTACGTTACCAGCTGTTTTCTGTTCGGTTTTGAGAATAAAAAGGTTTTTTTATGATTCAGGGGCACCCAACGAGAACATAGTTCAAAACCACTTAAACATAGCATTGTTAAACGTATTTTTAATTGGTATTTAAACGGTAGATATAGGCATATTTGTATCTCCTAGAAACTTTTCATCTGTTCGGATTTCCTAGCTGAAAGTCTAGTTATCCGAAAATTATAGAGATCAAAACTTACCTTTCGAAAATTTCAGCCAGAAAAAAGGCTCCCGAAAATTCTAGGTGACCTTTTTAGGGTAAAAATCCGTTAAAAATGGGCAATTATACCATTTTTTAGATGTTCGAAAATCCCATGAGAGGTAGGCAAGCAAGAAATTTTACAACAAATTTTCTGAAACTTTTAGATCTCAAATCGTCTTCCGAACAGATATTTTCCGAAAATTGACGTTGGGTGCCCCTGATGATTTGGGTGATCAGATTCTAAACGGGAGATTAGGTCTATCCTTCACCACATACTGGCGCTTATGAACAAAGCGTTGGCATGCTAGCGCAACACGAATTTCAAACTGTTTCTTGAAAAGCGTTGCGATCATCATAAAAATATCATTGTGCAGCTTAATTAACTTTTTACTTGTTATGTATCTTGGTTATGAAATTAAATAGAAAGGAAAATAAAAGAATTAGAGGTTAATGCCGCTTTGGTACCCACTTTTTTTAGTTGTCAGAAAACCGTATATTCATAATTCAAATTATTAAGCACTAGGAGTACTGGGAGAGGCACTAGTCGACGCATGAAGTAAGCTCACGATATAATGAAACAGCATGAGACTAAAAAAAGAAGCTTAAGAATCCCTTGCCTTCCCTTCACCATAGTTATACGCAACCTTGGTCGATCATATTATCAATATTGACTAAGGAAAACAAGATATTCGTTTCATCCTCATGGGTTTGACTTATCCTGTTCCTGGTTTCCATTTCTGTTGTAGACCATAACGTTTTGATAATATTAACTATCGTATACCAAATAGTAGAGAGTCAGTGATGTATAGGCAAATCGTGTCATATCTCGGAAGGTCATGATCAGTAGACGATGTTCCTCGTAGGGAAAGGGCTGAGTTCAACAGTTACTGAATAAATTGTCCCTGGTCGGTCAAATACAGCGAATTTGTAAAAACCGAAAAAAAGCGCTTTAAAGCCAAGATAATCAATATAAAGTGAAAATGGCTTTACCCCAAGAATCACGTCACAGCTTGGTGGAATATGATCGTCCGGGTGAGTGTAGTCTTTAACAGAGCGATTGTTGTTGCAAGTGACTGAAGTTTCGACAACCTGTGCAAAAGTCATCAATACATGTCAGTCATACGTGTGAACGCAGAAGGGCCTCACTGAGGTCCTTACTGACTCGTTGTTTACAAATGTTACTCAAGGATGGATGCAGAAACGTTTGATAAAGACGTGGGGAGGGGTCCAACTAGTGTACACAGATGAAGCAAACAATGTCCACCCTTCCTCACCTTAACCGAGTCTGACGTACACCCGCTTGCTCTGGTGATAAACTCGGTACATGTGGCCTTCTACAGTTGTAAAGGGCAAAGCCTTTAAACATTCGTCTCCTGTATTACAATTGATAAAATCAATACAATACAGACTGACAATAAATCCGGAGTACAAATCTTCTAATTTCACGCCATCTTGCCCTGATCATAGTACCCACGATGCAACTATGAGCGTGAACTCATAAGGAAGATAATTTTTAAATTTAAAACACTTAAGCTATATAAAGAAACAAAAAAAAAATTACTAAAAAGAAGACTAAACGTAAAGGAAAAGAAAAAAAAAGAAAAGAAGAAAAAAACGGATTTTCCCGGAATCGAACTCGAGACCTTCTGCACTCTAAGTCATTTCGTTACTACTACACCACGTGAAACACGTTGTTCAAGACAGTTTAGAAAACGAAGACCGAAGACCGAGGAAACAAAGACCCCATTAAAATTTCGAGATCCTAGAGACCCCAGACCATCTCAGAGACCCAGATCTCTTATTGACGTAGCCGAAAGCGAGATCTGGTCAAATCCGACTATTGCCTGTCTTGAATGTGACAGGCGATGAAAGAGCGCAGGCTTGAAATAAATCCTCAATTTTCGACGTGTTAAACAACGAATTTGATAGAGCCGTGAAGTTTTTTTCTAACAAAACGTGGTTATACGCACTCAAATTCAACGCGACAGTTAGTTTGAATTTCATTATCATTGCGCACGCTAAAACCTCAAAGTAGTACGCGTCAACTTCTACGCGAGAATTTTTTACCCTCCTCAAAAGTCTTTATTGACACGGAGAGAGAGTTTTAAAAAGTCTTAAAAGATAAGATAAAAATGGTTTTCCAAGTTTTTTTGAGACGGAAAACTACTCTTTAGTGAACAGAACCAAAGACTTTGCAAAGAATGAATTGCACAGGCCACAGCGTATTTTTATTTGGCCAGTTACTAATAAAACGAGAAACCAGGCAAAAATTAAGAGCCAAAACGACCTAAAAGATCCACAACGATCAAAACTAATCGACAAAAGATCCACAGCGACCCAAAACAAGGCAAAACAAGTTCCACCCTCCTTGGAACGTCGGTTAAAATTGATTAAATAATAAATATTTCACTGCTTTTTCATACCCGGAGCGAAGGATGATCTGTATGGTCTTTTTATACAAAAAGACTTCAAAACAAAAGGATAACAGGCGAAATCTGGGTGTTGCATTCGATTCATTTTTCTATCTGCATGGCTGAAAATAGAGTTCACAAAAGTAGATTAAGTGAAGAATAGAGTTGCTGAGGTCAGTCTCACTCTCTACTAATCACTAACCAGCTCCGAGATCCTCCATCCCCAATTACATGGAGATTTGGATTAGATTAATCCTAGGGCAAAATTAAATTGCGATGTCGGTGTTTCGCTACGTTTTTTTGCGATGATGCGGTGTTTGTTATTTTTTCCTGCGGTGTTGCGGTGTAGACAGTCCCCCAATGCCCCCTCATTATTATACCATAAACCCTTACGGAACTGTAATACATTTCTTTCCGTAATTTTGTAGCCTCCCACGCAGACGTTCTTAGGGTTCGTGTGACGAACCCCTAAGAACGTCTGCGTGGAAAGCTAGTAATTTTGTAAATCGAAAAAGAAAACAAACTTGCTGTAACAACGTCTTTCAATATAGCAAGATTCGAACACGAAAACGAAGTGCAAAGAAAAGCATTAAAACCGGAAAAAATGGAATCCAGCTCTTTTTGGAATCCGGAATCCACTGTGCTGGAATCCGGAATCCAGTACCCGGAATCCGGAATCTACAGCATGGAATCCAGAATCCAAGACTGTCCTGGATTCCCTTTCATGGGGCGAAAAATTATTTGGAAACGGCTGGAAACTGCTAATAACTACTTCTAAATACTAGAGGAGTGTAAGAAACAACACGGTTTTCAATTATCCAAAATTTTGACCAGGGTCTTCGTTTTCTGGGTCTTTGGTCTTCGTTTTCCAGACACCCTTTTATGGTTTGTTTACTTTACCTTTGGCTGAGAAAGCATAAATATATATCTGACTCGATTTACTGTTAGAAATATGGCTATAGAAATTTCTCTCATATACCTTTGGTGGAGCATGTTTTTTTTCATTGTCATTATTTATTTATTTATTTATTTATATTTTACCGATTATTTACTGAATACTCTGTAGTTCATGGATAGATTGTCATGAGTTTCTCACTGGCCATTAACCTCCCCTCCCCCTTCGCCAAAAAAAACGCTTTTCGTAACTTCCCATAATTCTCTCTGTATGTCATTTTAAGAGATGGGAGAGTTTTTTTGGCACACGTAAGGTGGAAATCTTTTTTTTTTACTCGATGGCTGGATATTTTTTTTCTTCAGGAGGTGAAACTTTCATATGTTTCATATGTCACATTTATACTGAATAATAACAAGAATTTAATAGGTCAATTAAATTCATAAATAGACTTCTTTTGTACTTCGGTTCGGAAATCATGAATAACGAGAAAAGCTCAACAAAATACATGTATAAATTAGGCCCGTTTCAAACGTCGTGCTACCGCCGTGCCGAACTCAATTGATCGAATTATAAATACATTAGAATATATTTAACAGAAAAGTTTGCTAAACCGTTTCTTTATTTTTGTGTTTTGTTTTTGGCACGACAGCCGTTCCATTCTACTATCATTGTGCGAATTAAATTCGACGTCTGAAACCAAGTCGCTCTAACGTCGTGCTTCAGTCGAGCTACCAGTCGAGCCAGCTTATCACGGCAGTAGCACGATGTTTGAAACAGGCCTTAATTGCGTTCGATCCAATGAATGCACTAGGATATGGCGTTTCCGAGAGCCCAATTTTCGTTGTGGAAAATGCGCAAACTCTAGCCTGTTAAACGTTCTGGAAACTAGTAAGGGCGCCTGGAAAGTGGAAGAGCAAATAAACTCTTTTCAAGTTCTGCCCTGCAAACCAGCCAACTTCAACCTGCAACCTGTAAATTACACCCTCCGATATAAAAGGAGTCTTCAATATGTTACACTTTCACATAGACTCTCAGTAAATAACTTGTGCTGCACAGAAAGTTTTATTTCTTGACTCGCAATAACAACACGTCAAAATAAAGTGTTCATTCAGTATTCACTTCACCTTCCAGGCTTGACATTCTTGTTATCCTCCGAAGGTGAACGAGCCTGCACGTCCTCTGGTCAGTGGTTGACTCACTTATTCAATTTGTACTTCATAAATTCTCAGCCAGTCACTTCTGTGTTTGAACAAAGGTTTCGGTTTTGATTTTTCATGTTAACACAATATGTCTGTCGAGGAAGAAAAGATCGATACTCCCAGTCATGAAGCATTGAAAGAGGCCCTGGACTTGATGAAGAAAGCTTATGATATTATGAAAGAACAAGCTCTTGATGTACGCAAGGAGAAAGAAGCATTTGATTCTGTTGCAAAGAAGCTTGAACATGTTCACTTCGCTTCTACCATCAAACTGAACGTGGGTGGTCAGTATTTCACCACAAGCCTTCAAACGCTGACAAAAGATACAGGATCAATGCTTCACGCCATGTTTTCGGGAAGATTTGATACAAAGCCCGCTGAAGACGGATCTTACTTCATTGATCGCGATGGAACTAACTTCCGTTATATCCTGAATTACCTTCGCACGGGTCGTCTTCTTCTACCAGAAGATAAACTGGTTCGAGAGGAATTACTTGAGGAAGCCGAATTCTATCAGATTCGTGGGATCGTGGATGAGCTTCGTAACCCACCAAACCTGAAGTTTAAGGATTCTACAATCCTGACAGCTGAGCAAAAGGAAATCTTCGTCAACAATTGGCTGAAAACGAAGCTCAATAGTAGCCAATCTGATTTTGTGCTGATTTACCGAGCCTCAAGAGACGGGTGGCATTCATCTAACTTCCATGTTCTTTGCGATAATAAGGGACCAACTGTTACCGTGGTGAAGAGTGGAGAATATATATTTGGAGGCTTCACAGATCAATCATGGGATGGTAAGGTATTTTTTAACTGGCCTTTGACAAAGCAGGCAGTCACTCTAACTATTAAACTCCATGTTGGCGACCCTTCCCCCCAAACACTATCAGTCGTGGGAAGAAAACTATCATAGCTCTTACTTGGTGTTGTTTTTTAAATAGTCTGTCTTAAGGATAAAAAGATCTAGAAGCTTGAGCCACCTCCAGTTGTTCTTTTTGAAGGGGTTCAATTCCATTTCAAATAAAAGTATCTCCACCCCTATCAACATGGGTGCTACTGCCATGGGGTATGTCTTGCAAAGTTATGCTCAGTTGAGTCCAGCTGCGCCCATGCCCCCCCTCCCCCTGGCTAACGTTTTTGCCTTGGATGGCAAATTCCTGTGGGGGGAGGAGAGGCAGGCAAACAAGAAATTTTACCAAGTAGCGTAGTGGGGACAAAGAAAGAGGGCAAATTCCCATCCTCCATCAACACTGCGGCAGTTTTCATTGATCACACGGTTGAGTAGTGCCACTTTGAGCATTTTAATGTGTGATTTTTTGCTTCAGTTAGTGTCTTCCTTTGTACCAGCGCCATTCTTTTCTGAACCCCGGGTCATGCAAAATCTCCTGATACCCCACCCCCACGATTGACAAGTGGGCAAATGCCCCACGGTAGCCCAAGGGATGGGTGCAGCTGGAATTGACTGATACATTAACATATAATACTACAAACCTTTCTTTTCGATTTCCTTGTTTAGACAATCATTAGATGTCAACATTATTAGATATTCACAGTCAATTCTCTGTTCTTTGCTTATCTTTTTTTCTGCGTTAGCCATTATTATCAATGTAGTGATAATTTTTGCATAGCCTGAGTATCAGACCTTCCTAAGGGGCTAGTGGAGAGGAGATTTTAGATGGGGGAGAGGGGAGAAGAGCTCTCTCCCTTCTTCGCTTCTGTCTTTCCTCTTTTCCCTAAGAAACGCCTGATACTCAGGCTAATTTTCAGATCTTGGAAGAGCGTTTACAGTGTATTTAGACAAGGAGAATCAATTCAATGCTATAGCCAACCTGTTTACTTGCTGTCAGGAAGATTGCAAATTAAATGTTAATGTTTTAATAATTATTTTATTTCTCCCACTTATATATCTTGAAGTAATTAATTCAGCTAGAATTAGATCAAATAAATTTAAATATAAGGTAGTTTTTTAAACATACCCAAAGAAATTCAATTAATATTCATGGTTTCTATGCCTGTCAGCCACTAAATTAAACCATGCCAAGAGTCAGGCCCGGGGGGGGGGGGGGGTACTGCCATATATGGGCTATATGGGTATGTGCCGCTGTGAAGGGTATGGTTTTCAAAAAGTTTACTCTAGGATAGGGTATATAAATCAGAGCGTTTGGGTCTAGAATAGGGTATCACTTTTCAGGAAACTGATCAGTTGGTTGAAGATTTTATCTAGACTGGGGAAACAGCTACTCTAGGATAGGGGGATTTTGGGAGTTTACTCTAATATAGAGTAGCAAAATTCAGCTGAACTAGCTCTGGTATAGGTCAAGGGTTCCAGGGTCCCAGCGCCACATCCCCACCCAGAAATTCCTAAAGTGCCCCCCCCCCCGGGGAGTCAGGCTCCTCACAAAAAGAAAAGGTGACTGACAAGCATCATGGGAATGGTCATGCAGCTATGATACTGAATTTCTTAATTTGGCTATATTTAAAGAACTCTCTAAATTCATCCAGCTCATAAACCAGGCCCTGCACAGGGGAAGAGGCTGGGGCAGCCCCTTTAAAAATAATAAAATTAATTAAGTAATTACATTTTTATTTGAAAAGTATCTTTATATATCGGTCTGGATTTGCTAAAGCGTGGCTAAAGAAATTTCAAATTCATTTTAACAATTTGACGTGTAAGTCGAATGGAAAGCAGTTAAAAGTCACTTGCTAAGGCTTAATAGTAACTAATTCACATCCGCATAAAAGCCACCTTATGCCTTTTGATGGA
This sequence comes from Porites lobata, assembly GCA_942486035.1. Taxonomy (NCBI): domain Eukaryota; kingdom Metazoa; phylum Cnidaria; class Anthozoa; order Scleractinia; family Poritidae; genus Porites; species Porites lobata. The sequence goes on along the minus strand of CALNXK010000058.1, from coordinate 1,245,722 downwards.
TAAGTTATGGGTGAAAAATTTTGCATAAGGCATAGGGTGGGCTGATAGAGAAAATTTGCCAGCGCCGCTGAAGGGGAGGAGGGTGGGGAAACTTACTTGCCCGTTGTACAGTAGACTTGCGAGAAGACGGCGAATTTGTTTGCTAGGGCGTATAAAAGGCCTAGGGAATTTCCCTGGGGACCGTAAAGGACCAACAGACTGCTTCCCGAGGGAGCACGCAGTAATCTAGTTGATTAAATCGTCACGCGGCTGCTTTTATACGAATGAGAATAGTGATAACTATATCGCTGGTAACAGATGGTAAATTTCTCTCGCAGAAGTAACAGGATTTTGCGATGAAATAAACAACATTGGAAACGTCCAGAAATTATAACCTTTGTAATAGTCAGTCAAACCATGAGGCCCACAGCGAAGTGTCTGCTAAAAACAGATTAAGAATCCACAATCTTTGAGCACAGTATAGCCTTTCTAAGACAAAATCACCTAAACTTAACACTCACGAAGCGTTTTAATGCTTTGCACAAAGTATTCTGGTAACACGAGCTCAACCACGTACCTGAGTTTTGTCTGTCAACGCCTTCGGAAAATCACACGATAAATGACTTTCGCTGCAATCACAACGCTTCCGAAAACCACTCATAATATTTCCACATTTAACACGGGCGAAACATCTACTCCGAAAAACTCTCGCTTTCTCTACATAAATCGTCGCATAGAAACTTTTCTCGACTCACACAGTCGATTTATTCAAGATCCGGGATGTAAACCAGCGGCTGAAAAGGAGTCATAGAGCCCCCGCCTTGCAAACAATTTTTAACTAAGTCTTTGGCCTGGTCAGAAATCAGCATCAAGTCGAATAGATTTAACCCCTAGAACCTACTTTGTGAGGCCAAAGACTTGTCACTGCTAACAACAAGCCTCGGAATATCCAATCTTTCCGCTTCAAGCCCGGGCTTAATGAAGCCTTCCAGAAAACGTTGCTCAAGGCAGCCAAAAAAAACTCTAATACAACCCACTACGAGAGCTGAGTTCAGTCTAATACGCGCGCTAATTTCAAACTGACATACAGAGAGAATTATGGGAAGTTATGAAAACCTTTTTTTTTTTCAGTGAGAAACTCATGACCTGTATCTACTACAGCGTATTCAGTAAAGATTAGGTAAAATATAACTAAATAAATGATAACAATGAAAAAAAAACATGCTCAACCACAAGACTCGGTAAAGGTATATATATGAGAGAAGTTCATAGCCTAGCCTGAATTTCATCCGATTGCTTCAAGTCGTTTTCTCCTCTCAGCAACGTCTGAATCGACCAGCCGTTATAACCGTCCAGTGACGTCGCTACTACCCGAAAACCGGGTAGTGATTTTGATTGGTTAATTGTCTAAACATTCACATAATTGCCCCCGCAGGGATTTCGCCCAGAAGGCGAAATCCCGAGGAGGTACTCTATGATCTCGCGCGTATATTAAGGAAAGTACTTACAGTTCAAATATACAGTCATACAGTCAATATAGAAAAAATCTCGATTTGCTTGAACAGGGGCCGCGAGGAATCGGTAGGTAATGATGACGTTTCTATTGTTTGCGCCCGCAAGTACGAAATGGTTAGGCATGACGTAAAACACACATAGGTAGATTTTGTGACATTAATTGTGCAGTCATACTTCGATACTCTTTTGCGTTACGTGTTATCAGTGACATTCTGTGGAGCAGTTGTTATGAAAGTTATAGACCAAAAGACACTCGTTAAGCGCAGATGAAGTTATAAGGTGCGTAGAACAGTGTATATTTTAACACTAAGTGAGTTTGCCAGACACGAGTTCACAAATCTTTGATTGGAAACCTTCAGCTGAACCTTGGGAGACACTCTTTCTCTCTCTTTGACCGGAATAAGACTCGGCTCAAAACAAGCAAGACGAGCGAATGATTCAACGGCTAGCTTATCACTAGCAGAACGATGGAAGATTACAGAAATTCCCCGACCATCAAATTCTGTTCTGACTTATTCCCTGCTCACAGGTGTCCTTCCACTATAAAGTTTAAAATAAGACTAGAATGCGCGAGCGTGAATTGATCAAACGTCCTTTTAATTTCTAAGGCTTACTTTCCGGCAAATAAAATGAACCAAATGTAAAAAGTGAAATAGAAATAGCGAAAAATTAAACTTCTAATTAAATCTTTTCTTATGGTTTAGAATAAACTATTCTCGAAACTGAGAATGTTTTGATCAAAGCTGTGTAAATCGAACCGAAGCTGTGCATGGAACCTTGCGTTTATTTCCTGTATTTATCTCACCTATTGTATGGAATATGTGTGAACATCTTCATTATGAATCGGTATATTTCAAAGAGCTACACAAGGAGCAAGAGTACTATATACAGGGCGGGGGCAGCTGTAGTGTCAACTATTACTAGTTATGTATAATTTATGAGAAATTTTAGCGGGATTGTCACTTGATGTTGAGCGGATTGCATCACTGACATGATTGCGTGGAGTTCAAACATTTCGAAAATCTTTATTGTAAACAGCAAAATTGCCCTTGTCGTCGAAACTGAAATGCTGAATTGAACTGCGAATGAAGAATCATTGCGGCGAGTCGGTAGGTTTTTCATTTAGAGCCGCTTAGTGGTTTCGGCAGTGATTTTGTTTATGCGAAGTTTTCTGAGATCAGTGTTATAATTAGACCTTCTTGCTATTTTCACCGTCATGTATACTGATTCCCTTGTTTTTTCCTTCGTTGAGGACCAGATAGCTTCTTTTCAATTGAAGCAATCCGTTGTGTTTTTGAACTAAGTGTTCCGTGTGTGCATTTATTTCATTGCGTGATTGCGACCGAGTTTGATTATGGAATTACAACCGGTTCAGAGCTGTACTGATGCAGTTGATAGTTTAAACGTTAAATATGAATTACGATCCACAAAAGTAAAGCAATTCTGTATCATGCAGACATTTCCAAGCGATATTTCTCGGTTTGCCACTTGAAAATCGTGTTTTAGTTTGCATGAATTAAAGCAAAGGAGTAGTGACGTCACTGGACGTACGCAGTGCGTAGTTACTAAAACAAGGAATGACCTACAATGATCTACAATGACCTACAATGACCTACAATGATCTACAATGACTCACAATGACCTACAATGATCCACAATGACCTACAATGACCTACAATGATCTTCAATGACCTACAATCACCTACAATGATCTACAATGACCTACAATGATCTACAATGGGCTACTATGAGCTGCTACGAGCTAAAATGAGGTAAAATAAGCCCTACAATGAGCTACAAAATGACAGACAATGATGTTTGTCGTGTGTCACGCTTGGACGTGACACTAGGCTCATGGTATTAAATTGCCAAGCACATTTTGAAAAGGCAAAACAAAAATAAAGCCTGATCTCAGGTAACTTGAGAAACTTGAAAATAAATTATTGCAATCGCGTTTTTACCGGTATCACTATTATACCCTGTATTGACGGAAGTCATCCAGGCACTCCCTTAGTTGGCCTAGATGGGTATGGGCTGCTGAGCAGGATATGGATTTTACTATTTAGCGTTACAAACAGAGCATCTTGTTGGACCGGAAGCCACTTACCGTAAACGATCTAATAAACGCCCACTCTCAAATAAACGCCTCTTATCTAATAAACGCCCCCCTTACGCTGTTAAGTTAGTATTAAACGCCCCCTGTCTAATAAACGCCCTCCTTGAAAATTGCCCCCAAATACTAGGAAATAGAGCGAAATCAATCAATTTATTAATTTCATTGCTTGATTAACTTCAGTTTGTGTATATGTCATGTTCAATTTCTAGATAAGCCGTCAGGCCCGCAGTCGAGTTCTGTTAACACAAAAACGTTTTTAGCTGAAAGCATACTGTATACAGTTATGTTGAGTTCGTTAAAATAAGTTACGAGAATAAACGCCTCTCTCTTTTAAACGCCTCCCATCTATTAAACGCCCCCACTTGGACCCCTAAAATTAAATTAACGCCCCGGGCGTTTATTAGATCATTTACGGTAAAGGGTCTTATGATGTCTTATACAGGCTAGGGTACTTAAATAAACAATTTTTCTGTTAAACAGGGGGTCAGAATTTGAAGGCCTCGTTTGTTCATCTATACCCAAACGTCCCTTGAAGATCCCCCCGGATCGACTGTTGGGGTGACTGTGTTTGTTTAATTTGTTTGAAAAAAAGACAACGCAAAACACAACTAACGGGAAAGGTTGCAAGGGATGGTTTTCATTATCATCATACATGTATTATTACACTGTAAATTTATCTCCAAGCGTAATAATTAGCGATGCTGTTATCATTTGGGCTGTCATGCAGTAGACTAAACGCGATACGTTTATGCACACATGTCCCCTGATCTTTTTTTTTTTTTTTGTCTTTTTCTAAAATCTTCATTTTAGCTCATTACAGAGATCTTAAGCGTATTTTCAGGTCCCCTCGTTCGGTCATTGTAGGTCATTGTGGGTCATTGTAGGTCATTCCTTGTTTTAGTAACTACTCGAAGTAATCGGATGAAATTCAGGCTATTCATAGCCATGTTTTAGCAAATCCAGTCAGATATATATTTGCTGGAATAAGAATATTCTGCTGGCGGACATCTCAAATTAGCATCTAAATTATGTAGTATATTCAACGATGCGGAGTAAGTCTTTTCTGACGAAGGGTTTTGGTTAAGTCTGAAGTCAACTGAGTCTACTCCATGAAATTACGGTTCCTTAAAACGAATTATCATATCGGCTGATGATGTGGTCTCTTATGCATTAAAAGCCCCACTGGAAATTTAAAGTTGAGATCAATGGTTGTTATATTACATGTGTGTGTGACATCCTTGACAAAATGAAGGAGTTAGAGGATCCTCAGAAGATCATCATCTGCAGGCTTCTAATGGTGAATCGTGCATGTGCAATTAGGAGCAGCAGCAGAAAGGTCCTTTTCAAAGGCTTGAAAGTTCTAAACATGCATGGCTCCGCTCAACAATGACTCAAGAAAGGTTCAGTAATCTGACAGTTTTAAACAGCCACAACAATAAATAAATAAATAAATAAATAATGATTTGGAGGTAGCACATCCACAAAGTGGTTCTTCGTCTACCTGATTCCTGGTCGAATTGGAATTTGGAAATGTTGGTTTTTGAGGAGAGGGGAAAACCGGATAGACTACGAGTAGTCTCCATTTTTTTTCCACTTCAAAAGATGTGGTCACTGGCCCCCACACACCTGCTCCGTGCGTCCTGTAAACTCGTTTATTCGACCAAAGAGCTTACAAACAGGAAGACTTTAATTTTTATTTAAATAACATGCCATTTAAAAGCAAGAAAGAAAAGGAATATATTAATAAGCTTAATTTCTAATGTAATTTTTCAGGCACTAGTGGCTACAAACGCTGCAAAGAATCATTTCTATTCAGCCTTGTGAACCCATATGGTGCTGTGCCAACCAAGATGCCACTCAAGGGTTCTAAAAACCAGAATGGAATCTACTGCAACAGTGGATATGGGCCAACATTTGGAGGAGGCCATGACCTGTTCCTTGGCAGTGGAGCAAATGAAGATGAAAATAGCTCCAGCAGTTTGGGCCATACTTATCAATCAGTGAATGCAAATTCAACATTCCTAGCTGGCCAGACCGCTTTTTTTGTTAGTGAACTTGAAGTGTTTGTACTTCAAGCCAACCAGCAATGATACTTTCTTCTATTGTTTTAAAAATATGCAAGTTTAATGCTTCATATATTACGTTAGAAATGTTATATTTTGATAACATCTAGTAATGTACTTGGAACTGAAATAAAGAGAACATAAGAGATAAAAATTCCCGACTAAGGATACTGTTAAAGCTTTTTTCATGCGGTATCATGCTCACGGCTCTGCGTAGCAATCAGTGTTCCGATGATGAAGGTCTGGTTTACAGTAAAACGAGAGTTAAGTTTGCTACACCTTGAACCTCACGTTTATTTGCCGAGAAAAAAACTTCACTTGAAAAAAAACAACAACAGCAACAATAAAAAAATATATTTAATTACAAATTGTAAATGGTTTTATCCATAAGGGAGGTATCATAAGCTTAAAATTGATTCGCTATAAAAAAGGATGGCACCCAATTTTGAAACAACAACTTCGGCTCGGGCTTGAAGTTTTGTTAGAAAATCGGAGCACGTTAGCATTTAAGTTTCATGAAAAATTCCATTGTATCAAAACTAAAAACGCCAGAAAGTAAAATATAGATCAATTGAGGCCTTTTACTGCTGAAATTAAAGTAAAAAAATTAAATTCCCAGCTTTCTCCGATCAACTAAAATTAGTGTAAATCAAAATGTGTGAAAAGCGTTAGAATAGTGCGAAATGTATCAGAAGTATGAAAATATAAACTTGAATAAAATACGAAGACCTAATGAGCGAGTGTCACAGGACAGAATCTCCTGAAAGGCATAGTGATAGTCTCTAAAACAAAAGGTCCGCAAATTCGTTGCATCACGGGAGTTCTAGATAAAGGACCATGACGTCATTACTCAAATATGGAGTCTTACTTACACCCATTTGGAGTCAAAAAATATAAAAAAATAGAGGGTCACACAGAATTTGAGAAATTTTCCCAACATTGTGCGGAATTATGAATCTGCCACCGAGGCAACAAAATAGGTGCCGAAAATAATCAAAATACCCGGATCGAAGAAATTAGCGTCCGGCCTCCATGAAAATGCAAATGGTATCGTGAAAAACGTTTTTTAACGATAATTAAATTTTGCGCTTCGAGTAACTTACCACCACCAACTTTCCTGGAATGTATTTTTATTATCTTGTAATCCGATTAGTCAGCTTTGTCTAAGTGGCGCCGGTTACAGTAGTCGCCTTGTAAATCAGGCTTTATCCTAGGAGACTTGTCATAATTAGGCTTAGCCACAAGTTGCTCGGCAACTTTTGAGATTTTCGGCAACTTTTTAGAATTTTGGTAACTTTTAGAATTTTCGGCAACTTTGGGCTTTTTGAGGTTCGTTGAAGCCACTTTCTTCACGTTTTGAGCCACACTGGTCAGTTTTCGATAGACATATATTCAATTTATTCTAAAATACAAAAATTTGGGCCTAAGGCCCCCCATGGGTTGATTTTTGTGATGCCTTATCACGAGGTCAGCGGTATCACGTTGCACGTTTTTCAAGATGGCGGACAATTACAGTGACTCCAATACATCCAACTCAGATGAATCTGCAGATGAAAGTGAAATGGAAAGAACCTCTGATATTATCATTGGACTTTGACAAATAAAGTTTTGATAAGAAGCAATGTGCAAATTTTTAATCTTTAACACCCAAAAAAGGTACGAAAAGCAGAAAAATTTGGGCAGCTTTTCGGCAACTTTTTGGCAACTTTTAGACACTTTTATCGCCAACTTTTTTGGGATTTCTTTAGGATTTTTTTTTTTATCGGCAACTTGTGGCTAAGCCTAGTCATAATTACGTTGGATATGATCGTTTTCGCGATGTACAATGACCGATGTTTCTCCCCGGGGGAGATAGTAAGGGAGGTATCATAAGCTTGACTTGTGTGGTGATGACAAATCGCATTCTTGAAGGTTATTCATAAGAATGAGTAACAACAAGGGTCTAAGGGTAGATCCTTGTGGGAACTTCGACCCAAAAAAACAAAAGATAAATAAAAAATTCCGTGAGATAAAAAATTAACTACAACATATACATTGTTTCGAGTCAGTCTTATACTCAGCCCTTTGGCCCACTAAAGTCCACAAAACAGATGTTGGAGATGAAATATGTTCCTTATGAAATATGAAATATGTTTTCTTTGTGAAATAAGTTACTGAGGGAATATTACCCCCACCATGAAAATGTAATAGACTTCCAAGGCTTAATACTAGTTATAGCTATCGCTAAGTGCCAACGAGCAAAGATTTTAACTATACGCGAGCGTCGTTGAATTTGTTTAGAAATGTCATGAAATACAGTAATTGATGAAAAAAATATTGAACTTCATTCGATTGCGTTGAAAATAGTGCAAACTTAAAGCAAGGGGCACAGATACACCAACCCACGGCCGGGCCAGTACCTCACGCATGCGCACAGTCATATCATACGGCAGTGTCAGACATGGACAGCTGTTTCGCCCTTATTGGGGCCTACCAGCGTGGCAAAGCCGTTGGATTAATGAACGGGGTAAACCCGCGTCTCAAAAACCCTTTACTGCCGAGGTGAGTGCAAAGCAGTCTATCAAGCGCCAGCTCCACGCAACACATGTGAGAGCTGTTGGCTGGGAACCGCACAGCAGTTCTACCACGACATGCGCGAGGAAGGTGGATCACGAGTTACCAGTAAATTAAAGCAAGGGGCTCACATACACCAACCCACGGCCTGGCCATTACCTCACGAATGCGCACAGCCATATCACGCGGGCAGTGGCAGCCATGGACAGCTGTTTCGCCCTTTCAGGGGTTCATCAGCATGCTAGCCGTCGGCCAGTGACCAGGGAAAACCCATGTATTTTTCTTTTGTATTTTGGCGATTCAAAGGGCGCGGTGCGATGCCCCAAGGCCATGAAAACAAAGGGAACAAAACGATCCGACAAAACGAAAAACAAAAAAACTATCGTAAGTGTAACCTACAGGGTAAAAAGACCGCCAAAATGGGAGGGGGCACCTCCATAAGGAGCCAGCCCGCCAACTTCGCCAGGGAATCGAACCCCGCCAGTAGTAATAGTCGCTACTGGGTGGCACGCCCAATCAGAATCGAGTATTTCAAACACGTGACTGAATTAATTCACTCTCGACCAATCAGCGTCCATGATTTCATGGGGGTTAGTACTACATGTAAAACCACCACGAAAAGTCTCCCAACATTTCCCCGTCATGTAAGACGCACGAAAAGTCACGTTTCAACCAATTTTATTCTGACGTCATACCTAGCGTTACAATCGGGACGTGTGTGACCCCCTATTGACGTCACGCCTTTGTGTTAAAACAGATACGTAAAAATAATAAAATTAACATAGATTGGTGCTCTGTATAGTTCATTACATCGTTGTATAAATTTACGTTTAGTCTTCCAATTGCTCCATCCATCTCTTGTGGAACACCAACATAATTTGACCAGAGACGGGGAATACGCGTGACATTGGTAAATCTTAATGTTGAATGACAGTTCTAAAAAGAAAAGAAATTGACTTAATGTTCAAGGACATTTCCAAAAAGAAATTGATCTAAAAATTGATCGTGAAGTTCGTGACAACGTTTTAGATAAGGTTTTATATCAAAGTTTACGAAACCGTTGTTGTCGCACGTGGAGCACCAACAAAGTTTAACAAGAGAGGGTCTATGTCCATGACAACCGTGGGCAATTAGTGGAACGAAGAAATCTGTAAAACAAATTGCAATGTTTTATGAAAAAGTCCGGTCATAAAAAAAGAAATTGAACCGCAGTAATTAATGCTGGCGAATAATGATTGAGTTCTCTACATCGTCTAACAAAAGCAAGCCTTTGAGTCGGTGTCCACTGTCTCCAACCCCCTTTTGTAGAACACCAACATAATTTGGCCAAAGATGGACGATAGTCGTGACATGAACTTTTTGAAATGCAATCCGTTGTAGCTGTAGTTTGTTGGAAAACGGACCACCACAAGAGAATTATTTCTCAGCCATAGTTGTCTTTGGACAAACACGCGGCGGGTTGATTATGCAAAAATCTTCAACTTAAGACCAGGTATTGTGTAAAAAAAAATGCAATTAAGAATTAGCCGTTTAGCTTTTGTCTTTTTAAAAAATAAGCGATTAAGACATTGAGTTCCCACTTCGAAAAAAGTCAAGGAATGTTGTTTCACAATCATCTACAACATGTTGTATTTCTTTGCGAAATTGTAATTCTCTGTCTATCGACAAACCTATGAAATACCTGTCGCAAAAACTACAAGACGATTCAGAAAAAGAGGGCTCTTTTAACCCTGATTGGATAGTAAACAATCTATTATGTGTTCAACATACAAACGCGCTCTCCGTTCAATCATGATTTCATTCTTAAAAGTTCAGTTTGCTCGGAAAAAAGTCTTAACTCTCACCAATATTCTTTGAAACATTGTCCAGCGTCAAAGGATAGCCAGTTTTATTGGGCATGTATTCTAACTGACTTATGCGGCTTTGGTCGACAAACTCATCCAACAAGAAAGGCTGAATCACTGCGACGGTTTTGCTATTCAACACCCAAGTCAAAACCAACATTCTTGCCTCATGATGGATAATGATGACGCATGGAAGTATTACCACGATGAAGTGATGGAACAAATTGACCTGAATTCTATGCTGAACGCTACCGAAAGTATATGCAGTGCTCTCGGCTTCAAACTAGATAAATCATGGGAAGCGTAGGTTACCGAGCTGCCAAATAAGGTCGTAGACCAGTATTTACCTCGCTTCTCTGTAGCCTGAGTATCAGGCCTTCCTAAGGGGCTAGGGGAGAGGAGATTTTAGATGGGGGAGGGGGAGGGGGAGGGGGAGAAGAGAAAGGAAGGCCTGACACAAAACCATTCAGCAAATCGTGTGACACATCCAAAATCTGGATGTGGCAGTGATTGGATAACACACAATACCCCCTGACGTCACTGACCGCAAGAGCGATCGGCAAGGAGGCGGTCATTGAAATTTTTCATACACGTTTTGATTTCATGTTACCGGTATGTGATACTTTTACAGACAGAGACGCAGAGAGGAATTCAAAAAGGCTCTAGAGGGCGCTCTCAAGTTCTTTTCTGGAATAAAAATAAAACCCGAGCAAGAATTGTGTTTTCAAGGCCTCGTAGTTTAAAGGAAAGATGTACTCGGAGTGTGGATAAGCCTCATATGGTTTCACAAGACCGGGACAAAGAAGACAATATCAGTGTTTCAGATATCTAAGTTCAGATTTACAACATCCTGCCGTTAAAAGGGTATTGTTACTGTAAATGAAAATAGAGCGAGGTAGCCATGTATTGAGATAGCCGACAGCACAAATGCTTTTAAAAAGCTTGACTTTGCTTGTTGCGGTTACGATAGCGTACGTGTGATTGGAATTCGTTCGCTTCCTCTTCCAAAATTTTCTCACTTTTGAAATGTCTTAAGCTCAAGCGGGCGCCATCATATTTCGCCAACGAGATTGACTTTTGCTATAGGCTCTCACTTCTTTTTGAACTTGTAACAGCTTTCACGAGCTCTCTGTGAAGTGGTGGAATTTGCTGCTGCTTGATAATTTCTAGGCATAGGTGTTTCATCATCGCACCTTCCTATTTATTCTTGCAGCTCCTTTCAACCACCCGAGAATACGAGGGATAACATCAGCTTTTTAGCTGCCAGACAAGCGGCTGATTTTTAACTCTGTAAACAAAAGCAATTTACAATTTTCCGGGCACACGTTTATTTACAAACAGAGCGTTGGCGATCTTACACTAGCACAATTCCCAAAACATGTTATAATTCCTCATAAATGGCAGGTTTTACAGTACAAGTATTCGAAAACTCCTCATTGGAGGTTTCAGAAAAAAAGCGAAATCGTAGCAACACAAGCAACGGAGCTCGGCCAGACCGTAAATTGAGATTTATTTTAGGCGAGCTTTTTGACACGTGAAGCTGACAACCCAATGACCGGAAGTGATTTTGATTGGATGGTATCGAATCATGCTGCGTGGGGGTGGAAGGCTCCAGTAAAAGCATCTGTGTCAGGCGTTTCTCTCCTTCACCTCTCTCCCTTTTTCGCTTCCATCTTTCCCCTTTTCCCCAGAAACGCCTGATACTCAGGCTACTTCTCTGGAACTTGATGTTGTCCAGCAGGGTGATGATCTTCAAAGCCGTATTTTATACGCTCTATACTACGCACCAAATGGGCTCAAATGGAAGGATTTCAGTGATCAACAAGAAACAATATACTGCCCTGATAGAGTCGTGAGAAAAGAAGAACACCAATGGACCTTGACATGATAATTAATGACATTCAAAATAAGCTTTGTTTCTAAAAGTAATAAAATTTGTTTATGTCTAAATTTTGAGTCAGTGTCTGTTTGTCTCTGTCTTTGTCAAGATGGGGCTTTCTCTGTCTTTGCTTCGAGTCGACTTTTCTCTGTATCGGGCACAAGCCAAAACATTGAAAGTGTCTTCAAGTGAAATGGAAATGCTTCAACAAAAATTTAAAGATCTCCCGGGTTCGAGTCTAGAAAAGTTGAAAAAACTCCACCCTAAGGTCTATTCAAAAGTAAACTGGGAACGATTGATGGTATTTTTTAACTTCGCGGATCAGCTAGAATTAACCGAGGAGGAATAGGAACTATTATTTAATTTTCTCGTGCCCACTCTCACCCAGATTCGAGAGTAGCTATATAAGTAAACACCAAGAGGAAAGAAATCATTCGGGTTTGAACCTTCATAGCGATCATCAGCGATGGGTTGCTGTCCGCCATCATCCACTTTTGGTTTTGAACACATTTTCAATCGAATACGTTGTGTATTAGCTTGCTGTGGTGGTAAAGTGGTTGTACAAAACTCGGAATTTTGTGATGGAGAAAATACTAGCTAGCATCTACCTCGACCCAAGTCAACCCGCAAGTTTCTGTGGTTTAGATGCTGTTTACAGAGCAATCAAAGAAAAAGGAAAGAACAAGATATCGCGTAAGCAAGTCCGAGATTGGTTGAGTCAGCAAGATGTTTATACTCTTCACAAGCCCGCAAGAAGACGCTACAAGAGAAGTCCAGTCATCGTTCTTGGAATAGATGAGCAATTTCAAGCGGATTTGGTCGACCTCCAAAATCTCAGTCGCTACAACAACGGCTATAAATACTTACTAACTTGTATAGATATCTTCAGCAAGTACGCGTTTGTGTTACCTTTGAAGACAAAACAAGGTCAGGAACTGGTCAAAGCCTTTCAAGAGATCCTTTCTACTGGTCGCAAACCCATCAAACTGCAAACAGATCAAGGAACAGAGTTCAAGAATCTCGTGTTCCGGAAATTCTGCGTGACAATAACATTGCCTTTTTCACTGTTAACTCTGGGCTCAAAGCCTCAGTGGTTGAGCGTTTTAACCAGACATTTAAGAATAAGATGTACAAATATTTCACGGCCAAAACCACTCTCACCTATATCACTGTATTACCCCAGTTAGTGTCTTCTTACAATAACACTTACCACCGAAGTATTAAAATGAAACCGAGTCAGGTGACTAAAGCGAATGAAGCTAAAGTGTGGGATACTTTGTATGGGGATGATGTTCAAAAGCCTGTGCGATATAAAATTCAAGTGGGAGATCGCGTCAGGATTAGCAAAGTGAAGAGAACGTTTGAAAAATCTTACTTACTTACTTTTACGGAAGAAATTTTTACTGTTTACAAGCGAATGGCTCGTCAACTACCCGTTTATAAACTAAAAGATGATGCAGGTGAAATCTTAGATGGAACATTTTATGAACCCGAATTACAGAAAATTATTAAGATCGATGATGTGTACCGCGTCGAGAAGATTTTGCGGAAGAGAAAGAGTAAAGGCGTAGTAGAGTATCTGGTGAGATGGAAAGCATACGAAGATCCAAAATTTGATTCTTGGGTTCAAGAAAGAGATATTTTGAAATTGTAATTTATGCATTTTTTGTGTAGTGAATAAAAGAAAATGAAATAATAAAATGAATGGTGTGTGGTTTCTAATAAATTAAGAATACCCAGATTAAAACGTTTATTTCAACACAGGGTACGATGGAGGTAAAACAGTTTTATCTGCATCTCCCTAGCAATAGCAGCCTCGATAAGTTTCCCAGCAACACATTAACTGAGTACCAAGTTGGTTTACCTCAGACCCTTAGTTTGACGGGGGACTGGGAAGTAGCGTTAACGGAAATTCACTATCCTCACAGCTGGAATAATGTCCAAGAAAATTTTGGTAATCGATTCTACCTTCGGAACCAAGAATTTTCCGGAGTATGGGAAGCCCTAATTGTACCACCAGGTCATTATTCTTCCATTGGAGATATCTTATCAAAGATGAAAGGGCTGATCGAGAATGTAAAGCGTTTCAATGACGACGTGACATTTTCCTACGATGCGTTCACTAGAAAGGTGACTGTTCACCTACAAAATAACGTAGAACTTTTCTTTGGTAACATTGGATACCTGCTGGGATTTTCACCAGAAGAAATTATTTCTAATACCTCTACCGCTGAAAGACAAGTGGATTTGGAATACGGCTTTCACGACCTTTTCATTTACTGTGATCTTATTCAGTCACAATATGTTGGAGATGCATTGGTACCTTTGCTTCGAATTGTTCCTGTAGAAGGAAAGGTTGGGGAGCGAGTCAGTAAATCATTTTTGTGCCCCCAATATTTACCTGTCAGCAGAAAGCAATTTGAAACTGTCGAAGTCAATATAAAGACAGACACAGGGGAGTCTGTACCATTTGCGTTTGGGAGAGTGTTGTTAACACTTCATTTTCGTGAAAGTGCACCTCAGTACTTTTAAAGATGAAAAAACTCCACACTCCAAATCACATGTTGTACGAACAGTACTATGTTAATCAAGCCAAACAAAAAGGTGGGAGTTTACCAGCGTTTCACGGTGCTCGATTTCAGCATGGTTATGGACTAGGGTCCATATTCAGAGGTCTGTTTTGCTGGGCGATGCCTCACCTTCAACAGGGTGCTAAGGTGATTGGAAAAAAGGCTTTACAAACAGGTGTCAATGTCGTCCAAGATGTTCTTGATGGAGATAACATTAAAACAGCAGTCCACAAGCGCACGAAACAAGCCCTCGGTCTACCTTCTCAGAATTCATTGCAGGCACAATCAGGAGCTGGCAAAAAAGCTATAAAAAGAAAAGGGCAAGGAACCAAAATCAGTTCTCCTCAAGGCAAGAAAGCAAAAACATATCCGCAGCAAAAGAAGCCCAAAGAGAAATTTTCTTTCTGGAAGTAACTATGGCCTTTGTGCATCACGAGTCTCAGGAATGTACGAAATCAGAGTTGGATCTCTTTACGATTCCTGCAACACAAACCTCTATCTCCAAAGGGCAATGGATCGAGTACCACCCCATTAGTAACATCACGGACAGTGGTCCGATCGAATTTTATGTTTCGGGAACCGGAGATGAGTATTTGGACTTGGCACGCACTCAGTTATTTGTTAAAGCCAAGATCACAAAAGCAAATGGAGCCGCCATAGATGCCGATACACAAGTAGGTCCCGTGAACCTGTTTTTACATTCCCTGTTTTCCCAAGTGGACGTTTCCTTGAACGAGCGATTGATCTCTCCATCCACCAATACCTACCCTTATCGCGCCATGATCGAAACCTTGCTAAACTACGGAGAAGAAGCAAAAACAAGTAAACTTTCTATGGCCATGTGTTACACAGATACCCCTGGAAAAATGGATGTTGCCAACCCTGTGGCTGCAGACGATGCTGCAAACAAGGGGTTAAAGGTTCGCTATGATTTCACTAAAGAAAGTCATATTGTAGATATGATGGGGCCCATTCATAGCGACATTTTCTTTCAAGACCGGTTGATGCTAAATGGAGTGAATTTAAGAATCAAACTGAACCGAGCCGAGAACTCGTTTTGTCTAATGTCATCAGCAGCCGCTCCAACTTTCACGGTGGTAATCACAGAAGCCATCTTGTTCGTTCACCGGATGAAATTGGCCTCCTCTATTATGCTTGGCCATGCGGCTGCACTAAAACAATCCAGCGCCAAGTACCCGGTTCGCCGAATCGATTGTAAAGTGCTGTCTATTCCAAGAGGATTTAGCAGTTTTAACCTCTTTAACATCTTTTTGGTCACATTCCTAAACGAATCGTGCTGGTCTTAGTGGATACTCAGGCATATAATGGAACTTACAGTACCAACCCGTTCAACTTCAAACACCACAATCTAACTCAAGTGGGTGTCTATGTGGACGAAGAGCAAATTCCTCGGAAACCCCTGTTCTTGAATTTTGACGAAGCTAGAGGTCAAAATGTAATAGCGGGCTATCAAAGCCTGTTCTCAGGCACTGGAAAGCTATCCCAAGATGCGGGTAATCAAATCAGTAGAAGCGATTATGGCTCTGGTTACACAGCATTCTGCTTTGACTTGTCCCCAGACCTCTGCTCAGGTGACCATTTTGAGCTAATAAAGCAAGGTAACCTGCGCGCTGAGCTTCATTTCAAGGAACCACTGGCCAATACGGTTAACCTTATCGTGTACGCTGAATTCCAAAACGTGATTGAAATTGACGGGAACCGCAGCGTGTTGTTCGACTACACAAACTAAAAATGGACACTATTCAACTGACCCTTATTTTGAGAAAGGATAAATTTACACGAGGTTTGTTTCAAGGCGTGTATCCCTCAGACCAGCTGCCTGCAAGTGTTTCACATTACCCAGCCCTGTTTATCGCCAATGTGGATACAAGTGACAAGCCAGGTTCGCATTGGGTGGCGTTTTACTTCAGCAAGGAGCAAGAGGGAGAATTTTTCGATTCTTACGGATCACCACCCAGCAAATATTCAGGAACATTTACTACCTTTTTAAACAACAATTCTAACCAGTGGACTTTTAATACTGTGACATTACAAAGCATCTATTCAAAAGTCTGCGGACATTACTGTTTGTATTTTGCTTTATATCGTAGTCGGCATATAAGTATGAGTGCTATTGTCCATCGTTTTTCCAAAAACACAAGTAAAAATGATAGTCTTGTAAAACGATTTATTGAAAAACATTTTCCTATAGGTTTTCCGAGATATCGTACTGATGTAAACAAGCAAAGAGCAAAAGCACAACACTAAGTTCAGTAAACAGACACCATGTAATTTCTTTTCAACACATTTTATTGAATTACAAAATAAAGTTTTGTGTTTCACAATAAAAAAGGTCTCTTGTCATGATTTATAATCGTAACCATCGAACAGCCTGAGGGCGAGGACTCTCGACTCTGCGCCTCTGCTTTTTGACAGAAGATAGCGTCACAGGTGGGGTGGGTAGCCAACGCGAAGGACTTTCTGGGGTCTCCTCTCTCACTCTTGCTTTAAACTCTCTTATAGCACTCTGACGTTGGGGATTACGAACCGAGTTTTCGGGGACATTCATTCGCGCCAGGCCCCTCGCAAACACGGACCATCCCACTGGTTCAAATCCTTTTCGGTGACGCAATGTGTCGTTGACTAGGTCGACCACATGAGAACCTGGGATTGGTTTGTTTTCATACAACAGCTCTCCTTTATCATTCCAGTGCAACACGTCCTGGTGTTTTTTAATTTTATCCAACAACTGTCTAGCCCCAGCTTTGTAAATTTTGGGTACACTTTTCATAACCTCTTCCTCTACTGCTGTTGGAAGAGAATTATCTGGAGAAGCTTCCTCTGTAGATTCTGCGTTCTCAACTGGTTTGGGGGTTTCTGTTGTTTTAGGGGTCATTAACGTCACAAGGAGAGGCTGGCCTTTCCGCTGATCGTAATATGTCAAGTACCGTTGCAACACCTGATTGTAAAGCTTCGTCTTTTCCTCATCATCAAGTTGTTTACTTTCTAAAATATCCCCCATTTGGCTATCCAGCTTTTCAGAGTTTGTGTTACAGGTGGTGTTAATATCTGCTGGCGTTGCTGCAATCGTTCCAGAGTGTTTTCAGGAACGAGAACCATGCGTCCTGTATGATTCATCTTAACTAAGAAGCGAGCTCAACACTCGAAGAACGGGAGGTAGCAAAACACTTAAAAAGTTTCCTCCGTGTTGTACCAAGATTTGCTTTTTCTTGTTTAGCGGGCTACTCTTTTCAGCTAGAGCAGTCAAGGCTTTCTTGTGCTTAAGAAGTTTTCTCTTTGCCGGTTTACTGACAGGGACTGTTTCTTTAAGTACGTTGAATACACACTCACAAATGGCTTTTACTAAAGCGTCGTCGGCTGCTTTCAAAATTGCTTTACGTTGAGCTGGGGTACGCTTGACGAGGAGCTTACGAAAATCGTGGTTCTTTCTTAGTCGCTGGGCCATACTCAACTGATATCAATCACTACGACGGAGCTTTTTTATACCTTTCTGACATAGGCGAGCTGAGTCTCCCCAGGGAAAATGTTTGGGCGCAACCGGAAGTCGGTAGGTGTTTCCGGTTTGAGGTCGCATAATAGGTAGCCATAAGGGCGTTTTGTCGCATCCTGAAACGCTTCTTGCAGGTATTTGATATGAACGGGAAACATCTGTTTCGCCAAGTGACTGACGTGACTGCTATCTCGCGGAGACTTGAACATCACCAAATAATGGCAATTCAAACTCATGTCTCTCAGTTCTTTTCCCCGGTGAAAAATACTTTGAAGAATGAAAACAACGCTTAAATTTCGGTGATGACAGCCCTTAGTAAACAAATTGGTAATTATTTGATCATTGCTAAGCTCCTGCATTAAATCGTCAATGACCACTAAATTCCGAATGGTTGGGTTTATCATAGATTCTAAATCACCAGGAACTCCTTGGACGAACGTGATGTTGGGAATAGTCCTTAGCATTTCATCGTAAGCCGGCTGGTATATTCCATAACACCAAATGATATTTTCAGGAGCTCCGTCTATTAATTCGTCTACAGATTCCAACAGGTGTTTGACAAAATGACTTTTTCCACAACAAGTGGGGCCAGCTACAATAGCAGGAAAGGGGTGTTTCCACCTTGGGTCCATGTTGACAACTGACTGGTTCAACTGCTTTTGCTCTTATTTATAGCGAAATGGTCTTTGGCGGAGTATCTTTATCATAAACTCGAACCGTGTTGGTATTTTGTAATTTAGCAAACTGGAGCCAACATTTTCTCTCTAAGTCAGACAGCTCGTGTACCTGAGCCAAATGGTTTGCTAATCGAACTAAACATTTAGAGTGACATCCTGGTATCGGGCAATGACGACATACACGCTTACCCATGATGTTCACGGTACGAAGGTTCGATATCAACTGAATAAAACCGCTAATGACACGAAGTTTATGACTATCGAGAACGGGCCACAGGGGCCGCAGGGGCCACAAGGGCCTTGTATATCACTGTGTTTTTCCTTTACGCGGGTGATTGAATCGCGCGTGGCGCACACACGCGCGCGCGGTTAGACAGACAACAAACCGTGTTAGTATATTAAACCATATTTATTTACAAACTATGAACAAATGAGATTTTTTTACACATAAAGGAAACTCTTTATATACAATGCGATACAGAGAAAAGTCGACCCGAAGCAAAGACGGAGAAAGCCCCATCTTGACAAAGACAGAGACAAACACACACCGACTCAAAATTTTAGTCATCATGAAGAAATTTTATTACTTTTAGAAACAAAGCTTATTTTGAATGTCATTAATTATCATGTCAAGGTCCATTGGTGTTCCTCTTTTCTCACGACTCTATCAGGGCAGTATATTGTTTCTTGTTGATCACTGAAATCCTTCCATTTGAGCCCATTTGGTGCGTAGTATAGAGCGTATAAAATACGGCTTTGAAGATCATCACCCTGCTGGACAACATCAAGTTCCAGAGAAGCGAGGTAAATACTGGTCTACGACCTTATTTGGCAGCTCGGTAACCTACGCTTCCCATGATTTATCTAGTTTGAAGCCGAGAGCACTGCATATACTTTCGGTAGCGTTCAGCATAGAATTCAGGTCAATTTGTTCCATCACTTCATCGTGGTAATACTTCCATGCGTCATCATTATCCATCATGAGGCAAGAATGTTGGTTTTGACTTGGGTGTTGAATAGCAAAACCGTCGCAGTGATTCAGCCTTTCTTGTTGGATGAGTTTGTCGACCAAAGCCGCATAAGTCAGTTAGAATACATGCCCAATAAAACTGGCTATCCTTTGACGCTGGACAATGTTTCAAAGAATATTGGTGAGAGTTAAGACTTTTTTCCGAGCAAACTGAACTTTTAAGAATGAAATCATGATTGAACGGAGAGCGCGTTTGTATGTTGAACACATAATAGATTGTTTACTATCCAATCAGGGTTAAAAGAGCCCTCTTTTTCTGAATCGTCTTGTAGTTTTTGCGACAGGTATTTCATAGGTTTGTCGATAGACAGAGAATTACAATTTCGCAAAGAAATACAACATGTTGTAGATGATTGTGAAACAACATTCCTTGACTTTTTTCGAAGTGGGAACTTAATGTCTTAATCGCTTATTTTTTAAAAAGACAAAAGCTAAACGGCTAATTCTTGATTGCATTTTTTTTACACAATACCTGGTCTTAAGTTGAAGATTTTTGCATAATCAACCCGCCGCGTGTTTGTCCAAAGACAACTATGGCTGAGAAATAATTCTCTTGTGGTGGTCCGTTTTCCAACAAACTATAGCTACAACGGATTGCATTTCAAAAAGTTCATACATGTATCGTCCATCTTTGGCCAAATTATGTTGGTGTTCTACAAAAGGGGGTTGGAGACGGTGGACACCGACTCAAAGGCTTGCTTTTGTTGACGATGTAGAGAACTCAATCATTATTCGCCAGCATTAATTACTGCGGTTCAATTTCTTTTTTTATGACCGGACTTTTTCATAAAACATTGCAATTTGTTTTACAGATTTCTTCGCTCCACTAATTGCCCACGGCTGTCATGGACATAGACCCTCTCTTGTTAAACTTTGTTGATGTTCCACTTGCGAAAACACCGGTTTCGTAAACTTTGATTTAAAACCTTATCTAAAACGTTGTCACGAACTTCACGATCAATTTTTAGATCAATTTCTTTTTGGAAATGTCTTTGAACATTAAGTCAATTTCTTTTTTTTTTAGAACTGTCATTCAACATTAAGATTCACTAATGTCACGCGTATTCGCCGTCTCTGGTCAAATGTTGTTGGTGTTCAACAAGAGATGGATGGAGCAATTGGAAAACTAAACGTAAATTTATACAACGATGTAATGAACTATACAGAGCACCAATCTATGTTAATTTTATTAATTTTACGTATCTGTTTTAACACAAAGGCGTGACGTCAATAGGAGGTCACACACGTCCCGATTGTAACGCTAGGTATGACGTCAGAATAAAATTGGTTGAAACGTGACTTTTCGTGTGTCTTACATGACGGGGGAATGTTGGGAGACTTTTCGTGGTGGTTTTACATGTAGTACTAACCCCCATGAAATCCTGGACGCTGATTAGTCGAGAGTGAATTAATTCAGTCACGTGTTTGAAATACTCGATTCTGATTGGTCTTGCCACCCAGTAAAGACTATATACAGTATTAAAGGCTCTATACAAAAGACAAGAAGGAAAAAACACACATACTCATGCCACACTCACTCAAACCTATCTCAAGAAAAGAAACCACTGTGCAACCAACAAAGGCGACCGAGGGGAGCAGCGAGAAGGGAGACATGCACACTCAAGCAAAGCCAACTCAAAGCCCAAGAAACGGCCGCAGTACAGCCAACGAAGGCGACCGAGGGGGAGCAAAGAGAGGGAAGACACACACTCAAGCGAAAAAAAAACAGAGCCAAGAAGACCACAGTACAGCCAACAAAGGCGACTGAGGGAGACACAATCGAACCACACTAAGAAAGACAGAAATGAAAAGAGTCACCAACGACCTTACCGATACGGCCATTGGCTCCCCATTGGCGTTGGAAAAAACGGCGCCTGCGCCAAGACCGAAAACGTTTAAAAAGCAGAGGTAAATAGAAGGATAAGACCCACGGCACTTGGAGCTTTGGACCGAAAACGATAGTCATTCCTTTGACTCCAGACAAAAACCTTAAGTAAGGACAGAAGATGACAGAAGACACGAGGAACACACAACAGCTCATCACTACTGAAACCGAAAAGAACACGACGCACGGTAATAGCTGGTGCCAGAGGAGAGGACAGAAAGAGTAGTGACTGAATCCAATCACAGACCACTCTGGGCCAGGAGACAGTGGAAGAACAAATGCTCTAGAGTCTCGTCACAGTGACCACAGAGACAATACGGAGGGACATTCAATCCGAAAGAAACAAGACGGCGAGCAGTGTACAAAACTCCGTGAGCAACTTTCCAACAGAGATCAATGGGTTTCCTGTCGAGAGGCATGAAAAAAAACGTTTTCCAGGTAGAATCCCAGTCTAAGTCACCATAATTTGAGCGAAACTTTACCACACAGAGGGGTAGCGCAGGATTCAAAGAAAAGAGAAGCTGATAGCAGGATTTTCAGGTGAAGGAGTCGGCCCTTGGTAACGCGGTGTCAGCAGAACCAACAATCAGGCCAGCCTGAGACAAGGAGCCGTGAGGGGCAGTCCAATAACGCAAAGGCGCGCGATAAAAATCTGGAAGGCCCGAAGCTACCAAGAGGAAAAGAAATGGGGTAGCAAGCACAGTTTGGGGGTCAGCCCCAAAACGGTCAAAAAGCCAAAAGGTCATCATGTGGGCCCACGCCTTTAGGGCAATAGCATAACGACGGACCCACTGAGCCAAAAGTGCATGAACCTTGTAATGGACGGACACAACGCCAAAACCTCCTGGAAGAGTAGAATGGTGAACTACATCTCTGGCAACCAAGTCACGTTTGCCGCTCCAAAAGAAAGAAAAGAAAGGAGTATTGAGCTCGGATGCAAACTTCACCACAACTGCAAACATTCGCGACCTGTACCACACTCTAGCGTCACGTTAGCAGCCAGCACTTCCATAGAGAGAACATACAGAAAGGGCAACAAGGGACAGCCTTGACGCACCCCACGGGAAGGCGTGAAAGGGCGAGAGGTGTAACCATTGACAAGGACGGAGCTACGAACGTCAGTGTAAAGAAGCCTGACCCAGCGGATAAAGTTGTCACCAAAGCCCATTTTAGCTAGTGGCGAAAACGAAAGGCCAGTCAACACGGTCGAAAGCCTTCTCCTGATCCAGAGAAAGGAGAGCTACTGGTAGGGTGTACTCATTTGCCAGTTCAACTACATTGCGTAAAAAGGGGACGTTCTCACCGATATAGCGACCCGGCACACCACAATTCCGATCAGGAGCGACAACCGCAGCAATACGTTTCAAGAGAAGGCCAGCCAGAACACGAGTACAGAGCTTGTAATCAACATTAAGAAGACTAATAGATCGCCAGTTCTTATGGTTTAGGCGATCACCTTTCTTGAAAATCAAGGTAATGAGCGCCTCACCCTGAGAGAAAGGCAGGAGGCCAGCCTCCAGAAGCATTGAAAACATTAACAAGATCCTCACCAAGAAAATCCCAGAGAGCAGCATAAAATTCTATTGGCAAACCATCAGAGGCTGGAGACTTGCCCTTAGCCATGCCAAGGAGAGCAGCATGAGCCTAATTAGGCGAGATTGGACCGTCACAAGAAGCGGCATCATCAAGAGAAAGAGATAAACTGCGAGAGTAAAGAAGATCTGACTGGACCCCAAGATCGACAGGGCAGGCCGTAAAAAGGTCTTGTTAAAAAGAAGCCCAGGACTCGCAAATACCCTCAACATCCGTTACAACCACCCCATTGGAAACACGCATTGCGGAAATCCAATTCTCAGTTCCTCGCTTCTTTTCTAACCTTAAGAAGTAACGAGAGGAGGTTTCACCCTCCTCAGCCCCCTTGACACGGGAGCAAACCTGCGCTCCCTCAGCCTCAATCAGATCAAAAGACGCACGTTGAGCAAGAACCCGCTCATATACCGGCATAAGAGATACAACCCCATCAACGATTCTACCCTTCAGATGACAAACAAGGGCAGAAAGGACAGAGCGCGACAGAGAACGCTCATTATGAGCACCACTACAATGGCGGACCGCAAGACTTTTGAGATGTTCCTTGCCTCGGTCCCACCAATGCTGAAGAGATGAAAAAGAGGGCTTCCGCGACCTCCATCTAGGCCAGAAGTCGCTAACAGTTTGAAAAAAGACAGGATCCCTGAGGATGGAAACATTCGGTTTCCAATCTGCCAGGGCCACAAGGAAAAGATTCAGGGATAGAGAAGCCGAGAAAAACGGCGTCGTGATTAGAGAAAGGACATGGAACAATAAAACAGGAAGACACGAGATGAAGCCAGGCAGACGGGAAGACAATAAGTTTGATGCGGGAGGACAATGAACCATCGGGTTTCAGCCAGGTGTAAGCGCGAAGATCGGGATTGAGATGGCGCCAAACATCCAAAACACAGAACTCCCTGAAAAGTAACTCCAGTGAGACAACGCTTCCACGGACGGTGACGGCAGGATCAGAGCCCCGACGATCTTTGGCTCTGTTAAAAACAGCATTGAAGTCACCACAAAGTATCGTGGGAACAAATGGATCAGCAAAGTCCAGACATGAGGCACGCTGACCGGTTAGGTGCATAGACAGATGCAATTCTGAACACGGAAATCCTCCTGCTGAATTCGGCCATCAGAAAACGTCCCTCACGTTTGACCCAGGAGTTGACAAAAGAAAAGCTGGGGCGGTACAGAAGGACTCGGCCACGAGAGTGAGCAGTACCAGGGGCCGTAACAGTGAGACTAAGAGGCTTAGAACGTGTTCGTGGAGGAGAAGAGGTGATAATTCGCGCGAGAGAGAGAAAAGAAGAAAAACCGATCTGTTCAAGCAGACTCTCAAGGTCATGTCTCACATTATCACACGAGCTTATGAGTCGTGTTTTGCCTCTCGGACGCTCATTTCTAACTGAATCGATCGTTGCTTCGGTCAGCATTCGTGAAATAGCGTACACAGTCTCTCAAGAGACAATGCACGGATTCCAACAAATCCGTTGTCGGGGAGCCAACAACCACCACTTCTGTGAGGGTAATGAATAAGAACCAAACCTTGCGCGATGAAATTAACGCGGCCATGCTTGATTCAAACTGAAGTTACTTTTCAGCTCCATCGTACATGAAGGAGTTTTTTGCTGACGGTATAATTAATACTCGGTGCCTCTTATACGACGACTTTCTGTCATGCGTTACTATTAAACAGGCATGTGTATGTGGGGTATATATGGGCTTTTTTTGTGCGCATATATATGCGCGTTTGTAAGAAAATCGTCGTATACTTGGGAATAAAAACCCCGCAAAGCAGGAAAGAACGTAAGTATACGTGGGAAAAAACCGCACGTATATCGTGTCATAATTTTGAAACAAATGGCCGACCATATTATTTTAGGAGCTCAGGAAGATCTGTAAACCATTCAGGACATTTAAATCTTTTTCCAAATAATCTGACCTGCAACCTGCAATCTACACCCTGAATCCTAACAGTTCTCTAGTGCGTAACATTTTCATCATGTGCGCGGGAAAACAAGAAAATTGGCGCGAAGTTGAAAGACTGGGACTGGTGAGGATACAAGTCATAGAGCTAGCGCTTCCGTTGTTCAGTGTTTACGGTTTCTTTCGTGTGCTCTGTTCTGATTGTAAGATGTCTGTGAAAGAAGAAAAGGTCGAAACAACTAGTGTCGGAGTGCTGGATGAGGCTTTTGACTTTATGAAGAAGGCACACGAGCTCATTAACCAAAAAGCTCATGACGTTCGCGAGGAAAAAGAAGCTTTTTGACTCTGTTGCAAAGAAGCTTGATCATGTGCACTTCGGTTCCACCGTCAAGCTGAACGTCGGTGGTCAGTATTTCACCACGAGTCTTCAAACACTGACCAAAGATAAAGGATCAATGCTACACGCCATTTTTTCGGGCAGATTTGAAACAAAGCCCGATAAAATTTGAACATTAAGGGCCCGAATCACATGTAATAACTGCAAGAAATATCGACCTTCGTTATCTTAAAGGCTACTAGTACAGATAGACAAACAAGAAGACTTCATATCTTTAAAATTTTTGCGTTTATTTAGCATCAGATTATACACTAATAATTCTAGTATATTCCGACCAAATGACCTCTGAAGCCCGAACCCACACATAGTGCGCTTGGGCTGCCTGTGATTAGACCGTCGCCATTCCAGTTTTGTGCTGCTTTATCGTGCATCTAGGGACGGGTGGGTAGCCTCTAAATTTCATGCCATCTGTGACCATCGGGGACCTACTGTCACTGTGGGAAGGAGTGGGGACTATATTTTTGGAGGTTACACTGAGGAGTCGTGGGACAAAGGTAAGCTGTGTATGTGCAGGTGTTCTCGAACCTTAGCCCAATCACAACACCTTCCAGCAGTGGCACCCACACCAGCTGTACCTGCAAAGCCAGCAGCTTTCTACACAGTCTTCTATTCCATCTTGACAGTTACACGGGACGAAAAATTGGATTTACTGCACTTTTGACACGCGTCAAAAGTTAAGTCAAATATGGTATTGGCTTTGACTTCACCTTTGACGCGCGTCAAAGATGTCGCCAAATATATAACCTCTTTGCTTACTCCTTTGACCTCGGTAAAGGTGAAGTCAAATTGGTAACAACTTTGACTTCTCCTCTGACGCGCGTCAAAGATGAAGTCAAATGAATCAATGCTTTGCTATTCCTTTAACCCTTATCAAAGTCGTTGTCAAATATGCTGGTAACTTTGACTTTACCTTTGACGCACGTCAAAGATAAAGTCAAAAGTGTAGTGGCTGTGACTACACCTTTGATACTAGTCAAAAATGAAGTCAAATACGACCGCTACACTTTTACAACACTTTTGAATGGTGCTGAAAGGTGAAAGCAAATATGCAGTGAATTACGTCTACAAACACTTATGTCCAAACTGATATTAAGAAAGGAAATTAAAAAGCTGTATTTGAATACTGTTTTAAAGATATTTATACCACAATACCGAACACGGGCGGGTAATCATTGTAATTGCTGTTTTATAATTATTTTTGAAAATGTTCTAGAATATGTACTTTTTCGAAGTGTTTTTTTTTTTCTTATCTTGAGTGGATCATTTTCTCCTTGATCGATCAATGTACCATGTAATGATAGCGACGCAAAACAATGACTCAAC
This sequence comes from Porites lobata, assembly GCA_942486035.1. Taxonomy (NCBI): domain Eukaryota; kingdom Metazoa; phylum Cnidaria; class Anthozoa; order Scleractinia; family Poritidae; genus Porites; species Porites lobata. Next base: position 1,218,879 of record CALNXK010000058.1, on the reverse strand, counting down.
AATTGGACGATGGAAGACTGAACCCAAGCAAGACACCCTGTTTTTGGCGCGAAATTGTCGCGGCCTCAAACTCTCTTCGCCCGCGCAAACAAACAAACTACGCAGATCTGAAGAAAACAAAAAGCTGCTTTTTTGTACGAAGCAGTCCAGCTTTTGTTAACAAATATTTTCACCCTTATCTTTGATAGAGTTTAGACCACAAACTTGTTCAAAAGGTACGTGTCATTCTTTTCTATGTGTGCATGCAATAGTTGTTCTTCAAACGTCATAGTTGTTTTACTGTGTTACGCTTACGGAAACCAACTCTGAACAGGCGTGTATGTCGTGCTTGGGAGCTTTTCTGATTGTTAGATATGGTTCAGTAAACTATAAAATTTCTTCTATATCACAGTAGAGTTTACATTAGATCAAGACCTTTTTTCTTAATAGGGTTAGTGCATTTCTGCAAATGTAATTGCTGGCTTATATTTCACAATGCAATTCAAGTCAAAACTCCATGCGAGAACCTACTAACATCAAGATTAACCAACTCTGGTTTTTCTAACAGTTATACTTAACTACGAAAACTACTTCAGGGTAATGAAATAATATAAGACTTACATATATTTTTTTTCATGGACAGTGTACTTCAATAAAAATATCTGTACCAGACTTTGATGGGCATAGTACTGAAGCAAGTACATAAGCTTATTTGAACAGGATTCAGTGCAGTTTATCAAACAAAGAAGTGTGGTTATTTGAAGACTTCGGATGTTTTACAGACGTGACTATCTCTTTCTATTGATTTTTCTGGGTTCTATACGTAATGGGGCTCAGGCTGCATAATTTTTAAAATATTCCATTGATTTTTGTGCCACCACAGTGGCAGCTAGGTATGTTTCAACATTTAATAATAATCATTCAAACATACCGAGCTGTCCCTTCTTTATTGTGATTGGACAATAACTTTAAAAATAGCCTGCGTAGCAAGCTTTTCCTCGCAAGTTTTGCGCAAGAGACTAAGTTTGTAGAGGGCAAAAAAAGAGGAAGGAGGGGCCGGGAGGGGCTAACTCGCGCAATAACTCTATTGGAAACGCTTGTTATGCAGGCTAGGTATAATATAATGTGCTTCTTTAGTTTCATTTTAAGCTTTGTGCATAGAGGGAAATTTAGATTGAATTTTCCTGGACTTTATTAAGTGATAATAAGGCTAGATTCAAACGTCAAATTTCACAAATGACGAACTTAATGACAATGCATGTACACGAAATGTTCCCATTCAAAAGCATTAGGCTCGCTACACATTTTTAACCGGTTCTTTAAGTTTGGATAAAGGTAAAGAGAAAGGGAGATTTTCTGCGGAAAAGGAGCGATAGTAAAAAGGGAGTGGGCCCGAAAAATTTATTTAAAACACTATGACTGAATTTTTTATCTCAAATTGCTATATTCTTTTACAATTATTTCACAGATAAAAGAATCAAGGCAAAGTGATAAGTCTCCAGTGGAACGAAACACACAACAGAGGAAGATTGAAGTTAGATACATGGCGTTTGTCTTTCACTTACATCAAGCATCAAAAACACTCTAGAATGAAAATCTTCGCAAAGATAACTTCAAGACAGATGGGCTCCTGATCAAGAACATTTCTTACTTACCATGATTTTTGTACTGGCTTGCGTGAAAGAAGTATTTTAAACTATTTTGCAGGTTGCCGTCCGTGACAACAACGTGTATCTGGAACATTTAGTTCTTCAAAAATTTGCGGCAGTCATTATGATTGTCCTTTGACAGACTGCAATGAGTACTTTAGACAATAAATCGTGAAAAGGTTTTAAAAAATCATTTTTATGCGTTTAAGTTTTAATCGGAATTGTTCAGCTTTCTAATCATCTAATGAGGTTTTAGGACAATAAAGTACAAGATTAAGAACTCAGTCTCTTATCTGTCCACCTTTTTAAACGGTATCCAGGTCGCAATTGAATTTGATTGAAATCTCAAGTTGGATTCTAGCCTGTATATCAAGCGCTTATGACTAGCGAGGCAATAACGCGGCATTCGCGCGAAGCGCGAGGCAAACGCGGAATTCCCGCGAAGCGCGAGACGAGCGAGAGGCACGATGCGAGGGGAGGAAAAAAACCAAACATATTTGGCAACACCTTTGTTAAACCTTTGACTTAAATCTCAGACACATTTGACGACAACTTTGTCACACATTTGACCTGAGGCTCAGACACATTTGACGACACTTTTCACAAGCCTTTGACTTTAATCACAGACATAACTTTGCCGCGCTTTTGTCACACCTTTGGCCTGAATCTCAGACATATTTGACGACGCCTTTGATAGGGGTACAAATGCTAATGAAATATACCTTTGACGCGCGTCAAAGGTAGGGGTTAAAGGCGTGACAAAAACGGCCTTTATCGCCTGAAGACTCGCCTTTGACCGCGGGCAAAGGTAAACATTTGTCGCGCGTCAAAGTTGTACAAAGGTGTGCAAAGGTGGCCTTTATCGCCCGTTTGACTTCACCTTTGACGTTCGGTAAATCCGTTTTTTCGTCCCGTGTTATAACCATAGTTCACTAGCTCTCCAGAACTTACTTAGAAATTTGGTTTGGGCTTTGTAAGTACAAACTATTTGAATTAACATAGCCTAAAAAAGATCACGTTTTGATAAACCACCACATATCCCCCGTGAAATGACATGTGACAAATGACTGCAGAGATTCTGTAATGCCTATGTGCTGTCATTTCCCAGATCTAGCAGCTCTTCTGCTGTGGTTTAAAACATTCCCTTGAATGAAATTTCTGTGTTGGGGTTACAAACTGTCCAGTGGTGGATCCAGGGGAGGGGTCTGGGCTCCCCCCAATTATTCTGAGTTCTGAGACCAAATTGAGGCCAAATAGATTTTTTGGAGACCCCCCCCCTCCCCCCCGTTTACATGAAGGTCTGGATCCACCACTGCTGTCTGCTGTTTTTTATGCTAGAATTTTCAGAATTCGTACACTGCAGGTGTAATGCTTCAATCAGTTACTGTATTTTATCAATTAAGCAGCTGGGCACTTATATTTTCACCTTTTTAGACAAGGAGTAGTTGGGTGCTTATTGACTTTTCCCACCTACAGAATGAGTGCTTAATCAAGGTGGGTGCTTATTTAAAGTTGGGTGCATAATCAAATAAACAGAGTAATAATATTATTAAAGGTCAAAGTGAAAGACAACAAGAGAATTAAGAGATTAATCATTATCGTTATTATCTTTAATAATATTATTATCTCATTAGTAAGCCTAATTATTAATTCATTTAATTGTAAACTATACAAATGTCTGCAACACAAAAAACCTTCCTGCATGCTAAAACAAGGGGTTAATAGGAATATTATACATATGCAAAAGTGTGATTTATCACCCCCACCCCCTCACCACCACCACCATTAAACCCTCTGCAAAACATGTAAAAATTAACTTTGTAAGGGTCACACTGAACATTATTACGTCACCTCCAGAAATACTAACCTAGCTGGAGTTACCAACACTCCACCATCAACTGATTCCTCACCTCCACCTAGGAAAAATGACCAACCTTTCCTAATTGATCCCCATCATTTGAAAATTGACAAGCAGACTCTTCTATCATGGTCCACATGGTCCAGTTTTTGGCAAAACAGTGATTTTGCATTTTGTGAAAATTAGGCTTTAAGTCCTAATGTCGTGGGAAAAAAATATTAGCAGTTGCTTAACCCTTTTAAGGCTCTAAGACTGATCAGCATTGAATTTCTCCTTGTTACAGTATACCTATAAAAAACATAGTACTCACAACAAGAATTAAGAAAGTGATTGCAAAAGATGAATAAAGTTTTGTATTTTAACAACTTCTCCCCATTACTTCTGGAGGGAATGACTATGGGTAACAAAAAGAGAATTTGAATTTTCATATCAGGGTGTAAAGAGTTAAAGTCACTTGGGTCACATTTATGGCATACGAGGCGATTGATTAGCCCTGCCTCAACATATCAGCAAGGAAAATGAGAAAACCTATGATTAGATGGGGAAATGAGAAGAGGAAGGAAGGGAACAAGACGTCTTCCTCCCACGAGCTACCCTTAGTTCCCAGTGCATTTTTTCACGTTTACTCAGGGCGTTAGGTTTATAAGGCACTTGAGACTAAATTGAAATCTGTTGTAATTTTTAAGATTCTGGTTACAAGCACTGTATGGATTCCTTTCTATTCAGCCTTGTGAACCCATCTGGAGCCACAAAAACAAAGCTACCACTCAAGGGAACTGCAAACAATTATGGAATCTATTGCAATAGTTCATATGGGCCAACGTTTGGGGGAGGACATGATCTTAAAATCGGCAATGACGGAAATACAAATACTGATAGCTACAGCCAGCTGGACCACACCTATGAATGTCCACCACATGCAGCAAATACAACATTTCTGGTTGGGAACAAGAATGTTACTGTCGATGAGGTGGAAGTGTTTGTCTTTCAAGAGTAGGCAGGTCTATTCTGTAAAGTTTAGACGTGCAAGAAAATTGAAAGAACAAAATTCTTGCTCTTTGTCTATTAAATAATTGAGATGGTGATTCCCTGGCTGTTCCCCGTGACACAGACATGGTAAAATCTGTATCAACTGGGGATTACGAAGCCGCTCAGGTCGACGATTTTTAAAACCTTTAAAACTCTTTAGTTTTTATTATTGATAAGCACATTCAAGCTGAACCACCTTAAAAAAGTTTTAGGCCCGACGATTTCATCAAACTCAACTATTACTTGCACTTAAATCAGTATGGAATCTACTGCACTTACTTAAAATTTCTTCAAAAACTTATTAATAATTCATAAAAAAAAAAAAATGAAATCAACGTTTAGTGAGTGTCTTTAATTAAATTCGATAAAGACACGGCTGAGCTTAATTTTTTAGACCAAAATAACGCCAAATTTGAATATTAGTGCAAGAATGAGCTGATCTATATCAGAGATTTTGAAGCTGTTCAAAAAACTCGCAGTCGAATGTTATCATCTTCGCCTCGAGTTTTTAAAAATGATAATACACTCCTGCTCATTTTTTAAACAGTATTTAAAACACCGCGACCATGCAGTTTTAAGGCCAGAAATTTGAGTTTGAGCTTATTTTCTTGATTCTCCCCGTAGACGACCACCTCTCGTAAGCGACCACTTTGTTGTCTACCATGGTTAGTCGCTTACGAGAGAGTTGACTTCATTTTCTTCACTAAATACATCGATCAAAGGTAACGTTAAGAAAAAGACTGCTCTAGAACGAGTATCATTACAAAATTCACTTGGGCAAGTCTCTTGGTCACGTGGGTAAACAACTTCTCGCAGGTGCCGGATGTCCCGGTACGGTTTTGGTCACTCCTGGTTTTAAGTAATGATCCAGGTAAGAAGGGAAGTACTTTCTTTTGTTGTGGCGCAATACGCTTTCCTCACATAGAAAGCTTTTCATTTTTACGCAGAGAATGCATAAATCTACAAAAAGGCTGTTTACGAAAGAAAATGTATTTAAACTCCACTTTTAAAGGGTGTATTTTTGTGTTAAAACATTTCGACCAATCACAAGAGTTGCAAACAATGGCCAAGAAATGTTCACAATTTTACATGATCCGCACATACGATTTTTGTGTTACTTAGACTCAGACGAGATTTTGTTATAAGGAAGTTGGATAGAAAAAAAGGGATTAATATACATGCTGCTTTGCGAAGATTTCGTAAAATTTGATGTTTAAACCAATCAGAACCTTAGTAGAGACAATACTAAAGTTAGCACCTTTTTGCATTCCGACGTGTTCACTGCGTTTTGGTCCTTTCCTTCTTATCTGGACCATTACTTAAATTCTTTGGATTCAGAGCGTCCGTTGCTCGTTCGTCCGCTGGAAAAGGGTGATGCAGGCTCTGGTGACGTGATTTGCCCTTGAAACATGCAACGCACATTGTTTTCAATTAAAATTACAAAATGATTAGACAAATTTCCCTCAAAAATAAGATATACAACTAAAAAATCTATCATTGGAGGAAATGGATAAAACCAAACTAATTCACAACTTTATGCATTATTAATTGTACTGGTATATAGGCGCTTGCAAAGTTTTCAATCGATGTCTATACAGATGTGAATATATAAGGTCTACAAGGTGCAATGCGGTCTACTCTTACTCAATACGTAGTCACTTTCAGTATAACTTTCTGCTTCCTTCTGCAAGCAACAAGTCAGCTTGAAGGAAAATGCAATTCACAGTCTTCTAAACACTGTCCAGTATCGTCGTGTCCGAGATGTCTGCAAATATACTGGCAGCCGCGAAGGCCTTATGTGTTTCAGCTTGAGAACTCCAGCATGGAGGGTGTGCTTCATGGTAGGTAATTATAAATTTTCTTTATAAGGAGGATCGTAAAGATCTCGATTTTAGAATTGCGCTTGTTGATTGGCTTGAACAACTTTATTGACTAAATAGCTTTCGAGACCGCAACGGAAATCAATCATATGCAGCTGAAGGTCTCAGTCATAATTTATTTATTTGTCTTGGCTTGAGTGGTCTGGATTTCTCTCTGACTCACCCAGAGTACCTTTAGGTCCTTGATTAATTTTTAAGTAATACCTAAAAATGTTTAAAAATGGCTACTTCTTAATGGTCACTAGGAAATCGACACCTAAATTAAGTATGTATATACAAAAAGAGACAATTACCATTCAAATTTCCACCAAACAGCTGTGTTCTTTGCAAATCATAGTCACACTTTTTCACATCACATTTCGCCAATTTTCTTGTTTCTTTTATCTTAACACAATACCTTTAAAAATTAAGGTGTTTTGGCTATGCAGAAACCTCTTAACCCGAAAAGGGATGCATTCTTAAATCATTAAATGGCTCTTTGTACACTGACTTATAATATCGGTTCCTCAATTTACCCTATTTTTTTACTTGATTCTCGGTTTCCTGTACTTGGAAACTTTTAGCTTTTTCTTTTTTTTTTTTGCACAAAGAAGTCGCTGGTAGTCTTTCTTTAATCAGGTGTTATTTCTGAAACACGGCCGATCTATAGAGAGATAACGAATTTGAAGTAAAAGCATTCTTCTATGGCTAAAAACGTTAGGTACAAGGTCAAGTGTCAAGGGACGAACAAGGTTTTAGTTTTTAAGTAATAGAAGCATGTTCTCGGCTGGCAGCTTGTTTAAGCCACTGAGCGATGTCACTACAGAGCAAAACAGTACTGCGTGTTCCTGGGGTGGTATTCTCAAAATAATCATCTTCATTTAAAAAATCGCTTGGTTCAGGCGACGACACCTTACCGCGAGACCTCATGCATCTGCATAAAATAACATCTTGTGTAAAGTGAAAGGCAGTTTATAGTTACTGGCCTGAAACATGTGAGAAAAAAAAAAAGAAAATTAAGGCGTCTGATTTGTTCGCAAGTGTTTAAATCAGCTAGCTCTAGCTACTTCGATTCACATAGTCTCAACTAAAACGTTGAGAAGAATGAAGAAAAAACTTGTATTTTTTGTTTCTTTGTTTGTTTCGTTTGCTAGCTTTCACTTTTCAAGTGCCAAGTAAAGGTCGATTCGTTCTGTTGCCTTTTACCAACTAAGTAATAGACTTTCTAAAAGTCAATTTTTTCCTGGTTGGTTATGCCGCCCCCTCGGTCGCTGTGCGACCTCATGCATTGAAGCTCGCTTTGCTCCGCACTTTTGAGAACTTATGAGAAGTCGACTTTCAGCAAGTCTAACTAAGTAACAATCAATTACTAGTCAGAGAATTATCATATGGACCACTTTTAATCACCACGGATGCCTGAGGGGCCTTTTACCAGGACTGTAACAGACCAGATGCAATGTTGACCCAACGTTTTTGGACATTGTTGGGGATAGTCCATTCAAACAAACCCAGAAGTTTTAACTCATGTTTACCTGATCCAAAAACATTCATTGACTGACTCTATATGATAAATCGAACAGTGGATCTATGGTCAGTTTTAAATATTAAGCACTCTGCCCAAGGGGCGTTTTGTTTTTTATAGAATCTCCAGAACAAAGTATGTGCAGCGGAAATCTAAACAGCCCCCCCCCCCCCCCGCCCCCACTCCAAAAAAGAGCCTTAATCAGAACGATAGTAGAACCACTTGCTCCTTTCAAGTGAGCTGAAACTAGGCTAGTCGATAGATCTTGTCTCCACTTTGCCACTTTATATCCGATCGTGTCAGTGCTTCTAAACAGCTGAGATTTTAACTAGCTTTCGATTTTACAACACACTTGTTTTCCAGTCAGTTAGAAATGCTTCTGTCTGCAGGTCCTGTTTTCTGTTAATACACTTCACAGTTTTTCACTTCAGTCAGAGACACGCGTAATTTAAAGTTCTTTATTATTATACAAAAACCATGAATATGTTTTATCAAGCTCTATCTAAAATTCCCACGTGCGCGAGTAATACAAACTTGGCTTTAAAGTTTAACTTTTAAGTCATTGTCTAGGTTTCAAGGCTAAACGAAGCCCAGTCCCTATACGGCGTTTTCCAATCCCTATCGGTCAATTCATTTTCGGTGACGTATCCGAGGCGAACGGGCGGGAAACATTTTCTCTTGGATCACGTGACCCGAAAAGCTATGAAACATGGATCATACGTCATTCTCCACGGAAGCAAGAAGTCAAGCAACCTTAATTGAAATAGGTGTATAAAACAAACAGGAAAAAAAACATTAAACATTATGCAGGTAAGGGTTAAGGTTTCTGTTTGTCTTTTTTACTTTACTTATTGGTTGTCCGGAGTCTTTGGTTCTATTTTAGTTCATCATGCCGTTTTATATCGGTCCTTTACTTTTGGTGTGTGTTATACGTCATTTCCGCCTCTCCCTTTTAAACAATTTTTATTGCGACATTCTCTATCTATATAATATTGTGATTCCCACACAGGTTCAGTATAACATTTGTAAACCTGAAGAAGGCTGGTTATGGCCAGCCGAAATATTGCCGGTTATGAAAAAACAATACATTTTGTTCTGAATCAGCTCTGCAGTAGTCTTTGGACTTCTCGTTTTTGGTAAAAAAAAACCATACCCTTTGGCGCCGCACATACCTATATAGCCCATAAAAGTGAGTACCCTCCCCCCCCACCCCCCCGGGGGGGCAAAAACGCGTTGCAGATTATGAGTCTCGCTGCTTACGCTACGCAAGCGAGACTAATAAGTATTTAACCAGTATGTGTTTGTATCAATGTGCTCTCTCATGCATTACATGCATGAAGCCACAGTAGAACAATCGCATTGTGTTTTTGTCAGTCGGCATTTTAATAGGGCATTTTTGCGGTTTTCATCATAATCTAAGTGATATTCGATTCAACTTAGTCGAGCTTACAAATGTCACGGTAGCCACCAAATAATTTGTCTTCAGTTGGTCTTCATTCTTTTTTTTCCATTTTGTTATTTTGGTCTTCATTCGGGATCGCATGATTCGAATGCCGGTGCCAGCAGTTGTCGGTCTCATGGGACAGAACAGACAAGTAATTTGCAATTACGTCTTCTAGAACGGAAGGCGAACCCTTTGAGTTTACCTCGAAGTCAAGTTGTGTGCCCTTGATCTGTCGTAGAAGATACACTGTCAGTCTTGCGTATTGTGCTATTATAGTGAAGATGCACACATCTAACAGATTTCACCCTGTCTATGGCTGTGTTTTAATCCTGGTTAGCGTGATGTATGTCAATGTTGAAGCGAAATGTCCGGCTGGCCTGAAGAACAAGACGTATCGGCGTGACCTTTCTAGAATCTGCCCTGCCTGCATAGAGGTTTCGTGGTTGATTCGACCGCCTTTTACTTTTCAAAACGGCAATTATACTTCAGGAATACTACCAGGTACTAAGGTTCAATTTTTTTACAAACATCTCACTTTAAAATCTGTATGAATGCGGGACCATGTTTTGCTGCCTCCATACGATTGCATCGAACAAAGTGTGACCTACCCAAGGTAGTAACAATTAAGGTGGGAGGGGACGAGATGTGTTGTTAACTGTTCGCAGAAGTGCTTATATTGCGATGCCTAATTTTCATTTTGTATAGCCATTTTTAAATATGGATAGTACATTGACAGTATCACTATAAAATTGTTTATTTAATATTTGTAAGCGTCAATCTTAGAGCCTGTTTACATGGAGTGGGGGAACCCGATTTAGTGGGGTAAGTTTCTTTTGTTTTCACGCTCTTGGGGACACAAAACAAAAGAAACTTACCCCACTAGACCGGGGTCCCCCACTCCATGTAAACAGGGTCTTAGACGCAGGGGGCTGCGATCCGTTGCCTCAATTAAGCCTTTGGGCCCGGGGGTTACTTTAGGAATTTCTGGATGGGGATGTGCCGCTGGGACCCTGGAACCCGTAACCTATACCAGCTAGTTCAGCTGAATTTTGCTACCCTATACTAGAGTAAACTCCCCAAATCCCCCCTATCCTAGAGTAGCTGTTTCCCTAGTCTATATAAAATCTTCAACCAACTGATCAGTTTCCTGAAAAATGATACCCTATTCTAGACCCAAACCAAGAGTAAACTGCCTGAAAACCATATCCTTCAAGGCGGCACATACCTATATAGCCCATATATGGCAGTACCCCACTCCCCCGGCCTTTGGGTAGGTCGAGATTCTCGTTTACCATGAAAAGCACGTGGTTGTAGAGGTAAGGTTTGAAAATGCCGAGAAATTGGTATTTCCAATGAACTTCGCAGAAATACTGTTGAGTTTGGAGGCGCCGCCCCACCTAATACATTTTACCCAGCTTTCGTTCGAGAAAAATTTATCGCGCCTTTAAATTTGGTTACGTGGCTTCTCGTGATATTTCGTTACAGCTCTGCTGGATCTGATGTTAACCAAGTGCTGCGGGAACCACACCCCAAGCTGCTGGCAAGTGACGTATCATCCCCCGGTTAAAAACCCTGAGCAGCTGCTCCGTTTGTCACGTGATTCTCACGTGATCTACCCAGTCATTGTTGATAAGCAAGAAGCGGTCAGTCTGGATCATAACCTGATTAGTCTGATACCTCCTTCCAGTATTGGGTTTGTCGTTCCTAGAGGCAAGAGGGAAAGCTTCCCAAAGAAACTTTTAATGTCTGTGTTCGAAGCATGGCCAGTGTTAATATTAACTATTCTTCTTTCAATTTTGGCTGGTGTCCTTTTGTGGGTACTGGTAAGTGGAATTGGCCATGTGCATGAGCTGGATTTTTGAAAATATCACCGCCGCCTTTACCTCGCTCTTTCTATTTTTCCTTTCCTTGTTCTTGACTAATGTAATTTTCGGGCTTATCAGACGCCAAAAAAACCCTGCCTTTGGCCTTTTTTACGTAAATGGCTGCAATTTCGCAAAAAAAATCCGGCTAAACGTACCACCGGCAAATTATTTAGGGGATGCGTAATCAAACAACTTAATACGCGCTTCCGAAGCGTTTTAGGGGGCTAATCCACCTACCTAATCAGCTTGGGCTGCCGACTGCACAATGCAGTGGTTTTTAAATATTTTGGTAAGTTTAGATTATTACTACACTTTTTTCTAGCTTGAGTGTATAGCTACTCCTCGTCCGTGGAATGTGATTATAGATATTGTAGGTCGTAGGGGGAAACGTAACGTGATCCGTCCGCCATTTGTCTTTCTGCTGCACAGACGAGGGCCTCCATTTTTCAATTGGGCTTTGACACAGGCAGACCAATAATGAAGCAATGATTTCTGTCACTGCCACAGTGACGCAACACCGCAAATTTCTTCTTGACGATGAAAACGTTATGGGGAGGGTGGCGAATTTTTGAGCCGCATCAGGAGTAATCGGCTCCTGGCCGCATGAATTTTTTTCGTTGACATTTCCCTGGTATGAATTATTTTTTTAAGCCAGACCATGAATATTCTTAGGGATATTACTTGGCGTGCATGAATTTTTTTCATTTAATTTTCCCTTGCACGAATATTTTTTTGGTACTTCGCCCCTCCCCCTCCTCCCCATAAGTTTTCTAATGGTCCTTCCCTAAGAAAATACTGGTTAATTGTCGTTTCAAATCGACAGAAGGTCTTTTGTTCTTGGAAACGTAAAATGGCCGCCAAAAGACGTCACATGACAACTATAAATTCACATATTTTTCAAAGATTTATTGTACAGAGGCTGTGCTTACATTTAAAACATGCTATTGCCAGTAGGAATTGAGAAAACAGTGTTATGTAACTAAATTTTGGGGTTTGTGTTTCAGGATACTTGGTTTAACGAGGAACAATTCCCTCGCAACTTTTTCAGAGGCTCGTGGGAAGGATTCTGGTGGGCATTTGTTTCCATGACAACCGTGGGGTAATGTATTATAATAAGGGTGATCCATCTCCATAACTACGGTAGAGTTACAGTAGAATCCCGATTTCTCGAGCCATCGGTTTTCTCGAAATTCTTAATATTTCGAACCAAACCCAACTTTCCTTTACGCGTTAAACACTTTAATTTTTATTCCCTATTTTTTTCAAACCTCCTGATAATAGACCTTTCCCACATTCCTGTAAACAAAGGCACCAACTCGAGGCTTGGGTGGACAAAATACAGTGATTTGTATGAAATTGTTCACCCGAGCCTCGTCCTCATTTCTTTATGTTTTCTCACTGAAGCGTAATGCGGGAAAGCTCTATTGCCCACATTCGATATAGTAAAATTCTAACATGACTCCGAGGCTTTAGGGTCAAAATTGCAAATTTCTCACAACTCTGTTGTCTCACAATTCCCATCAGAGACTTGAGCACAAAGAAAACCAAACCAAATACAGAAAAATGACCACAAAGCCTCCAGTCATGTTAAAATTTTAATATGTAGAACGTGAACTATTCGAATCAATTTGCTTTTCTCCGGTTGTTCGAAAAATCGGGATTCTAATGTATATTCATATTTGGATTAGTTCCACGTTGTTTTCACAGGGATAAGAGGTACTCTTGGTGATGGCCTGTAGTAAAATCTGCCTTTAAACTTTCTCGTTTGACACCGGTAAAATTCATTTCTCATTTTGAGTTAAAGCAGGACAGAAAAAATGCGGCAGAACAAACAAACAAAAAGAGACAACTTCGCAAGAAAGGGAACCTAGATGTCCCCCTATTTTCCGGCTTAGTCCGCCTTAGCGATTGTAACCAAATGTTGTATATATAATCAGTTCTCTGTAGCTTTTATTCTTCACTCCATTAAAGCATATTTCTTCACATGTTCATATTTTAGAATTCTGTACTCTGTTCTACACTTAAAGGATTCATCGACATCAATGCGCGCAAAACTTGATGATCTAAACTCAATCCACACACTTCTTCAGCTCAACGTCTCCGAACGACTACACAGTTCTAACAAAAAGCTCAGTTTTTCAGATCACGTGACGGATTTTCCCGCCACAATGACGCAATAATTTCTAACAGCGATTACGTATTACCATCGATGTTGCCTTCGATTTCAAGTTTCACTCTTATTGCTGTTTTTTCCTTGTGTGAAAACATAGGTACGGTGATCGAGCGCCCATTTCTCTGTTGGGAAGAACTTTTGCGGTGTGCTGGATTCTAATTGGAATCTGCATTTGCTCAATATTCACCGCTACTTTGACTACGTCACTTACAACTATCAGCCTCGACACCAAGAAGAGTCTACCAGGTTCCAAGGTGAGGATCTCCCATTTTTGTCTGTTTGATTCACAAAAGGTTCGCTCCTTTATAATTTAACATCTTATTTGTTTTGTTTTTAATTATTCTATTTTTTAAGAAATTTACTTTACTGGTCAAGGAAATTTTCTATTATAATTCTCTTTGTCCCTGGGGAAAGCCTTTCGCCAATAAAAATTAAACCCGCGTACACGGACACCCGTTAATGCGGACATCGGACACTTGTGCTTCGCGCAATCAACAGATTCTCATAGAAAGTCAACGTCGCTTATTTATGGGGACAATTCACTGTCAACTGTGTTTGTAATAAGCCTTTCCTCCTCGAAGGAATAAAAACCTGTAGTAGCCAGCATGTCGTTGTTCCCAACGCTACATTACACTGGAAGTGTGTTTTTTACTCAAAGAGCACGACCTGCTCAATTCAGACACCCTGTTAATACTGACACTTTCTATGACCCCCTCAATGTCCGTATTAACGGGGGTTTTTGTGTATTGAATTAACATGAAATGTTTATTTATACGTGCTTCTTATTCTGTTTAGGTTGGAGTTATAAAGCGTTCCATAGAAATGGCATTAGCTATGCAGCAACAAGCTGATATTAAACGTAAGCAAAGTTTTGTTCTATTTGAGGTTTATGGGGCTTTGAACCCAAGGATTAAGTTTACAATCTCATTATAACATATGTGCCTGCTATGCTGACTTTGAAAACTTGTTATCTTGTGTGTGATGTAAGGAGAAAAAATCAGACCGCAACCTTTGCTCATCCTCTACAGGCTCCATTACCAGCCACTGTTACTAATAAGGGAAGATCCCTGTTGGGTTAGCCTATCAGAGTGTGGCAAAGTATAATCTGTGACGTCAGAGGGAATATAACTAACCTTTATTCCCCCGAGTTTTCCATGCGTTCGCTTTGCTTTGGTTGTTTTTTTGCTTAAAGCCTTTGTGTGCACTATCTTCTAGTTGGTTTAATGTATCAGTTGCGTTCATACGCGAAAATCTTTCGAGTTTTGCGATTCTGCTTAACCCTGCATGGACATCAGCATGTATAAACGGTCACGTGAGTCAACATTCGCTCAAGACTCGTATGCTAAATAACGCCTTAGATTTGATTCTGTCAAGTTGACCCATGTTAGATTGCTTTAATTTATCCCTCTCACAATGTAGACCAAAACGATATTATTTTTGTTATTGTAGTCTACAACTCTGTTGAGGAAATGAGTGTTGCCTTGGACAATGGAGTTATTGAAGGTATTCTTACTCAGCTCCAGTTAGCTGCTTTGAGCTATTTATCCTCCCTTTACTTAGTCCTTTGAAAGAGGATCGCAGCGGCCATCATTACAAATGGTAATGCTACTGACGTAATAAACAGCGTTAGACATTTTTAAGTTAACCGTGGGACTGGGTCAGTGTTGAGGATTATACTTCACCATTGGACTGTTTTGAGGACTTTTTCGCTTCTTTTATTGGCTCATACGAGGCTGTACAGGAATTTGGGTCAGAATTCGTCCCCCAGAACAGACCAGAACTTGGTCAAGAGCTAAAATATCGCTTATCAACGGCTCGCCTCATGACAAGCCATCCAAGCGTTCATTCCGATCACAAAGCTTCGAGTGTATTGCTACTTTAAATTAACCTGAATAACTGAACTAGAAGACTTTAAAGACTTTTGAATTAACCTAGGAAAGCTTCGCCCAAACGCACTCAGAGCCTTATGTTCTGAATGAACGCTTGAATGGCTTGCCATTTAACGAGGTGTTGCTAAGTGGTATTCAAGCACGTGACCAAGTTCTGCAAATGATACGCCATAATCTACGCCAGTCTCATCGGCAGCCTCGACATGGGAAATACCTATCTTAGGATAGCTATAGCAGAGAGGTTGAAACTTTAGCTTTTGAGAGTTGATGTTAAGCAGCCTTAAAATTACCCAAACGATTATTCCGCAGTTGCCGTGAATGGAAAGTCGGTTCCAGTTTATTGCCGACCCAGCATACGAAGAGGCTATTTACTATATCGTCTTAACCTTAATTTTAACTTAGTTGTTTGTTGCTACCTTCATATACTCGTTACTCGAGGCAGGTAACGATGACGAAATACTTGATGAAAACGTCCCAAGAAAGCATTTCCATATTAAAAATTTTGCAGTTGCCCTAATTTTGAAATGTTGGAAAAGGCCTGTTTTGTCTACTTGCCATCTTATGCTATTTTTGTATTGCAGGCGTACTGTTGGACAATTATCAAATAAGTCACTACACAGAGACACTATTCCCAGACAGTAAATTCAAAACAGATGAAATCATTAAAGTTGAGTCGCTGTCATATGGCGCGGTTGTGAACGATACATATTTGAGAAAGTGTTTCAGACGTTTAATCGCTGAAGACAAATACCTGCTTTACGACTTTACAAGAAACGAACTTACAAAAACACTTAAGGTAACTATAACCAAATTGAGGGGTTTTTTTGGTCCGTTGACATATCTCAGTTTGGTTTTATTCCAGATCAATGTTGTAGGTATATTCTTTCTTGGAGGGTGTATGACCGAGTGGTCAGCGTATCGGGCTCGTAATCCAGACGTCCTGGGTTCGAGTCCAGCCCTTACATACCATCAAACTAGCATCTGGATTATTTGTTTCCCGGTGATCCCGAGTTAAACCCCCCCAACCATGCTTGTAAATAAACAACTGGCGCATCCTGCGAGCTGAAATTTTTTCTTGTCATGTTTTGTTCCTTTTGGTTCATTTCTTAGTTCCCGCAGAAAACATTAGCGCACTTCATTCATGTACAAAGCATTGACCATTTAACATTTCAATTGATAAATTGTCGAATTAGATCATATGTTTTGCTTGACAGTGATGAGGATTTCCCCCTCCCCGTTTTTTTTGGCTTAGCACTAATTGCTACATCTGATCACCCTAAGCTGGAAGAGGAGACTGTTTTTTTCGCCATATCCAGATTACGAACAGTAGTATCGGTTGTTTTCTTTTTTTAAGTTTCTTGTATTCACAGAACTAGTGTATAGAAATAATTCTATTTACAAATATGCTAAGTAAAAAATATTTAACATACTTTTAGCTTCTAATAGGAAAGAGTCGATTGTGTCCCATCAGATTCAGTGGTAGGTTAAAGTTGGAAGATTCAAAAAATGGTGAATTTTCATAAAACTTACTGTTCGAATTTTTTAGTTCTTAAACAATCCCTCACCCTTATTCAAAAGTACATATTAAAGGGTGTAAACGCCGTATGATAGACGAGTTTTTATCTTTATTGTTTAGGGAGGAGGAGATGATGAAGCCGTGCAGAATTCTCAGAGTATTTTCGATCCCACTGGTGATCTGTTTTATCCTTCTTTATACACCTGCATCGCTCTTGTGGTTATCATTTTCCTGGTGGGTGTGGTAACCGAGCTGTTTTGCTTCAGAACTGGCCGATGCAAACTTTCAAAGAAAGGCAAGGCTATCAATCAAATATAAATAACTATGTACCTACCTAATCTGCTACAGTACTGTGTATTAATAATTGTCTAAATATTAGAATACGTTCTCTTGAAAATGAAACAAGCAGAATCGAATCGATCACAATGCACTGACCACAAAACATTATTAATCAGCCATATAAAGAACTAAGCACAGCGCTACAGAGTCTCCTTTGCAGGTGCCGCTCGGGCCAGAGCCACACAGTAGGGAGCTTTAGCATCGACGACGGCAACGGCAGCGAAAACGTCAGTTTTAAAATGAATTCCCGATTTTTCAATCTTTGTCGCGTTTATTCTAATTTGCTGAAAATGGTAAGTGTAGGCGAATTTCCCTGGAGTTGATTTCTTGAGGACCGCACTCAAGTTTAGAGAGAGAAAAAGAGATTCGTCGTCGCTTGTTTACGTCCGCCATAAAATTTGCAATTAGGCATTTTCACGTCGTAGTCGTGCAAGGACGGTAAAGAAATGTACAAAAAAGCGTGATTGTTTTGCTAATATAAACCTATTGCTTTTTTGACGTCCTCGTTGCCGTCGCCGTCGTCGTTGCTAAAGCTCTCTAGTATTACCCGCGAGGGAGACTGGACTCAACGTAATTACATGTAACAGATGCATGCGCGGGAAACCCGCCTAAAGCAAGTTTCACGTAACCTCTCAGTAACTGGCTAAAAAAATTGGCGCGAATGTTATTAGCCAATCAAGATGTACCGCAACGCAATACCATTTATCAAGTCACGTAATTCAAAACCGCTCCGGTCTCTTGTGTTAAACACGGTCAGAGTTTCAAGGCCTTGGCAGCTCAGCTACACCCAAACTGCCCTCAAGTGTTCCCCGAGTCGCAGACGTTCCTCCGCGCGAAACGTCCCCAGCGACGAAGAGCGAGGAGAAACGGCTGTTTTCGCAGGCTACCATGGTCTACGATAAACCAGTTTTTGAGATTAGGAGCTGATAAAATGAATTTTTTTTCCTTTAAGGAGGAAATCATTCCGACGCCATACCCTTGTCAAAAGTGAAAGGAGATACTGCACTGGATCAGTTAGAGAAGGAAATGCTGGGCGAAGTACAAGCTTTGTTCAACAAGTACCGCGACAGATTGGAAGAAGTTAAAAATCAGGAGAATAATGGAAATGCCATGAGTATGCATTCTACAGTTTAAACTGTACCCGTTACCAAGAGACGCAACACATTTCAAATGCTTGCTCCCGCAGTAGTCACTTCATCGCCATATAAACTGGTGATGAACCTACCGATTTTCTTCGTAAAATTACGGGCATCCTCGATGTGAGCCTTCTTTGGAAATGCATGTTCGGTTAATCTTCGCAAGCTCTCAAATGATATATAACATTCACGGCCCTATTGCATTTTGCTTCATGCCATTCTGTTTGAAGTTCGTCGTCGTGAAGATGTCCCTGATTTTGGAAAAACTGGTCATAGAATACTGCCTTAAAAAGCGAACAGTTTTTTTATTCTTTTAAAATGCGCTTTCTTATTAACATGTTTGTTCCAGAAATACCTTTAATTTTGAATGGTAGTTCTGCAACCGGCCCGATTAAATATTGATATTACATGTCAAACTTTTTTTAATTTTTTTTAATTTTTATTTTTAATAACATTTATTCAATCAACAATCAACAATCAAAAATACTTACAAACACTACGATATACTTACACTACTTACAATACAATATTTAGAATACAATAGACTAAGGTACTTACTCTGTTTACAATGTAAAGACTTACAATACTCAGTACGTACAACACTACCTACTCACTACTCACACTACAATGCACTATTTACAAGCAGTTCTAATTAGTAATTGTGCTTCAAAACCAACATTCACGGTAAACGCACTTATATCTTAAGTGTCTTAAAGAGGCAGCGATTGTGAAGCAAAAGATACACCAGGTTAATGCTGGAGAAAATGAGCAGAGGATCGAGATATACAAATGTATACAAAATCAAAGGCTTACTGAAATAAGGAGCTCACATTTTCCCATTTTTTTGGTAAAATGGGACCTGCAGTGGTCTCTATGTGGTAGAATGATTTGAGGTATTGCAGGAAGCCTGCTATCTTTGGCGAGGTTTCCCTTCTTTTGCTAATCCAGACGTAATTTCTGGCTAGAAGGAAAAGGAAATTAATTTGCTGGCAGTTTTTTGAAGAATCCGGCTTTAGTACAACAAATATATCTAATGTGTAATGTTCCGGTGTAATGTGGAGCAAAGTCAGCTTAAGAGATAAACTATGCCAGAAAAAGGCCACTTTAGGACAAGACCAAAAAAGATGAAGAAGTTTCTCCGGTTCATTATTACAAAAAGAACAATTTGGGTTGTCTTTTACGCCAATTTTTGTTAAGAAGTCGTTCGTTGATATTCGTCTATGTAAAAATTTATATTGGAATTCAATAATTCTTGTACTTTTAGTATATTTAGCGGCCAACTGGTAGGCTTCCCGCCAATTAATCGCCTCCACATCATTTTCGTTGCAGTCTTTTAGCCATTTCTGTTGATTATGGGATGGTAACTTGCATTTTGTAGAAAGCAACTTGGTGTATACAAGTTTGCTCGCACTTTGGCATTCTGTTAATCTTACTACAAAGGTTTCATAATTGTTGCAGTTTTTGATACAGTTTGTTTTACATGTAGTCCAAAGAGATTTTAGAGCAGACACTAGTCCGAAATACTTTAAAAGACAAACTTTGAGGCTGTATTTTTGCTGCAGCTCAGCTAGTGATAAAAATTTGTTATGTTCATCTTTCAAATGATTCACTTTCGTAACGCCTCGATCAAACCATTCACGATAGAAGACGGGACAGTTATCGATTCTAATGAGTGAGTTGTGCCATAAAGTTTGTTCAAGAAACTGTTTCTCGGACGTTATGTTTTCATCAAAATTGACTTCCGCCCGGATTGAAAGTATCTCTTTTATAAAGTTATTCTTAATCTTGAGATTCTCAATGGTATCTTTCTTGTTTAAGTTACTAGTGAGGACTATTGTGCCTCCAAATCGCTCTAACTCTATATCAAAAAAATATTTCCATTTTCCCTGGTTCTCTTCATCCAGATATTTTTTAATCCATGTAGCTTTCAGGGACTTGTTAAAAGACCGTATGTCTATCATTTTAAGTCCGCCATTAGCATAATCGTTTGTTATAATGTCTCGTTTGATTTTATCTCCTTTTCCATTCCAGAGGAATGAAAAAAATAACTTGTTTACTTCTTTGATAATTTTCACATTTGTATGTAAAGGTGAGAGCACATAAACGAGCTGAGAGGCAACCAGACTTTTTAGGACCGTTATCTTTCCAACTAGGGTAAGTCTACGGTATTTCCAGCAGCTCAAAACATTCCGGACCTTATCTAGTTTTTCATTATAATTTAAAGTTGCAGTTGCTTCCGGATCATTTGAAAACCAGACACCTAAAGCTTTAACTTTACACTTCGGCCATTTAAAGTTTCTTCCGAGAATTGATATTTCATCTTTGTTACAATTTGCCCCAATCCAAAAGGCTTCTGTTTTTTTGTCATTAAGTTTTAAGCCAGAGACTTCATAAAAATCGTCCAGTGTTTTGAGAGAGGCTATTAACGATTCCTTTGTTCCATCTAGTATAAGAGTTGTATCGTCTGCATACTGACTTAGTTTTATTTCTTTACCGTTTTCAAAGATCCCTTTAATACTTTTATTTTCACGAATTGCCTTAGCTAAAACTTCTACTGCCAGAACAAACAGATAAGGTGAAAGGGGACAGCCTTGCCTTACACCTTTTTGGATTTCAAAAAAATCGCTCGCCCAACCATTATTCAAAACGCAGCTTTCTGGGCAGCAATAGAAAAGGTTTAGCCATTTTAAGATGCTACTACCAAAACCAAAATGTTGAAAGGTTTTCCTAATGAAAGGCCATTCTATCGTGTCAAAAGCTTTTTCAAAATCTAAAAACAAAAGTAATCCTGGTATATTGTTTTCTTTAGCGTAGCAAATAACGCTATCGATGAGGCGGATGTTTTCTCCGATAAAACGACCTTTTATAAAGCCAGTCTGGTCGTAATTAATGAGATCAGGGAGGAGAGGTTTCAAGCGATTAGCAATTGATTTTGCCGCTATTTTATAGTCGCTGTTCAGGAGGGTTAGGGGTCTCCATTTCTTCCATTTTTGTTGTAAACTACCATATGATAGAGATGTCATTGATAAATTCGTGTAGATATAGTGATTATTTATTGTTTCTGTCTGGTTTGACTTACGTTTGTTCATGATCTTGGGCGAAACCAGTTCCTGTCTCTTTC
>CALNXK010000058.1:1155000-1187500 GCA_942486035.1 Porites lobata | reverse complement strand
ACTCACTGTCACTCGGCCAAATTTTTTAGCTGGGGCGAGGCTCGGTTCCAGACCTCGCTGGCCAGCCCCCCTCCTTTGTCACCGCTTGTCACGACATCCTGAGTTAACGACTCTATTATGGCGTTGTTTGCCGTATTTCAGGTATTCGTCATTTTCGCCATCAGTTTGGAAAAATGTAGTAGTTCCTTGCGCACTTGCGAGATTGATGATGAGTATGAACAGATTGACAAACCAAGTTATGAAGCACTAGGAGATGCTATTGGCCACATGAAGAAAGCTTACCGCATTATGAAACAACAAGCTCTTGATCTTCGCAAGGAGAAAGAAGCATTCGAATCTTCTGCAATGAAACTTAAACATGTTCACTTCGCCTCAACCATCAAGCTGAACGTAGGTGGTCAGTATTTTACTACTAGTCTTGAAACGCTTAAAAAAGATCCTGAATCGGTTTTACACGCCATGTTTTCGAAAAGATTCGACACAAAGGCCACCAAAGACGGATCTTACTTCATCGATCGCGATGGAACCCACTTCCGGTATATCTTGAATTACCTACGCACCGGGCATCTCCTTCTCCCGGAAGACAAGTCAGTCCGTATGGAATTGCTAGAGGAGGCAGAATTTTACAAGATTCGAGAAATTATGAATGGCATCTGCCCTCCACCCTTTCTGGGATCCAATATCTTGTCTACTGAACAGAAGCAAGTACTTGTCAACAGCTGGCTCAAAAAGGAACTGAAGCGCCGTCATTCCACCTTTGTGCTGGCTTATCGAGCCTCAAGAGACGGGTGGGATTCCTCTGACTTTCATGTTCAATGCGACCACAAGGGACCCACTGTTACGTTAGTCAAGAGTGGAAATTACATTTTTGGAGGCTACACAGAAACGTCTTGGAAAAGCTGGAATGGTAAGCATTTTCTTCAGTAGCTTTTGAGAGCAGGTTTGCAGCTCTTTTTATTTCGTTCTAATTTGCAACTCACTAGATTCTGCGGGGCAAGGTCAACATAACGCGCGGAAGTCCAAAAGAAATTGCTCAGTAGCTCGCCGTACATTTTAGGGAACAAGGACTGAAAATTACCACCAAGGCTGCAACACTAGGGGTACTTTTTCACGTACTATCAATTTTGAGTCTTGTAAAGCTATACGGCGTTTTTATTACGTTATAAAAGGGCCACTGGGATCCGCTTTCCAGTTTGTAGGTTTTCATTATTGACTTTGTTACACATCTATGTATTACATGCTTCGTTGCACCAACATGTTATTACCATATTATCGCACGTATCTTTGCATACTTTACGCCTTTGCACACCTTGTGAATATTTAGAGATTGCAGCGCAATAAATATTCATTTTAGGACATGTAACAGAGACGTTAATATGATGGCAGTGGGTGGTTCTTTTCTCCTCCCTCACAGCATTTATATGGCTTAACAATTAAATTTATCGGCAACCATGGCTTTAAACGCTCCTTCTTTAGATTTTAAAACAACGGGAGATGACAAACACGACATTGAGGTATAAATTGAAGATCTGAAGGACTACTGCACCATGCAAAACTGACTCGATCCGTCGAAGGAGACAGAGGCTGCAAAATGGACGAAACCAGAGAAAGTGATGGCATGTTTTCGGGTGTAACTATCCCCTGCGGGCATAGTGGACTACAAATACAGTTTAGGGCTTTCAGAAGAAGATCTGGCGAAACCTCACTTGGTCATTAATGCCCAAAGAGAATTAGGGCACAAGCATCGGGGTGTCCGTTGAAAGATAGAAGTTTCTTCGCCTGCTGTAACATGAGGACGAATCGATCACCTCTTGGGAAACGCGTATACGAAATCAAGCTTCACAGTGAGAATATGAGAATTTCGCTGACGAGTTTTATGCGAAACCAGTTTATCGCCGGTTTAACGTCTGAAACCCTGCGTTTAAAACTAATTGGTAAAGGCCACAGACACCGAGACGCCGCACAAGCCAAGGTTAAGTTGCGGGAAGTTGTTTAAATCGCTAAAAGTTTTGAGGCGACTACTTTTGCGAACCAGTTAATGAAAACTGACCGAGGCACCCAGCAGGAGCAAGTAAATTTCACGAACAAATCCACACCTGAGAATCAGATCCCCGCTCCACCAACGCTACTGTGTTTTTGGCGTCGCGGCAGCCATCCTAGTGCAACATCATTGCCCTGCGTTTGGCAAGAAATGTAATAAGTGTGGAATCGTTGGTCATTTCGCTCGTGCATGTTAAGGAGGAACAAGAAAGCAAACAGGCAACGGACAACAGTCAAATTTCCCTGATGATGATGCAGATGAGGAAGCGTTTGTAGTGAAATGCAAGGCAACACCGAGTGTGCAAAGAAGTTCTTCGCTCATTTACACCTTGTTCACGACGGGAAATTGAAATTGTGAGAGCACAAATCAACTCAGCTTCAACTTGTAACACCATGCCCAGCGATTTATTAAGCTACTTATTTCAAAGACCAGAAGCAGAATCAGCTCATATGGAAGCCAAACAATGCGGCCAAAAGGTCAAGTACCCTAGTTTGCGACAGAAGAGGCAGACTACAGACAATCAACAACAACACCAAAAGCTTTATTTGCATGACCATAAAGGAATTACAGTATTGCAAAAGCTATTAATCTAAATTTAAGTACTAATTCAACTAATTAGTACGTGCAAAACATTACAAAACGTGACAGTTCTCATTCATTCATTCATTGATATTAATTTGGTCCTTAATTCTAAGCATTGCGAGATAAATGAAACTAATTGACAGTTAATTAAATAATCAGAAGAATTCATAAGAAGAGATATTAAAGTATCGTGTGAAAGTGATTTGAAGTCAGGTATTTTAGTTTCTAGTTTCGAGAAAAATATGTCTCTGATCTGAGAATAAGCCTTACAATCTAGTAAGAAATGATTTTCATCTTCGATTTTCTTACTTGTACAAAAGTGACAATAGATCTTCCTTGTGGCGGACGTCCCGGGCGACAAACCACCACTTCTAAAGGAAATTAAGGCATGGACAGTTTTTTCAATTTCCCTCAAAAAGTCGAGGGGTGGTCTATATTTTGAGCATTAAGGCCTGTAGCGACAAAACTTGAGTAAAATAATGACTCTCAAAAGCTTATGCGATTCCGAGTAAAAGAATATGTAAATAAGGTCACGTGACCTTTAACGGCCATTTTGCGCGAAAAAAACTTAAATTAGAAATGGCACCATTTTACATTAGCAGTCAATCAAAGAAGTTGCAATTAAACATGTCCGTTGATGAACGACTAAACGTCTGTGCCCGGGCTTTGGTGAATAGTTTATTGAAAGTGAAAATAAACGGGATTTTGTACTAGTACCCAGTCCCCTTATTAAACGATCTTCGAATTTCGTTCCTGTCTAAAAGATTAACTTAAAAGGCCCGGACACAGAAATGATGTACCCACTAGTCTAATGAACTATAGACGATAACTGCAACTTCCAGAAAGTAATTAAAAATGGTGCCATTTTGCCAAATAGATTTTTGTGCTAAAAATAGCCTTAATAGGTCACGTGACAATTAGTGACTCTACTCGTCATTTAAAGTTATTAAATTTATACCCACGAAGTCTGTTCTTAAGTTATTTTGTGCTATATTGAAAGCTTAAGAAGTTAGACCACCCCCCGGTTTTTGAGGAATTAAATAGAAGACCCATGCCTTAATTTTCTTGAGTTCTCTGCGGAAAAGATGTGCAGGCTCTGGAGTATTTGAAGATTTATGCCGACGAAACAAACGCAGTTGAGGAAGAGATTCTGGAAATTCCTCCCTCACCCGGAATGCTAACGGCGAAGGACATTTTTACAGCAGTATGCCAATGTGTTTAGACCGGGGCGCAAGAACCCCTCGGAACACCTATGCATATTGAGAATATTGAGTTGGACCCCTCTGTTGCACCTGTACATGCTCCGTTACGCCGAGTGCCCGCGGTAAAGTTAGACCTGGTAAATGAAGAACTGAAAAGGTTTTGTGAAGAAGGGATTATTAGGCCTGTTACCCAACGTACAGATTGGCTGTCTAACATGCTGATTAAAGAAAAACCAAACGGCAAACTTCGCATCTGTATTGACCCCGCAAGCCAAACCATAAATAACGCGATTAAGAGACCCAAATGCACGATACCGACCATCGAAGAGAAGCTTCCTTGACTAACAAAAGTCAAAATCTTCCCCATTGTTAATGTAACTGAAGCATTCCACACCATTGTACTGGATGAAAAGTCCTCTCTACACACGACATTTCAGGGGCAACACGATCGCTATCGCTATAACCGCATGCCTTTCGGTATTGCTTCTGGTCCGGAAGAATACCAGAGGCGACAGCACGAATTCTTAGACGGTTTACGCAGTGTAATTAACAGCGCTAGCGCTGATGATATTTGCGTGCATGGGTGTGGCGACACAAAAGATGACGCTGACATCGACACTTACCGCAACTTGGTGCAGCTCTTGGAGAAGTGTGCTGAACACGATCTACGATTTTCTCCGAAAAAATGTCAGTCCAGACCTCCATTTGTCACTTTCATGGGGCACAAGCCTACCCATAAAGGGGTGGAGCTGATCCTGCCAAAGTAGCCGCCATCAGAGAAATGCCAGCTCCAAATGAAAAAGCTGCAGTGCAACTCTTCCTGGTAATGTGCCAATACCTGTCGAAATTCTGTCAAAAAACTGTCCGAAACAGTCTTGCCATTGCGGACCCTTTCCAAAGATGACTCAGTATTTCTTTGGTCTGAAAGTCACGAAACAGCATTTAACTCACCTAAAAGTCTCTTCGCCTCAATAACTGCGCTGCCCTATTATGACCCACACCCCCCAGTGACACTTCAAGTAGGCGCATCTGACTATGCAATAGGTGGGGTTTTACTGCAAGAGAGACATCCTGTCTGTTTTTCTTCACACACCACAGAACGAAACTATGCTCAAACCGAGAAAGAGTTTCTTGCGATCGTATCCTGCATGGATAAATGGCATTATTTACTTGTACGGCAAACATGACATCACAGTCCACCCAGACCATCAACCCCTGGAGACAATCTTTACGAGACCTTGAGCAGAGCTGCCCCGCAGATTGCAAAGAATGATGCTGAAGTTGCAGAAGTGCAAGTTCACCGTAAGTTATAAGAAAGGGAAAGAGCTTTTTGTAGCAGACACTCTGTCTCGCGAAGCCACTAGTGTTCATGATGACACAAGCCGAACAGTCATGCAAGAGTGCGAAGTGTTTCGTGTGGAACTGGCACAAATGGATCTGGGGGCAGATAGAGTAACAGTTGAAACAATGAACCGGATCAGAAAGGAGACTTCAAAACATCTTCTTCTAGCAGTATTGCATAAAGGGGTGCTGAGTGGATGGCCTTTAGAAAGGAAGGAAGTGCCCGAGCAAATCAGAGTTTACTAAGATTCAAGAGACGTGATCACAGTGTGTAATGGAATCCTTTACAAGTCTCATCACGTTATCGTGCCCACATCTTTGCGACCTGAAATGTTACGGAAGATACACAAAGCTCACTAAGACGGAGATAACAGTATACGACGAGCACGCGAATCAGTTTACTGGCCAAGTATGCAAGCAGCGATTAAGCAGACATGTTCATCTTGAGGAGTTTGTGCCCAGTACTTAAGCGAGCGACCTCGAGAACCCATGGGGTCACAAGACATACATTGTCGGCCATGGTCAAAAGTGAGTGCAGGCCTATTTCAACTCAAATGGCAGTAATAAACTCGTCCTGGTTGACCACTCAGTGACTACTTTGAGCTCCAACCTTTCCGAAACACGTTGACTAGCACAGTCATACGAGCCATGAAAGGAAGTTTTGCCCGATACGGAATTCCAGACGATTGCATAACTGACAACGGCCCAAAGTCACGAGGACCCGTACTTTGCTCTCTTAGTGTACCGAAACAAGCCCCAACAAGGATACGACATTTTCCCTGCTGAGCTCTCTATGTCCCGAAAACTTCGGGACATTATCCCTACAGCTACCAGTCAGCTCGTCCCAAAACTAGCGTCTCCTAGCGTTGTAAGGAAACACCGCAGAAAGGAGAAATAGGTTCACAGAAGGGGAGAAAGTGTACCTCAAAACCTGCCCCACAAACAGGTCTTAACCATAGATCTACGGGGAGGTGGTAGAAAAGCCCACTCCAAGGTCTTGCGTAGTCAAGACAGCAAGCAATGAGACCAGCAGTTCCCCGTGATCATTGCCAAACAAGGAGAGCGAAATCAGAGCCAGCTGGTGGACACGGCACTTGAAATCGTACCTATAAGCACTCCGGGCAAGAACAGGAGAGACAACCACTAAACGCAGACTCAACAGAAGAAACAATGCCCAGCACACCCGCAATTGAATCAGAAGACACGTTACCTGCAACGATAGAATGTGGACCGCGCCGATCACAACGTAAGCGCAGACCGCCACGTAACCAACTGCAAAATAGGAACTTAAAAAAGCCTATAATCGATTTATCTCGAAACATAATACACATGACTTACACGACCTTTATTTTCTTAAAGATGTTTTGAGTACGAACTAACCCCAGTAAATGTGAAGGGCAAAAACCGAATTAATACTGAATGAACCATAGGGTTTTAATCAATTTAGGGGTCAATTATTGCGCATTTAAATGAATGGCTTGAAACCAGAGAGTTCGTGCATATGTGATCAGAAGTAAACAAGGGCACATAGTGCGTTTCGTTCAGTCTTTTTAATATTCAAGGACTGTGAATACAGTGCTTCGATATTGCTTAACTGGGACAAAAACGTCGGAGGAGTTATGAAGCGGCATAATTTTCTGCCATGAAAAAACGTTAGTCACAGGTGAGACAAAAAGTGAACTCGAGCGAATTTTTAACTCATATTAAGATCACGGTAAAAATATGTTATCGATCATTTCATCTATTTGCCCTGTTTAAAGTTCGTGCCGATCGATGAAAGCAACATAGGTCACACAATGCAAAGGATTTTATCATTGTAAGTTAGAAAAAAAATACCAAGAGAAAAATCTTAAAACTGAATATCTTTTATATTGTGGGAAAAAATAATGCGTTTCATATGCAAACGGTTTTCATGTAGGCTGTAGACCGTAAATTAGGATCGTCTTAGTGTAATCAATGTGGCCAATGGATCGGGATCAGTGGGCAGTTGGCTGTCTGTTTTAGTAAAGTTCTCGTTTTGATGTAATACAATATTTCTGTCTAGTGTTAGCAGAAGCAGCCCAGTGAATTCTTTTTTTGGCGAGTCTAGTTTTCTTTGTTTTGTTTTTGTATTTGTTTTTTTTTTTAAGAGGGAGCCATCACATGCTTCGTTATACCAACATGTTCATTTAGCATTATCGCACGGGCCTTTGCATCCTTTACACCTTTGCACACCTTGTACATATTTTGTGTCCGTAATAGTGTAATTTTGTTAATTTGTTTTGCAGGCCATGTTGAGGGATCGCCAGCTTTTGCACGGGACCAGCAAGGTCATCAAAACTTAAATCTTTTTTTTTTCCTTCAAAATAGGCAAGGTCCAGAATAGCAGGTTCCATTCACAGATCACACATGTTTATATTTCATCTATTCTTTCACTAATTGAACCGACCTAGCTTCATATCAATCCTTTTGAGTGTGGGCCTCTGTTGATTTCCTAATTCTCCACCAAATACAGTAAAGTTAGTTTGATCGATTATGGCTACATCGATCGGCCCGTTGAACCCGAAATAATGCGAGATACCTTTGAAATACAAGCTTAAGCTAATTTTCCTCAACTGTATATTCAAATTCATGATAAATACAGCTCCATCAGCTTCAAACAGCGTCTATGGCAGAGAAAAATGTTTTTGATATAACAAAATGAATAGAATATTTCTGTCTAGTGTTAGCAGTAGCAGGTAGAGTAAAATCTCCTTTTTGGTGGCGCTCAGGCACGCAACAACTCGAAGCAAACCATATCGATCGACTCAATCGCTAAGACGCGGTCAGAACAAAACGCTTGAGGCCTCACCACAAGCGGCCCATACGTAGTGTGTGTCAATAACATGGACAAGATGGGACTCCCATGAACTAAAATAGCCTAGAAGTCAAAATGTAACAAAGCAAGACGCTATGGAGCGTAACCTTAGGCGCCGCGGTTGTGGATTAATTGTGAATGTGGAGGAATAGTAAGAAATGATATTTTTCCGGAAACCCTTCCATACAAATTGCCTTACTTTTCTCCTTTTGTGTCACAGACTTCTTAACTTCTTACCGGAAGTCTGCTAGATGCATGACCCCGCGGCTGTAGTACAATTCGATTATAATTCCTTTCATAAATAAATTGCGCACGACGTTGCAATCAGTTTCCTATAGATCGTTTTCACTGTCACGTAGCAAAAAAATAAATTGGAAATCGTCCAATGGAAGAAGCCAAGAAAAAAAAATGTTATAAATGACTAAAATATAAACGATTTTTGCAAGTTTCAGGTCTTTGTGGCCCACAGTTTCTGAGTTATTTGCCGAAACGTTTGTAGAGCTTTGTGTGGAGACGCCATATCGGTGTACCGTTTTGGTCCACCAATATGGCCGCCGGAAATCAGCAAAAACATCAGGAGTTCAATTTTTCTATAAAAGCTCTTTCTTTTCACTCGAGAACTAGTATACGTGCGCATAAACATATCTTCTAATACTTGAAATGGTTATACTGCAGAAAATCAAGAGGAGAGATTTTTTTTCAACTAGACAGCATTCCTATTTTGGTGTCACGCACTGTAAAAACTCGAAGGTTCAAATTGCTGTCTTTTCAAAATGAAATACGCTACAGGAATGGAAACTTGTAAAAAGATTTATTTTTTCTTTATCGTTAACCTAGTGTAAATAAGAATTCGTAAAACCTGGCTATTTTGACTTTAAAATTTGATGACGTCACTGTGAAAACCATCTATAAGCCCAAAATAACTAATCATCGCACGCCGACTGTTCGGAGTTCTGTAGAGAAACATAAAACTTGCTGCTCGCCCAAATTAAAAAAAATCAAACCTACAAATCAGCCATCTTTTACTTTTCTGCTACATTCCCGTCTCCGCGATCTAACGGGGCAAAGATAAGTACCTACAAACCAAAGGGCGAGCAAAAATAATATTTCATTTACGACATTACTTTGCGCTTCTCCTCAAATATTTGTAGCCGTAAGAACTGCAAGTGATCTTGCAATATCTCCAACCAGAAACATGTTTCTGCTCTAACTCATTCCGGTGTCACTACGTCAAATACCCAAAACAAGCCGAAAAGTAACAAATTTGCTTGACGAATCTTTAAACGTACCTTGTGCATAACTTATGGATATTTTTCACATCTCAAATTACCTTGCGTCGCAGTGGCGCAATTGGCTAATTCCTGGACGGTTAAAGTGACATTTTGTCGAGTTTTGCAATCGTAGGTACTATCCACTAAAGCAGAATTAAAAGCTGGCTACAAGAAAATGGATCATCTCCACGCGACGCGCTAATTTGAGATTAATCAACGAATCCGCTCCACGATTGACCGAGAAGCAGCGGTACCGTCCCTCCCATAGCAAGTATTATATTGTCACGGACGCGGTCGCTATGTTTGAAAATTCAAAGCGCGTAGTAATCCTGCCCGTTTGCGGTTAATGGCGGAACGTAAAGGTCAAGTGTTTGTTGATGAGCGAGCGATTATCGTGCAGTCGCGATGGGTTTGGGGAGCTGGAAGCCGGAACCTACTTTACCTGCAGATTAGCCGATAGCAATTTGGAGCGGATTCGTCGATTATTCTCAAATTCATAGCGCTTCGCGTGGAAATGGTCCGTTTTTCTTGTAGCCAGCCTTTAATTACTCTTTAGTGGATAGTGCCTACGATTGCAAAACTCGACAAAATGTTACTCTAACCGACCAGGAAAGACAAGGAGACGTTCAGTTGAAGGTACGTTAGCTTTGTTTTGTTATATTTTGACTTCTGGGCTATTTTACTTTATAGTCCCATTTTGTCCATGTTATTGACGCACACTACGTCTGGGCCGCCTGTTGCCTCACTAGCCTCGCTTTTGCGCCACTAAACCCGGGCCGGCCAAGAGGTTCGCCATATTTGCATTCGATGTATGCAGTTAACAGTTTGAACGTTAAACATGAATTACGATCGAAGGAAGGAAAGCAATTCTGTATCATTTAGACATTTCCAAACGATATATCTATCTATCGATATTTCTTGGTTTGCCATTTGAAAATGTGTTTTACTTTTTGCATGAGTTAAAGTAAAGAAGTATTGACGTCACTGGACGGCATTAACGGCCGGTCAATTCAAACGTTACTGAGGGAGTAAAAACGACTCGAAGTAATTGTCTGAAATTCAGGCTAGCTCGTTTCGAAGTTAGCAAAAAGCTGTCAAAGTTTATTTAAAAACTTTCTCGAGTGGCAACGGTAAGGCGCGTAGCACTGTAACACGAGCAAAGTATATAGCAACAACAAAGATCACACACTTACGATCAAATTAGCGATATTTAACAATTATTCGCGGAAGGCGAAGTTAATATTTAGCAATTAATGAATTAGGCTGAGTAGGATTTGAAAAATTAAGCAGATCGAGGAGGGTGTTATTTGGCCTCGGTGGATAACACCCTCCCAGATTTGCATAATTCTTTATTTCCTACAAAAGCCGAATTCATTAATTGCTTTATTATTCATTCAAAATAATTCCTAGTTTAAAAACATAGCTAAAACATGCTTACCTGCATCGATGTTAAGTTTATCTTCGATAGTGTCCGTTTAGATTTGTCGCCAGCTCCGTAAATATTCTCCAAATAGCAGATGGTGCCTTCCGAGATGTCTTCTTGCTGTTTTTGTTATGTTTTTACCCATTACCTGATTATTTGGGGTAGTTTCAGTTGTATTTCTTACTCTTGAAACAAGTGAAGTGTCCACCATTTTAGTTTTCACAACGAAAGCAACTCAACCTCGTCCCCAGGTCTTCTCGGTTAACGGTGCATTAACCTGTAGAGGGCTGCATTATTGACGTCATTTCCTCGTCAAACACCAAAATTCTTACAAATTTGGTCATCAGTAACTGGTTATGGTGAATTATGCTTGTGCTTTTAGCCAATCAGAATTGGGGAAATATTTTGAATGAATAATAACGTTGAATAATCCCCGAGACGAGGTCGAGGGGATTATTCAACAATATTAACTTCGCCTGAGGTGGATAATTGATTTAGTATATTCGAATACACGAAGTGATCTCAACAGAATCAGAAAAGAAACCATTAAACAAATGATTAGTTTGATTGACGGATGAATTCATGCGTGAACACGAAGCCGTAAACAGTGACTGTGCTTCAAACATGGGAAATGATGGTTTTAATCTTTTTGTATCGATTTTTTAAACTTTAGCATCAACGGTTTAAAAGAAAATGCCGAAAATTTAAATAACTACCCAATTCTGAGAAGAAAAGTAGAGCTTTAATTGTTTCTGTCAACTCACCGTGAATGAGAAAGTTCAGTTTTTGTCGCTTCTACGATCAAGGTGAGCGTTGTTTATCTGCAGTGTTCTTTGCCTTGTTAACTTGCTGGCAAGTACAATTTTCGAAAATATTTGTCTTCCTTTTTTCTCCATAAATTAACTTCTATTTATAGGCAAAATTGGTCTTGAGAGAAAATCCCGAAATCACAAAACAGTGATAACGCTGCCTCGTTTCCTCTGTAGTGGTAAACATAGATTCGAGCCTACAAAAAGTCAGCTACAGTAAACCACTTCACAATAAATCATGCTGTTTAAACCCTATGATCATGAAGTCTTTTCTTAACTTCAAAGTCATCAACACTTGGATATTCTTGTATTTTGAAAAAGTTCTTACTATGAAACTTTGGCAAAACACCCAGTTCCCGACAGCGATTTTGTTCTGCCTAGCGCGGTGAATATTTAACAATTATTCCTCGAGCCCGAATGGGCTCTGAGTCAATAGCCCATGAGGCCGAAGGCCGACTGGGCTATTGACTCAGAGGCCATGACAGCGAGAGGAATAATTGTTTTAGTAATATCCAACTAGCTGGTCAAAAATATCGAGAATAAAAAACTTTTAGCTTCTTAAAGCTAGACTTTAATCATTTTTTGCCGCCAAAACATCCGCGTTTTTCGCTACTAGTGGGCTATAACATATAGCCTAGTAGTAGCTCAACCAATCAGAACGCAGCATTGATAATAGACCACTAGTTGGATTTTACTAAAACGTCACAGTCCGAGATAGCGAGCCAATTAGATTACTTGAATCACCAAGATCACTGAGTGTGTATATACTAAAAACAATTTTACTAGCTTGTTAGCTTTTTCTCTACCTCGCTTGTCCTATTGACTGTGGTATCCCCTGCTAATTTGCACAAGCGACCCGAGGCTCTTGCCCGTTACTAGATGACGTCACACTGGCAGGCGGAGTGGGTCAAGAAACGTAGGTAGAAAACAATAGAGTCACCTCCCCACCCCCCTAGTTCCGTCATAGGTGAAGGTCAACGTTGTACTTGGGTCTAAGAAAGGCTGTAACTTCAATGTGTATAATTAAGGAAATCCTCCAACTCTTTGGTGTTTAAAAATCTAGAAGTATTCCATACGCTAACACTAACTGCTCTACTTTGGAAACACTCGGGTTTCCAGGGATAATTGTCCTTTAGTTCAATTATTGTATAGCATAAACGTAAAGAAAACGCCATGCCTTTTTTTTTTTTTGCATACGTATAGTGAGGGCAGGTTCCAGTGCTGGAGAGCACAAACACTGTACAGAGTCATTTTTATTCAGCCTTGTTAACCCATCTGGTGCTGAACCAACGAAGCTGCCAATCAAGAGTTCTGAAAACCAATACGGGATCTACTGTGACGCTAGATATGGACCGACGTTTGGAAATTATGATCTACGCATTGCCAGTAAAGCAAATGTTAATTCAGAGAGCTACAGCAATATAGGGAAGTCTTACGAATGCCCATCTGATGTAAACTGTGAAACATTCCTTGCTGGACAAACTAATTTTGTTGTTAACGAGCTAGAAGTTTTTTCGTTCCAAGCTGACTAACATGTATTAGAGTTCTCTTTACTCTTTCAGAGAGAGTGTGAAGTTAAGTTTAGCTTTCCTAGTTTCGCGAGACCTTACCGGGACATTTATCTCAACAGTTGGCTGTTACTAGAGGTTTTCCAGTGAGAAAATAGCATTTGTAAAAATAGTTTAAGTCAGATGAGATCCCCGTCAGTGTTTGCTTCTCACTCAAAAGGCCTTGTATGCGCGTCCCAGGATTATGGGGGAGGGAGTACTGCCATATATGGGCCATATAG
Organism: Porites lobata; assembly: GCA_942486035.1. Lineage (NCBI taxonomy): Eukaryota > Metazoa > Cnidaria > Anthozoa > Scleractinia > Poritidae > Porites > Porites lobata. The sequence continues at coordinate 1,174,206 of CALNXK010000058.1, read as the reverse complement.
GTATGTGCCCCTGTGAAGGGTATGATTTTCAAGCAGTTTACTAGGATAGGGTATATAAATCAGAGAGTTTGGGTCGAGAATAGGGTATCATTTTCCAGGAAACTGATCAATTGGTTGGAGATTTTAGTCTAGACTAGGGAAACCGGGAATTGCCTGTCAAAAGAAAATCAAATCGGCAAGTTTAAATTTACGCAACTCATGCGATCAGCCTAAAAGCTACTCTAGGACAGGGGGATTTGGGGAGTTTAGTCTAGTATAGGGTAGCAAATTTCAGCTGAACTAGCTCCGGTATAGGCCAAGGGTTCCAAGGTCCCAGCGACACATCCCCACCCAAAAACCTTAAGTAGCCCACGGGATGTGCGTTTAAGGAGTGTTAAATCAAAATAATGTTTTTTTGTGTATTTTTATCGGATGGTAAACAGCAAGCGCTAGCGTTGCAGCTGGGAAGAATGTAAGAGGGAACTTCAGGATCCCTGAAAAAGTGGTCTGCGTCTCTAAGTAAACGCGAGAAATCACGCCTGAAAGAAAGCGACGTACAGCTGGAAGTACGCTGTGTTTTATGGAGTGACCAAGCTTGACCAGACAGCCGGGAAATGTTTTTAAAGAAGTAAATACAAGGCAGTCTGAAATTGTTATCCATTTTCAAAAATTCTGCGATTTAATTATTCAAAAAACACAAACTGTTTCTTTAGAAATCTAAAGAGATTTCAAACACTGCCTTGGGTTTGAAGTAAGACATCGTCGACCTGGGGCACATAGAACATGCCTGATCGGCAATGTTTTCAACTCTTACCAGCGTGACTCACTGAGTCAGTTATCAATATGTTCAGAAAAATTATCATCGAAACCTCCCTGGAGGATTTGATATTTGTTCGCAAATGCCAAGCAATTCTAAAAAAAAGGTTTGATCTTGTGGACGGAATCTCCGAGCTTTTAATTAGCATATTTGAATCTAGCCTCCCACGCAAACGTTCTTAGGGAGTTCGTCACGCGTTCCTACCCCAAAGAACGTCTGCGTGGGAGCCTAGGCTAACTCGAATCTCGAATTGCGGGGACGGTTTTCAGAATGCTAGCAAAACAGCCCGGAACAGCCCAGCAGTCTGAAATATTACTACAGTGGTCTCTCTATACAGGACTACGTTCACCCACGATCAAACTGACAACCTACTTTTGAAATGACTCCAGGGTCCAAACCTTTTACAGTGGTGTCTAGTCCGTTTTTCACGAAAATCTGAAGTTACCGCGCAGAAATCGAAATATTTCTAAACAAATATCAAATTTTCTTTAAAGGATTCGATGAGAATTCTTGAAAATTGGACATGAATATCACCTACACATTTACTTGCGGCAATTTTGATTTGTTCTACATTAAATTCTCCTGGATCTTCCTCGAATTTCGAAACTGGTACGCTCCTAAAAACTCTAAAAGGGCGAGCAGAACGAATTGCAAACTCCAGTGCGTTTTCATACAGTGCTCTTGCGACCTCTCGCCGAAATGGCCCATGTTTGTCTAAGTCTCGGTAGGGGTCACGTTTTTGTCACGTCACAAATCATGCCGGCGTTTGTCTCCTTCGCAGCCGTTATTAGGGTCGTCACGCAACGCTCCCCCAGCTGTGTTTGGGAAGAGCGTTGCGTGACGAGACAAAATAAGATGCAAGGGAGACTAAGAGCAAAGCCCTTTGAATTAAAATGACGGCTTTAGGGAAATGAGTTGTTCAAATAAAGGAGCTGATCACTTAGTAAGTAATCGGCTCCTGTCAAATACTGTGTAACTGACTAAGTCAAGTTCAGCAAAAAATGACATGTTCCTGCACAAAATGTTGATTAACCCGATAAAAAGATCCCGTTTAGTCCTGGGGGAGGGGGGCACGTCTTAAATCGAGAAAAAATTAACTTGATACAAAATATTCAACTTGCTTACTGGCTTCAGTTGTTTGTGTGGCTCAGTGGTAATTAAAGCCACTATCAGAGCAACAGATCTGGTATGTCCTACCGGAAAATTGAGCGTTTTCCAGCAGAATTTAAATTTTCCAGAGAATTTACATAAGTTCTCTTCTCTTAATTCAAGGAATAATGTGGTCTTTCATGTCTAATCTCTCCTTTTTCCATGATAGTGAGTATTTGTCTATTCCAGCAAAATAGAGAATCAACTCCAAGGAAAATCCGATTATTAGTAAAGTTTTCTACCAGAATCCTCGTGTCCAAGTTACTTTAAATCATACTTACAGCCACAAAGGTTATTTGTTTTTTTAGCTAAAAAAAGGAGTCATATCTCAAAGGCACTAATTGATTTTTTCAACTTCATTATTAAAAACACGAAGTATCCAAATCAGGCACAGCTGATGTACTGATATGTTTTAGACGTAGTATCGCGTCTTTTTCTTCTTGTTTATAAGTATTAACTCAGAAAAAACTTTATTGGAAATTGAACAAACTAAACTTCGGACACAGACTCTGTAAAAGATTACCCTTAAACTCTTGTTCAAAAATTCCTGGTTTAAGTTACGTTCGTACCTACAGAACAAGAGGTTCTTCGCACCAAAGCAAAAGAAACGTCTGACCTTAAAGAAAACCCAAGAACGTTCTTTGAAACTTTTAAACCGTTTCTTGGATCTAAGAAAGGGTTCTTGGGAACTGATATTAACTTAAAAGTTGACGGCAAGATCATTAGCAACCAAGAGACTGTTGCGGAAATATTAGCAGGTCACTTTGCTACGATAGCAAGCGATATTGGAGATGTTAACTTAAGAAACTCCTCTGAGAATGACTTAAATAATCATCCAAGTGTCTTGCAAATACAAATGGCGAGTAGTTCAGAACCAATGATCGAGTCCAATCCAGTCAACCAAGCACAAGTTAGAAAGGCTCTGGAGTCACTTAATACGAGGAAAGCATCAGGATATGACAATATGCCAGCCAGAGTACTGAAATATGGAGCGGAAAAACTTGCTATACCACTGGCGAATCTGTACAATTCATGTATTACAAATCGACAATGGCCAAACAACTGGAAAAGGGGGGAATGGACGCCCGTCTTCAAGAAAGAGGATCCACAAGATTGTCGGAACTATTGACCAATAACTGTCCTTCCAGTGATTAGTAAGGTGTTCGAGCAGCTACTTAGCGACCAGATTTCTAAGCAATTCGACAGCCGTCTGGATCCCCGAATTACGGCATATCGTAAACGCCACAGTTGTGAAACAACATTGATAAGTCTTATAGTTGAAGCGTGGAAATCAGCACGTGATAACCAGCAAATTGTTAAAATCTTATCTACCGACTTGAGTAAGGCTTTTGATTCGCTTCATCCGTCCTTAATGATCAGCAAATTAAAAGCGTATGGTTTTAATGACGAACTATGTTATCTACTTCGATCTTACCTGTGTAATCGATTGAACCGAGTGAAACTGGGAGCTTTCAGAAGTGAATGGAAGCGCACAGATAGGGGTTGTCCACAAGGATCGGCCCTTGGCCCATTGTTATGGAACATCTTTCAAAACGATCTGACATACGTAATAACTTCGCATCTCTCTATATACGCGGATGACCATCAAATGTATGAAACAGCGGGGAACCTGAAAATGGCTGACACCAATCTTATGAGGAATGCCAACAGGGCCTCCGAATGGTACGCCAGCAATCTGCTACAAGGAAACCTGAGCAAATATCAAACTATGACTTTAAAGCATAACAAGACAGAAAGTAACCCTCCATTACACTTTCAAGGAAACACCATCGAATCTTCTGACTGTCTTAAGTTGCTAGGGGTCACCATAGATGAACAGTTGAATTTTAACACTCACATTAATGAAATATGGAAGAAGGCGAGTCAAAGGGTAGGTGTAATGTTAAGGCTTAAAAAACTTGTCCCTACCAATGCTAGATTAACTCTGTATAAATCAGCCATATTGCCTTACTTAACTTATTGCCACCTGACTTGGCATTTCTGTAGTGCTACCGACAAAAGAAAGCTTGAACGGGTCCAAGAAAGAGCACTACGCGCAGTTTTCCTAGATAAGCAATCAAGCTACCAAGCATTGCTGGACAAAAGCGACCTAACGACTCTTCAGAACAGAAGATTGCAAGATATTGCTATCCTTATGTATAAGGTGAAACACAAACTATGCCCCATCAAAATATCCGAGCTATTTCACGGGCATTGCTCACCCTACAACTTGAGGACGGCAGAGTTCGCCATTCCCAGAATTAGGAGCAATAAATATGGTAAACACTCGCTCACCTACCTGGGACCAAAGTTGTGGAATAAGCTACCAAGCGAAATCAGAACTCTCCCATCATTATTTAGTTTCAAAAATTGTATTCGTAAATTTGATCTAGGTGTAATGATAGACGACGACAATTGCTCCAATTGCATCCTTTGTAATTCTTAATCTTTTTAAATCAATTATTTCATTATTTGATAGTTAGTAGGTTTTTAACTATATTATATTGTTAGGTAACTATATTATATTGTTAGGTGTCCCCAATTAGTAGAGGGGTTATTAACCCCATCGGCTAGACATTCCAAGACACATTAATAAAGTTTTTATGTATGTATGTATGTAAACAAAAGGGACTTTACCTTTTTGAGATTGAGATTCTCATCAGTAAAAAATACTTGCATATGTCATCAGTTCAACAGCAACCCACAAATTTTCCACCAACCATCCCCAACCCTCCAACCACCGAAAAAATCTCTTATCTGCGCGAAAACTCAATTAATCTCGCATTATTGGCCGCTTTTGTACTAGAGGACGCATTCAAAATCAACGAGGCCGAAAGACAAACTTATGGGAAATTTGCATACGCGATCAAAAGGCTGAAACAAAATTCTGTGATCTGGAGTATTTTTCATTGTCCTTCGCTACACTTGCTAGCCTAATACGCCCTCAAAGGTAAGCATGCGTGAAGGAGATTTCAAGCGCGACCGAAAAAGCAATATGGCTGCTCGATATTCTGCAGATTCGAGGGAGGACGTCGACTTTACTGACGAAGGAGAATTTGCCGAGGTCATCCGTCTTATCAAGAAAATTTTCGACATTTTAAACCGGGAGACTTTCCGGGTTCATAAGGAAAAAGAAGCTTTTAATGACATCGCAAAGAAACTCGAGCACGTACATTTTGCTGAGACGTTAAAACTGAACATCGGTGGCCAGCTGTTCACTACGAGCCTGGCGATAGTGAGGAAAGAGCCTGGGTCAATTTTGCACGGCACGTTTTCAGGAAGATTTGATTCAAAGCCCGCTGAGGATGCAGGGGCGGATCCAGGATTTTTTTTAGGAGGGGGTGCAATCGTCTCTTGCTCTACTTCAACACCAATAAACCACATAGTTTTTTTTTTTTGCACAATACCAGTTGTATTAGAAAACTGCAGGTCATCTCGGGGGGTGTGCGCACCCCTTGCACCCTCCCCCTAGATCCGCCCCTGGGATGGATCTTACTTCATCGATCGCGATGGGACACACTTCCGATACATCCTAAATTACCTCCGAACAGGGCAGCTTATCGTTCCAGAAGACAAAATCATTCGAAGAGAGTTATTTACCGAAGCTAAGTTTTATCAAGTACAAGGAATGATCGAAGAGCTCAAACCCTGTTCTTTTGAAGATTCCGGCATTTTGTCAGTGGAACAACGCCAAACTTTGACCAGTTGGTTAAAAGACACGATGGCAGGCGCCTGCTACTACACGCTGATATATCGCGCCTCTCGCGATGGCTGGGCAGCCTCTGCCTTTCACTCTTTCTGCGATCGCAAAGGACCCACTGTGGTGATTGTCAAAAGTGGGTATAACATCTTTGGAGGCTACACAGCACAACATTGGGAATGTAAGTTGTGTATGTGCATATTTGTAGTCGCTCAGCCTAGGTATTCGGCCCAAGGTTATAGGCTGAGGGTTTGAGACCCTTAAAAGCCTGTGGAATTGGGTCTGTCTGATTACGCTCGTAAACGCCCGGCCTCACCCATACTGACCAAGGGCCTCTATAGATATCAGACAGAGTCCTTTCGAAACCGTAAAATACTGAAGAGCTACCCTATTTAGATCACCTAAGGTTTCCTTCGCTGTTCATGCATTATGCTCAGATATTCTGCACCTCATTATAGGTGGTTTTCATGCAATCTCGGGAGACACAAATAGCAATAGTGAAATGAACAAATGCTGGTGGACAAACAAAACGAGCTAATGAGCGATCTTTTGTTTACCGTCCACCAGCATGGCGGTGATGACGTAACGTGAAAACCACCTATGCCGCACTTAAATGAGACCTTCTCCTCAAAGACCTATTTTGAAGAGGGAGAGATTTAGAAGTTATGATTAAGGAACTTGTGGGAAGGAAGAGCATTGACGTTCTACATAACGTGCAGAAAACCGTGTCGGGTCCCTTTAGCAAGGCCTGGACTTTCAAACTGAGCTAGTTTATTAATTTCAAGTGATTTTTGAGCCATGTCGGAGCCAAATTTTTCCATCGGCATTTATCAGCGGTCGAAAACTCAGCATTAAATGAATACTTAAGGGACAAAACACAGCTGATATGTCAAGAAGTTGATATTTTCTTTGAACAGCAAGAAACCCAAGAGCAGTACTTATAATTCGGATGTTAGCAAGTTTGTCCACAGGCGGCGCAAGCTCAATATGAGAGTACGTGCAGTTGAGTAATTCTCAAAATGGCGGTCAACATAAGGGATTTGTATAGGAATTCACGTAATAGATTCGAGAAGATAAATACTCGCATGAATTTTCAATAAAATACGCTTTACCTTGTTTACTTGGTGTCTTCTTGCTTCCTGTGTGCTTATTTTCCCTTATCCTGAGTTTCCTCTATAAATTAGTGGAAAATAAATTAGATAAAATAAATAATTGACAAAAATTTTCAAAAACAGTATTAAAAAATAAATTAGTTTCCACTTTATTGATGAAAACTCGGGATAAAGCTGAAATCGCTTCAATCGCAATGGATCGGGAAAATAACCACACAGGAAGCAAGAAGACACCAAGTAAGAAGGTAAAGCATATTTTATTGAAAATTCATGCTAGTATTTATCTTTTCGAATCTATTACCTGAATTCCCACACAAATCCTTTATGTTGACCGCCATTTTGAGAATTAGGCACCGCACGTACTTAAGAGCGGATGTCAGTAAATATCGACCAGAGGTCTACAAAAATGAAAAATCGAAAATTCTCAAAAAAATTCACAAAGTAGCGCTAGGTAAGCTATTAACATAAATGTAATTTTTACTTCGATCCGATAATTATTTTCCACGTACGGGGGGGTTATTGGTTTCGCGGCTCTCGGAGCGGGTTTTCCAGGCTCGAGACCATGTGTGACAAAAAAATCGTTTTAAAATTCAAATCCATTGTAATGCGGACAACAAATAACTTATTCAGAAGAGTACATAATTGCACACATTTTAAGTGGTGATTTACTCAGTTTGAACGAAAATGTAATATTTTGGAGATTTTTCATTATTTTCAATATTTTGAACGTTTTCGTTCAATGAAAAAATGGCAAATTTCAAAGCCCCAAATCGTCGACTGGTACCTCGATTTCAGTAACGAGTCTTATACCACGTTAAAGAGCGTTATCTCTTCTTTCAAAATCTGTTTTCGAAACTACGGGCAACTGAAAAGAAAATTTTTGAGGCCAAAAGATACAAGTAGTACTTTTCTGAAATTTGAGCTTTCCAGACTCAGCGGACCGATGCTAAAAACTCAGAAAAATGCAATAAGAAATCGGTTTGAGCAACAGTGGTTTAACGTTATCAGCTATCAGAAACAAACACGTGTTTATCGAGCGATCTGATAAAATTTAAAGCCGTTTTCCAACAAGAAAAGCAGAGTTTAGCCATCTTCTGCTACCAAACGCACGAGTCACGTAAGGTTGTCAAAAGGCAAAGCACAGTAACAAACTTCAAAAAGCACAACGTTTCTGCGTCCAGGAGTTAGACTTTAGCGGACAGAACAATGCCTACGAGTGTATGTTTCATACCTTAGCATGGGTCTCCTAGATATTGGAAGTAAAAAACATCAAGCACAGCATCGGCAAGAGCGTCTTCGGCTGCTCTCAAACGACGGAAATTGCGTTACTTTTCACAGATTGACCGCTTACCACCTGTTTTTGGGCTCGCATTTCGACGGATCTGAACTCTTCTTCACAAGACATTGAACTGAATTTATCGGAAATATGCCACTACCACCAACAACACGAGCTTTTTTCGGGTATTTGTCGTTTTTTATACGAAAAGTTCGGGTAAGCAGATTCACGCAAAAACCATTTGGCTTAAAAAATGTGTGTAAAAGCCCACCCTGGATTTGAAGCAAAAAGTATTTCTTCGAAATAAGCTGAAAAGTACCCAATTCACGCGGTGAAAAAATGGATGATTATGGAAGGATTATCGAATTCTTGCCTAACCTGAGGGATTTCCCAATTTCCCGTGATGTAGGATTAGGGATTGGAAAAAAGCCCATAACCTGCTCCTGTCGTTGTAAATTTCCTCAAGATCAAAAATTTCAGTAAGAACCGAAAAAAAAAAAAACAGCTTAAAGGAGGTGCACACACCTTGACCTAGCCAGGGAAAAGGGGCTTCTGATTGAGCTAAACTGTCATTGATGCACGGTGCAATTAGTTAGACCTGTTACTATCCCCCGCGCAACCACAGGAACAAGTCCAGCCATTTGGGCCCGGGGGTGGGGAGTACTTTGAAGCGGTCCTGTCGGGGAGTTTCGGGGGTAGGAGGCGGGGAAAATCGAAAACAACTTCTCTTTGCTTTTGTGAAGTACATCATTTGTCGCACGGTTGACAAGGTGATGGCGGACTCCATAGCTGTGGAAAGGCCCTTTCGAAACATGTGCCGGCAACATGCAGGGCATCACGAAATTGACGTCAACACCTTGAATCAACTCCATGAACAGGGAGAGGCAGGAGCCCATCAAATTTGATGGGCTCCTGGGAGAGGCGATAAGTCCCATCTTAAAAGATGCTTGATGTCTAGACGTGAATAGTCTGTCCGCAGTCATTTTTCATTTTGTATATCGGGACCATTTGATAGCGCACGAGTGAACCGGAGAGCAGTAACGAGCCCTAACCCCACCCAATTGCCCTTGCCAATAAATCATCGCGTTTTTCATTTTTTTTATGCGCGTTCGAGAGCCTTCAAAGGGGATATTGAGGGTCTTTGTACAGTTTCAGTTTATTTTACCGACAAAAAAGAACAAAACAAAGCAAAAGACAAGTATACAGAAATACGCAAAAGCAATGTGGTGAGGAAGCCCAAAAAGAAACCATAAGGCTTAGGTCATCCCCTTTTCGTTCGTTTAGCGTTGAATAGGTTTCCTGGCTTTGGGTGGGTCGGTCGGTGGGGTGAAAAAAAATCACAAGAAATCTGAGAACTGGAGGCCTGAAACACCAGCGTCATTACCGTGGAGCCTGAAAACAACAAGACATGGTCACCAAATCGACACAAACTCAATATTGCGGAAAATGTGATGGTCAATTTCATTAAAAAAAGGCTCAAAAAGGGTAAAAAGCAAAAAGGATACACCACCGAACGTTTTATGCCTGGAAATTCTGTTATAATTCTCATTTCTTAGATTAAAAGAATTAATTTAAGTCCAAAAAAATAAACCTTGTCGTTTCTTTTTCTTGCTTTTTTAAAAAAATGCCAAAAAACTGGGTCTTTTGGACGACACTAAACGAAGAAAAAATTAATATAGGTATTAAGCTCCCTTAAAGTATAAAAGCATAAGTTTACAAGGACAGGATCGAACGTATACTGAGTAACTAAATGATAAAAATTTGATCAAAATTAAATGAAAGGCTAAGAGTCTAAGCGCTGTCTGATAACGAAACGGTAAACAAGAAGTGCTGCCTGTCATTTAATAGAGACGTGAAATACTGGGTAGACCACATCCTGATCTCCTGCATAAACCGGAAGAGAGAAACGCTCAGGGCTAAGGAGACTAAACAGGGGCGTAGCTACTTGTATGCACGGTTCGCACGTGCGTACCCGAAAACGTTGAGGAGAAAAAATAGGATGAAATAAACATAACTAAAAAAATCGGTTTCCAGAGAAGCGAGGACATTAATTGGAGAACCGAACCTTGGATGCTTTATATAGCAAGCTTGATGATGTAAAGCGTGAACGCGTTGTTTTCTCCACGACCTGTCTTCGGAGTAGACGAAGTAGGGCACAATTACGTCAATGTGTGGTGCTTTTGTCGGTCAAAAATAATGTGACAAAAAAGGGTAAAAAGAGTCATTTGTAAACTAAAGTCGGAGGTACTACAATCTTGATTTTTAATAGCTGAATTAATGATAAACGGTTGACGTCAATGAACATAACAAGCCGACAGAATTAAAGAATTTTAGAGGTTGTGTCATTTCATAAACAGCAAAAATGCTTTTGCTTACAACCGTTAACCCCCCTTTAATATAGGGACCTTAAAAAAATGTTGAGATTTGGGGTGGGGGGAGAGGGGGGGGGAACGATGTAGAAAACGTTGGGCGTACCTCCGGAAAAATCCTGACTACGCACCTGCTAAAGCCTGAAACTGAACAACAGGAGTCTTGACGAAACGTCCTCAGTTATCATCTGGCCGGGGTCGTACTTTCAAGGAAGCGCTGATCAAGAATCACTCATGACGGAATGACAACTCCTCGTAGCTTCCAGCGAAAAAAGGAGTGACAACAGTGGTAAGCGGTCGTTCTGTAAAATGTAACGCAATCTCTGCCGTTTACGATCTTTCGGCGCTTGGATTTAAAACGTTGTTGTTTGGTATGTTCTCCTGTGTGGGTACTTGACATTTCCAATATATGGAAACACCATGCTAAGGTACGAACAACAGACATTCACAACATTGTTTTGTACGCTAAAATCTGCTTTCATGGACGCAAAACGTTTTGAATTTTAAGACTTTTTAATATTAGTGCTTTGCCCTCCCTTTGACAACTTCACGTGACTGGTGCACTTGGCAGGAGTTGACAGCTTAAATCTGCCTTTCTTGATAGCGAACGGCATTAATTTATATCAGATCGCTGTATAAACACGTCTTGGTTTCTGAAAGCTGATAACTTGAAACCACTGTTTCTCAAACTGATTTGTTATTGTATTTTTCCGAGTTTTTAGCATCGGCCCGCCGAGTCTCAGGGGAGTCTGGAAAGCTCAAATTTCAGAAAAGTACTACTTGTATTTTTTGACCTCAAAAATTTTCTTTTCAGTTGCCCGTAGTTTTGAAAACAGATTTTGAAAGAAGAGATAACGCTCTTTAACGTGGTGTAAGACTCGTTACTGCAATCGAGGCACCAGTCGACGATTTGGGGCTTTGAAATTTGTCATTTTTTCATTGAACGAAAACGTTCAAAATATTGAAAATAATGAAAAATCTCCAAAATATTACATTTTCGTTCAAACTGAGTAAATCACCGCTTAAAATGTGTGCAATTATGTACTCTTCTGAATAAGTTATTTGTTGTCCGCATTACAATGGATTTGAATTTTAAAACGATTTTTTTGTGACACGTGGTCTCGAGCCTGGAAAACCCGCTCCGAGAGCCGCGAAACCAATAACCCCCCCGTACGTGGAAAATAATCATCGGATCGAAGTAAAAATTACATTTATGTTAATAGCTTACCTAGTGCTACTTTGTGAATTTTTTTGAGAATTTTCGATTTTTCACTTTTGTAGACCTCTGGTCGATATTTACTGACATCCGCTCTTAAGCTTTTCCCGCTTGTGCTCGTAAAGTGGTAGAAAGTTGCTCTCTGGAATGCCAAAAAGTTGATGGAAAATTGCCAAAAATCCAAAAAGCTTATACCTAAATTTCAAAAGTTGCCATCTAAATTTCTTGATATTTTTATATAAAGGTTAATTAAAAGCTTTATTTTTCCTTCTTCACAATAATCACTAACATCGGTCAAAAAAATAGCTGGACACTTAGCTATTTTTAATTTTAAAAAAATAAAGAAAATTGCTAGACATACATGACTCGCATGAATTGAAGTTTTCTATAAAATCGTTAACTTTTTCTTCCTTGATATGTGCTCTAAACCTATATTTTGCTCAAAAAAAGTTGCTCAGAAAGGTAAAATTTGCTCGAGGTTGCTAGAACCGCAAAAAGTTGCTCGAAAGTTGCCGAGCACAATCGGGAAAGGCCTATACGTACCCTCATATTGAGCTTGGGGTGCCTGTGGTATGTCAAGTTCATTCAGGAGCCGTCTCGTTCAGCGAAAAGACGTCTGACCGAAATTCCTCCAGCAGAATTGGATAACTACCTTTTCCACAACATTCTAGAGATTAAAAGAAAGAATGACGGAGAACGGTATGAGCCAGGCCTCTTGTCGAGCTACAGAAACTTGACTTAGCGGCATTTGAGGCTTATAAATTTACGTGAATTTTAACTAAAAAACATTTTCTTATGAATATTATGTAAATTAATAAATAATTTTGGAGTTTTAAAAACGTTGTCAGCATGATCTTAGACAAAAAAGAAGCCAGTTCACAGTAATTTTCAAGGAGTTATAATAACTCCTCCAGTGGGGCTCATTCAACTCCTTGGCAGTGGAGTTATTTTTGGGGGAGTTATTTTAACTCCAAAAAGGAGTTTAAAAAACTCTTTTTCAGGAGTAAAAGTGATCCCAGATATTGTAGCCTGCGTGCAGACGATAACTAAACTCTGATTAGTACCGTCTGCGAAGCAGCGCAGAGATCCTTGTTCTGGACCCCCAACGGACTCAACGAATTACCGGAAGTGCGTTTCGAATTCCCCTTCAACCTGATTGGCGATCACGACAAACAAAACAAAGGCCTTTTTTAACTGGCCAATCGTGGCGCGTACTCAAATCTGGGTACACAGCTGGAAGTCCAGAACAAAGATTTCGGCGCTGTTTCGCAGACGGAGTTAACCAGAGTTTAATTTCGTCTGCACGCAGGCTAAGATATTGAGGAGTTAAAATAACCCCCAAAAAGGAGTTATCCCTGTACCTAAAATTTTTACTCCACTAAGGAGTAACAGTAACCCATTTCGGAGTTATTTTAACTCCACGCTGGGAGTAAAAAGAACTCTTCTTCAGGAGTAAAAATGACCCCGTATTCGGAGTTAGATTAGTAGTTAAAATAACCCCCAAAAAGGGGTTATCCTGAAGCTAAAATTTTTACTCCATTTTTGGAGTTATAATTATAACTCCCTAAAAATTACGGTGTTCAAAGGCATTCAAAATGATCTCGGCGCGTATGTTGCTCTTGAACTGTATTCTGTACTATGGCATAGAATAAAGGTCATCAGTTACAGGGGACGATTTGCAACGACGATTTTTAGCGCAACACAGCGTTTCAATGTTGGAACAATTCGAAACAATGTCGCAACAATGTTGCAACGCTGAGTCGAATCGTCTCGTGTAACATCACGTTAAAATAGTTATGCAAGATAGTGCTTTCGAGGGGTATATCATTAATTATCCCACTTGTCACTTGTATTTTATTGGACGTATACACACTTGCCTTTACCGAGAAAATACAGGTGACTCGTTGGATATTCTATGGTATATACCATTCGAAAGCGTTATGGTACATAACTGGTATACAGCATTCACGTTTTTATTGCTACCATAATATTAATGATAATGTATACTTTTTTCTCTAGCTCTTTCTAGTGATGGTTTCAGAAGAGACCCAAACTCCTTCTTATTCAGCCTAGTGAATCCCAGTGGTCCTCGACCTACAAAAACACCTCTCATACCCGGAAAGGAGGATACAGCCATTGTTTGCAATATCAGCTATGGGCCGATATTTGGAAGCGGTAATGATCTGTTAATTTCTAACACACCCAATCAGACAAATACCTGCACAGTTAAACTAAATAACACGTACCAGCTGCCTCCTGGACAAAATGGCAACACATTCCTGACTGGGAACATGAATTTTACTTTAACCGAAACGTCTTACTTTAATCGAAAGGTCTTTAAGTTTGAAAAATAATGTCATTGATGTTAAACAATTATTAGATTCTGTTTTTGTGATATCCGGAATAATCAAGGTCGAGGTAAGTGTTATAAGCCGAGTCGAAGGTCGAGGCTGACAACACTTAGCGAGACCTTGATTTTTCCGGATATCACAAAAAACGAATCTAATAATTGTTTTGTTATACATTGTTTTGAAGCAAAAAACGAAAAAAAGATTAAAGTCAGTCATCTGCTAGCAGATAACTAGCTATAATCTCTAGGTTGCGCTGATTTCCAAAATTAACTGTAGTCTCTTAGCCAATGGGAAGATAGATAGTGAGTACAATGTATAATATTACTAGTCAGTGTCGCATATTCTGGATACTAGCAAAGAAATTCCAGTTCAAGAGTGGGAAAAAAATGATATCTTATATATCTTTATTAGAAGGAAACTGCAACCTGTCCAACCTTGAACAGAGCTGTAACTCTATTTTGTCGCGTGATGTTCTAAAGGATCAAGTGACAAAAAGTTTTGTTAAAAAGCCGTACTTTTACACTTTTCGCCGATGAAAATTAATTGCTATAACTGGCCTACACGTGGATTTTCAGCCGAAAAGGTAGAGCTGCTCCGTATGCAATAGTCTATTCTTTAATCAGTATCCCACCTATATGAGGAATATGTTCGTGGTTCGCCATACAACCTATAATTTGCGCGGTACCCATATGTTGACTCTGAGCGAGCCTAGAACAACAACCTATGGACTACACTCCTTTTCAACAATGGAATGCTCTTCCCGACGAATTAAGGAACAGTACTTTTCCTGATTTTAAAACGACGTTTGATCAGTTTTACTAATTTTGGTCTTGCTTTGTGGGTCAGTTTTAGAGATCGTAATTTTTTCCTCGAAGATATTAGCTTTATAGCGTAGCTACAATAAAATTCGAGATAAAATAAAGGTTATATATGTATGTATGTATGTTATAAAAATTTTTTTTTGAGATCTCTTCCCTCCCTTCCCCCCATACCAAAAGCTAAGATATGTCGGATGCTCCCGTAACTCTTAATAAAACGAGAACTTGAACCTACAGTACTGCCCCGCAAGTAAGAACCTAGTTTTTAAGAACCTGCTGGGCTAAAACGTGCCATATATATACTCCCTCTATACAAGAACCTGTTTGGAGTTCAATCTGAAGGGTTCTTTTATCTAAGAACCTCAAAGCCTAAATTTGTGTTAATACTGAACATGACCATCCTATTATGGCTCTTGTACTGAACAATGACGTAAGAACCTGTTTAAGCTAACGCGGGAACCTTACTAAAGGGATGGTACTGTAACTTAAGTATTTAATAATAAGTTCGGTGAATGAATATATGAAAAAGATGTGATAATCAACATGTCACGAGCGTTAGGACAGGAGAAAACGTTTGTAATGAGTTCACTAGCTACTAGCGCGGCTTACTTCACTTTTCAATAAAACACGAACGCCAACAAATGTTGGCATTCTTCGCTGCTGTCAATCATCTTAGCGGACCTCTTCATCATCATCGTCATCATCAGTTATTAGCCTTGATATTTAAATGAATTTTAAAGAATGCAGCATGTTGTTAGACGAGGAGACCTCAAGAAATCACCAGGCTTATAGAAGAGACCACCTTCACATCACAATGTGATAAAGAATGAGGGCTGCGAAAGAGTGCGGCTAGGCTAATTCAGTAACTATTCTAATAAAAACTCGAGCACTTACACCCAATGCAAAAATGGCGGACGGATTAATATTCTTTTGTTTAAATTAAAATTAGCCTAACTAGCCTCGCTCGAGATAATGTATTCTTTTGAATTTTGTACTGGAGAACGAGGCACAGTTGGGCTAATTTAAATTCATACAAAAATGTTATATCTAGCAGCCATTTTTGCATTGGGTCTTATATTTGGTACTTGGTAAAGAATTGTGAATTTCTTGATGTTAGTACGACAGGAATTCACCAGATGGCGGGCTGTTCCCCCCGGCTTGCGTCATATCAATGAATTGGGCCGTCTGTCATAAACAGATTGGCCGTGTTTACACACTAAAGACGAGTTATCCGTTGCATGGATAATGCGCGTCTGACTGATAATTCGTCTCAATTTGAAAATAGAGCGGTTTTAATTTGGGATGAACAATCTGCCTGACGTTATTTTATACATCTATTTGTCCGTCAATTTTGCTGGACAGATTTTAAAGACGGATTATCCTTCTGAGACGGAAACTTCAGGACAGCTTTCAGCGACAAAATTCATGCAGTGATTGCCTCACGAGTCGACTAGGAGAGAATCCAACTCTCGTGTTGTATCATCAGTACGTACAGAATGTATTAAGGAACGAGGCTGACTGCAGGGGCTTTAGACAAGGTTATCTTACCTGCTCTCAATAAAAACACTGAATGTTTGGTAAGTTAATCTGACTGATTGAATTTTACACAGGACTTCCTAAATATGCAAATGCTTTGTATAATTTTGTTAAACCAAGATCAGGATTAGTTTCAACTACTATAATGCCTAAACTAATGCTTCTAAAGATCTCCTCTGTTGACAATTCAAGATTGGGTCTGACAAGTCAAACATTTTACAACAGGGAGTACCACAGATTTCTGCTACCTGGATAGATCGTCTGTGTTATTGTCTGGGGCAGCTTAGTTTCATAACTGATTGTGAATCCATGGAAAAAAACATCTTCCGAAGTGCCTCAAATCAGAATATGAAGATGTTTTGTTTGATAGATTAGTTACTGCAGGTGACAAGCCAAGGATTTTTGTAATTTTCCGCAAGTAAAAAATTGACTTTCCAAGAAAGACAGAACATTGACAACTCCTCCCCTAAATCTGCCAATTCACCACCAATGTCCAGCGCTGGCCACAAGATCCCTATTTTCCTTTTTCATCCTTTGTTCTACACTTCTCAGAGGTGTGGAAGTGTGGAATATTCTGACAAACTGAGGATATTGTCACACTTTTATTCACTCACGAACCCCTTGTCATTCTTTACTTAGTTCTACACTTCTCAGAGCCGGGGAGGGGGGAAAAGTCTGGAAAAGTAAGGATAACGTCAGACTTTTTCCAGTGACGAACCTTTTGTCATTCTTTACTAATAGTTCTACACTTCTCATAATTGCAGTATGCTGCAGTATTGAAGATTTGTCCTTTAGCTTAAGGAAAATGTAAAATAAAATCGTGTACAGAAATAAAATCTCCTGAGAAGTGTAGAACTGAGTAAAGAATGACAAAGGGTTCTTGACTAGGTGAAAAGTGTGACATTATACTGGCTTTGCCAGACTTTTCCACACTTCCACACCTCTGAGAAGTGCAGAACTAAGCAAAAAATGACGAGAAGTTTGTGACAACGAGTGGGAAGGTGTGACACTATCCTGCATGACTTTCACAACTTCCACGGTGGAAAAAAGTAAGAGGTGAAGAAACGCTGGATTTCATGGCTAGGGTTGGACATGGCTCTAAGTTTCTGCAATTTAAAGGGGCACAAATGAATGAATGAATGAATGAATGAAGCTTCATTTAATCTCGGGTTTGGTGAGGTTGGTTAGACCTGTAGCAAAAATATGCTAATAAGCCGAGGAAAAAAAAGCAAAGAAAACAAAACAAAGATATAAAATAATAGAGAAAGAAAGGGAAATCCAAAAACTTATTTACAGTATAGAACCTAAAATTACGTGACATAGCTATTTACAATAAAAATCCCAACTACTTAAGAGAACATAGATATAGAATTTGCTAGAACCTTAACTGTCGGACTGCTTTTTCAAAAGCTAACAATGTGCTTAGGGATCTTAAGGTACCAGAAATCTTGTTCCAAGTAACAGTCGCCAAGTACTTTACTGAGTTCTTGCCATAACGAGTCGTATTATGTTTCGGTACTTGCAGCTTGTTAACCCCTCTCAGGTTTTTTTATGTTGTCTCTTAACCTAAATAGGTCTCTCAGATATTCAGGAGGATAATTGTTAATTGTCTTAAATACAATAATTAACAAGTTTTGGATACGTCGATCCACAAGGCTGTCAATACGATCAAAAGAGTGCTAGTTTGTGAAGACTCGTCACTGTACAAGTAACGCTGAAAGTGCTTGTTCGATGTAACCCATCCAGTTTTTTACTAGCAGACTTTAAAGAGTGATGCCTTATGGAGGAACAGTAATGAAAATGAGACATTATGAACGAACTATAAAGGCAGACTTTCGTCCGAGACGATGATATGTTCTTTAGTCTATAAAGAACATCTATTGTAGTTGCTTTCCAACTTTCATGTTAACTTTCGTAATGTGTTTTCCAAAATTCAGGCAATTGTCCAATGTTAGCCCAAATAGATCTACTGTATCAAGTAGTGGTAATGCAACACCTTCAGCAAATAGTGATAACTTGGCATTGGGTTTTCGCGAGAGAACCAGCGCCTTCCGTTTTTCAGGGTTCAAGATCATCTTGTCATTACGAAACCACTCACACAACACCGCAAGTTCCTTATTGACAACATGTTCGACAACAGCTGGGTCAGTATCAGCAAAATACAGCTGATTATCATCAGCATAGTTAGACAGCTTCGCCTCTTTGATGAAATGAAATAAGTCATTTATGAAGATATTGAACAATAAGGGTCCTAAAACGGAGCCGTGGGGAACGCCGCTGTTAACATATGAAATCTCACTTGTGATGTCCTCTAGTCGAACCCGTTGCCTGCGATTTTTTAAAGAGCTCTTTGGTTTAAACTATTGGTAGAAATACCATAAGCAGAAAGCTTCGCAAGTAATAAGTCGTGTGGTATCAAATCAAAAGCTTTACTTAAGCTTAACATGGCATTGTTAACGTATTTTAGTATTTAAACGGTGGATATAGGCATATTTTTATCCCCTAAAAATTTTTCATCTGTTCGGATTTCCGAGCTGAAAGTCTAGGGATCCGAAAATTATAGGGATCAAGCCTTACCTTTTCGAATATTTCAGCTAGAAAAAAGGCTCCCGAAAATTCTAGGTGACCTTTTTAGGGTAAAAATTCGTTAAAAATGGGCAATTATACCATTTTTTAGATGTTCGAAAATCCTAGGAGAGGCAGGCAAGCAAGAAATTTTACAACAAATGTTCCAAAAATTCTAGATATCAAATCTTCTTCCGAACAGATATTTTCCGAAAATTGACGTTGGGTGCCCCTGAATTTATTTTATGTTGTCATAAATTTAAGCTATTCACTTAAAAAGACTAAAATTTGCCGATAAAGTCAAATGTGCCTTTATTC
>CALNXK010000058.1:1125000-1150000 GCA_942486035.1 Porites lobata | reverse complement strand
ACTTACTTAGAAATTTGGTTCGGGCTTTGTAAGTACAAACTATTTGAATTAACATTGCCTAAAAATTAAAAGCACACATTTTGTTAAATAAAACCACCACATATCCCTCATGAAATAACATGTGACAAATTACTGTAGAAATCAGTCTGTAATGATAGTGTGCTGTCATTTCCCAGTGAAGATACTCTTCTGATTGGTTAAAAGAATTCCCTTGTGGCATGATCAATCAGAAGCACTATCTTATTTGGGCAGTGTGACACATCGTTACTCTCACTGGAATTTCTGTGCTGGATCCTCAGGCATCATTTTGTGGGGAAAGCAGTGGTGGGGTTACAAACTGTCCAGTGGTGGATCCAGGGGAGGGGCCTGGGGGGCCTGGGCTCCCCCCAATTATTCTGAGACCAAATTGAGGCCCTAAAGGTCTGGATCCACCACTGCTGTCAGCTGTTTTTTTTTATGCTAGAATTTTCAGAATTCGTACACTGCAGGTGTAATGATTCAATCAGTTACTGTATTTTTTTGATTAAGCAGCTGGGCACTCATATTTTCACCTTTTTAAACAAGAAGTGGCTGGGTGTTTATTAACTTTTCCCACCTACAGAATGAGTGCTTATTCGAGGTGGGAGCTTATTTAAAGTTGGGTGCATAATCAAATAAATAGAGTAACAATATTATTAAAGGTCAAAGTGAAAGACAACAAGAGAATTAAGAGATTAATCATTATCGTTATTATCTTTAATAATATTATTATCTCATTAGTAAGCCTAATTAGTAATTCATTTAATTGTAAACTATACAAATGTCTGCCACACAAAAAACCTTCCTGCATGCTAAAAACAAGGGGTTAATGGGAATATTATACATATGGAAAAGTGTGATTTATCACCCCCACCCCCTCACCACCACCACCATTACACCCTCTGCAAAACATGTAAAAATTAACTTTGTAAGGGTCACACTGAACATTATTACGTCACCTCCAGAAATACTAACCTAGCTGGAGTTACCAACACTCCACCATCAACTGATTCCTCACCTCCACCTAGGAAAAATGACCAACCTTTCCTAATTGATCCCCATCATTTGAAAATTGACAGGCAGACCCTTCTATCATGGTCCACATGGTCCAGTTTTTGGCAAAACAGTGATTTTGCATTTTGTGAAAATTAGGCTTTAAGTCCTAATGTCGTGGGAAAAAAATATTAGCAGTTGCTTAACCCTTTTAAGGCTCTAAGACTGATCAGCATTGAATTTCTCCTTGTTACAGTATACCTATAAAAAACATAGTACTCACAACAAGAATTAAGAAAGTGATCACAAAAGATGAATAAAGTTTTGTATTTTAGCAACTTCTCCCCATTACCTCTGGAGGGAATGACTATGGGTAACAAAATGAGAATTTGAATTTTGATATCAGGGTGTAAAGAGTTAAAGTCACTTGGGTCACATTTATGGCATACGAGGCGATTGATTAGCCCTGCCTCAACATATCACCAAGGAAAGTGAGAAAACCTATGATTAGATGGGGAAATGAGAAGAGGAAGGAAGGGAACAAGATGTTTTCCTCCCACGAGCTACCCTTAGTTCCCAGTGTTATTTTCACGTTTACTCAGGGCGTTAGGTTTATAAGGTACTTGAGACTAAATTGAAATCTATTTTAATTTTTAAGATTCTGGTTACAAGCACTGTATGGATTCCTTTCTATTCAGCCTTGTGAACCCATCTGGAGCCACACAAACAAAGCTACCACTCAAGGGAACTGCAAACAATTATGGAATCTATTGCAATAGTTCATATGGGCCAACGTTTGGGGGAGGACATGATCTTAAAATCGGCAATGACGGAAATACAAATACTGATAGCTACAGCCAGCTGGACCACACCTATGAATGTCCACCACATGCAGCAAATACAACATTTCTGGTTGGGAACAAGAATTTTACTGTCGATGAGGTGGAAGTGTTTGTCTTTCAAGAGTAGGCAGGTCTATTCGATAAAGTTTAAATGTGCAAGAAAATTGAAAGAACAAAATCCTTGCTCTTCGTCTATTAAATAATTGAGATGGTGATTCCCTGGCTGTTCCGTGTGACAAAGACATAGTAAAATCTGTATCAACTGGGGATTACGAAGCCGCTCAGGTCGACGATTTTTAAAACCTTTAAAACTCTTCAGTTTTTATTATTGATAAGCACATTCAAGCTGAACCACCCTAAAAAAGTATTAGGCCCGACGATTTCATCAAACTCAACTATTACTTGCACTTAAATCAGTACGGAATCTACTGCACTTACTTCAACAACTTATTAATAATTCATAAAGAGAAAAAAAAGAAATCAACGTTTAGTGAGTGTCTTTAAATTCGATAAAGACACGGCTGAACTTAATTTTTTAGACCAAAATAACCCCAAATTTGAATATTAGTGCAAGAATGAGCTGATCTATATCAGGGATTTTGAAGCTGTTCAAAAAACTCACAGTCGAATGTTATCATCTTCGCCTCGAGTTTTTAAAAATGATAATACACTCCTGCTCATTTTTTAAAGAGTATTTAAAACACCGCGACCATGCAATTTTAAGGCCAGAAATTTGAGTTTGAGCTTATTTTCTTGATTCTCCCCGTAGACGACCACCTCTCGTAAGCGACCACTTTGTTGTCTACCATGGTTGGTCGCTTACGAGAGAGTTGACTTCATTTTCTTCACTAAATACATCGATCAAAGGTAACGTTAAGAAAAAGACTGCTTTAGAACGAGTATCATTACAAAATTCACTTGGGCAAGTCTCTTGGTCATGTGGGTAAACAACTTCTCGCAGGTGCCGGATGTCCTGGTACGGTTTTGGTCACTCCTGGTTTTGGATTCTTTGGATTCAGAGCGTCCGTTGCTCGTTCGTCCGCTGGAAAAGGGTGATGCAGGCTCTGGTGACGTGATTTGCGCTTGAAACATGCAACGCACATTGTTTTCAATTAAAATTACAAAATGATTAGACAAATTTCCCTCAAAAATAAGATATACGACTAAAAAATCTATCATTGGAGGAAATGGATAAAACCAAACTAATTCACAACTTTATGCATTATTAATTGTACTGGTATATAGGCGCTTGCAAAGTTTTTAATCGATGTCTATGCAGATGTGAATATATAAGGTCTACAAGGTGCAATGCGGTCTACTCTTACTCAATACGTAGTCACTTTCAGTATGACTTTCTGCTTCCTTCTACAAGCAACAAGTCAGCTTGAAGGAAAATGCAATTCACAGTCTTCTAAACACTGTCCAGTATCGTCGTGCCCGAGATGTCTGCAAATATACTGGCAGCCGCGAAGGCCTTATGTGTTTCAGCTTGAGAACTCCAGCATGGAGGGTGTGCTTCATGGTAGGTAATTATAAATTTTCTTTATAAGGAGGATCGTAAAGATCTCGATTTTAGAATTGCGCTTGTTGATTGGCTTGAACAACTTTATTGACTAAATAGCTTTCGAGACCGCAACGGAAATCAATCATATGCAGCTGAAGGTCTCAGTCATAATTTATTTATTTGTCTTGGCTTGAGTGGTCTGGATTTCTCTCTGACTCACCCAGAGTACCTTTAGGTCCTTGATTAATTTTTAAGTAATACCTAAAAATGTTTAAAAATGGCTACTTCTTAATGGTCACTAGGAAATCGACACCTAAATTAAGTATGTATATACAAAAAGAGACAATTACCATGCAAATTTCCACCAAACAGCTGTGTTCTTTGCAAATCATAGTCACACTTTTTCACATCACATTTCGCCAATTTTCTTGTTTCTTTTATCTTAACACAATACCTTTAAAAATTAAGGTGTTTTGGCTATGCAGAAACCTCTTAACCCGAAAAGGGATGCATTCTTAAATCATTAAATGGCTCTTTGTACACTGACTTATAATATCGGTTCCTCAATTTACCCTATTTTTTTACTTGATTCTCGGTTTCCTGTACTTGGAAACTTTTAGCTTTTTCTTTTTTTTTTTTTTGCACAAAGAAGTCGCTGGTAGTCTTTCTTTAATCAGGTGTTATTTCTGAAACACGGCCGATCTATAGAGAGATAACGAATTTGAAGTAAAAGCGTTCTTCTATGGCTAAAAACGTTAGGTACAAGGTCAAGTGTCAAGGGACGAACAAGGCTTTAGTTTTTAAGTAATAGAAGCATGTTCTCGGCTGGCAGCTTGTTTAAGCCACTGAGCGATGTCACCTCAGAGCAAAACTGTACTGCGTGTTCCTGGGGTGGTATTCTCAAAATAATCATCTTCATTTAAAAAATCGCTTGGTTCAGGCGACGACACCTTACCGCGAGACCTCATGCATCTGCATAAAACAACATCTTGTGTAAAGTGAAAGGCAGTTTATAGTTACTGGCCTGAAACATGTGAGAAAAAAAAGAAAATTAAGGCGTCTGATTTGTTCGCAAGTGTTTAAATCAGCTAGCTCTAGCTACTTCGATTCACATAGTCTCAACTAAAACGTTGAGAAGAATGAAGAAAAAACGTGTATTTTTTTGTTTCTTTGTTTGTTTCGTTTGCTAGCTTTCACTTTTCAAGTGCCAAGTAAAGGTCGATTCGTTCTGTTACCTGTTACCAACTAAGTAATAGACTTTCTAAAAGTCAATTTTTTCCTGGTTGGTTATGTCGCCCCCTCGGTCGCTGTGCGACCTCATGCATTGAAGCTCGCTTTGCTCCGCACTTTTGAGAACTTGTGACAAGTCGACTTTCAGCAAGTCTAACTAAGTAACAATCAATTACTAGTTAGAGAATTATCATATGGACCACTTTTAATCACCACGGATGCCTGAGGAGCCTTTTACCAGGACTGTAACAGACCAGATGCAATGTTGACCCAACGTTTTTGGACATTGTTGGGGATAGTCCATTCAAACAAACCCAGAAGTTTTAACTCATGTTTACCTGATCCAAAAACATTCATTGACTGATTCTATATGATAAATCGAACAGTGGATCTATGGTCAGTTTTAAATATTAAGCACTCTGCCCAAGGGGCGTTTTGTTTTTATAGAATCTCCAGAACAAAGTATGTGCAGCGGAAATCTAAACAGCCCCCGCGCCCCTTCCCCCCCGCCCCCCACTCCCAAAAAAAAAGAGCCTTAATCAGAACGATAGTAGAACCACTTGCTCCTTTCAAGTGAGCTGAAACTAGGCTAGTCGATAGATCTTGTCTCCACTTTGCCACTTTATATCCGATCGTGACAGTGCTTCTAAACAGCTGAGATTTTAACTAGCTTTCGATTTTACAACACACTTGTTTTCCAGTCAGTTAGAAATGCTTCTGTCTGCAGGTCCTGTTTTCTGTTAATACACTTTACAGTTTTTCACTTCAGTCAGAGACACGAGTAATTTAAAGTTCTTTATTATTATACAAAAACCATGAATATGTTTTATCAAGCTCTATCTAAAATTCCCACGTGCGCGAGTAATACAAACTTGGCTTTAAAGTTTAACTTTTAAGTTATTGTCTAGGTTTCTAGGCTAAAGGAAGCCCAGTCCCTATACGGCGTTTTCCAGTCCCTATCGGTCAATTCATTTTCGGTGACGTATCCGAGGCGAACGGGCGGGAAACATTTTCTCTTGGATCGCGTGACCCGAAAAGCTATGAAACATGGATCATACGTCATTCTCCACGGAAGCAAGAAGTCAAGCAACCTTAATTGAAATAGGTGTATAAAACAAACAGGAAAAAAAAAAACATTAAACATTATGCAGATAAGGGTTAAGGTTTCTGTTTGTCTTTTTTACTTTACTTGTTGGTTGTTCGGAGTCTTTGGTTCTATTTTAGTTCATCATGCCGTTTTATATCGGTCCTTTACTTTTGGTGTGTGATATACGTCATTTCCGCCTCTCCCTTTAAAACAATTTTTATTGCGACATTCTCCATCTATATAATATTGTGATTCCCACACAGGTTCAGTATAACATTTGTCAACCTGAAGAAGGCTGGTTATGGCCGGCCGAAATATTGCCGGTTATGAAAAAACAATACATTTTGTTCTGAATCAGCTCTGCAGTAGTCTTTGGACTTCTCGTTTTTGGTAAAAAACCATACCCTTTGGCGCCGCACATACCTATATAGCCTATAAAAGTGAGTACCCTCCCCCCCCCACCCCCCCGGGGGGGCAAAAACGCGTTGCAGATTATGAGTCTCGCTGCTTACGCTACGCAAGCGAGACTAACAAGTATTTAACCAGTATGTGTTTGTATCAATGTGCTCTCTCATGCATTACATGCATGAAGCCACAGTAGAACAATCGCATTGTGCTTTTGTCAGTCGGCATTTTAATAGGGCATTTTTGTGGTTTTCATCATAATCTCAGTGATATTCGATTCAACTTAGTCGAGCTTACAAATGTCACGGTAGCCACCAAATAATTTGTCTTCAGTTGGTCTTCATTCTTTCTTTCCATTTTGTTATTTTGGTCTTCATTCGGGATCGCATGATTCGAATGCCGGTGCCAGCAGTTGTCGGTCTCATGGGACAGAACAGACAAGTAATTTGCAATTACGTCTTCTAGAACGGAAGGCGAACCCTTTGAGTTTACCTCGAAGTGAAGTTGTGTGCCCTTGATCTGTCGTAGAAGATACACTGTCAGTCTTGCGTATTGTGCTATTATAGTGAAGATGCACACATCTAACAGATTTCACCCTGTCTATGGCTGTGTTTTAATCCTGGTTAGCGTGATGTATTTCAATGTTGAAGCGAAATGTCCGGCTGGCCTGAAGAACAAGACGTATCGGCGTGACCTTTCTAGAATCTGCCCTGCCTGCATAGAGGTTTCGTGGTTGATTCGACCGCCTTTTACTTTTCAAAACGGCAATTATACTTCAGGAATACTACCAGGTACTAAGGTTCAATTTTTTTACAAACATCTCACTTTAAAATCTGTATGAATGCGGGACCATGTTTTGCTGCCTTGCGATTGCATCGAACAAAGTGTTACCTACCCAAGGTCGTAACAATTAAGGTGGGAGGGGACCGGGTGTGTTGTTAACTGTTCGCAGAAGTGCTTATATTGCGATGCCTAATTTTCATTTAGTATAGCCATTTTTAAATATGGATAGTACATTGACAGTATCACTATAAAATTGTTTATTTAATATTTGTAAGCGTCAATCTTAGAGCCTGTTTACATGGAGTGGGGGAACCCGGTTTAGTGGGGTAAGTTTCTTTTGTTTTCACGCTCTGGGGGACACAAAACAAAAGAAACTTACCCCACTAGACCGGGGTCCCCCACTCCATGTAAACAGGGTCTTAGACGCAGGGGGCTGCGATCCGTTGCCTCAATTAAGCCTTTGGGCCCGGGGGTTACTTTAGGAATTTCTGGATGGGGATGTGCCGCTGGGACCCTGGAACCCGTAACCTATACCAGCTAGTTCAGCTGAATTTTGCTACCCTATACTAGAGTAAACTCCCCAAATCCCCCCTATCCTAGAGTAGCTGTTTCCCTAGTCTATATAAAATCTTCAACCAACTGATCAGTTTCCTGAAAAATGATACCCTATTCTAGACCCAAACGCTCTGATTTATATACCCCATCCAAGAGTAAACTGCCTGAAAACCATATCCTTCAAGGCGGCACATACCTATATAGCCCATATATGGCAGTACCCCACTCCCCCGGCCTTTGGGTAGGTCGAGATTCTCGTTTACCATGAAAAGCACGTGGTTGTAGAGGTAAGGTTTGAAAATGCCGAGAAATTGGTATTTCCAATGAACTTCGCAGAAATACTGTTGAGTTTGGAGGCGCCGCCCCACCTAATACATTTTACCCAGCTTTCCAACTATGTTCGAGAAAAATTTATCGCGCCTTTAAATTTGGTTACGTGGCTTCTCGTGATATTTCGTTACAGCTCTGCTGGATCTGATGTTAACCAAGTGCTGCGGGAACCACACCCCAAGCTGCTGGCAAGTGACGTATCATCCCCCGGTTAAAAACCCTGAGCAGCTGCTCCGTTTGTCACGTGATTCTCACGTGATCTACCCAGTCATTGTTGATAAGCAAGAAGCGGTCAGTCTGGATCATAACCTGATTAGTCTGATACCTCCTTCCAGTATTGGGTTTGTCGTTCCTAGAGGCAAGAGGGAAAGCTTCCCAAAGAAACTTCTAATGTCTGTGTTCGAAGCATGGCCAGTGTTAATATTAACTATTCTTCTTTCAATTTTGGCTGGTGTCCTTTTGTGGGTACTGGTAAGTGGAATTGGCCACGTGCATGAGCTGGATTTTTGAAAATGTCACCGCCGCCTTTACCTCGCTCTTTCTATTTTTCCTTTCCTTGTTCTTGACTAATGTAATTTTCGGGCTTATCAGACGCCAAAAAAACCCTGCCTTTGGCCTTTTTGACGTAAATGGCTGCAATTTCGCAAGGTACGTTTTCAAAAATCCGGCTAAACGTACCACCGGCAAATTACTTAGGGGATGCGTAATCAAACAACTTAATACGCGCTTTCGAAGCGTTTTAGGGGGCTAATCCACCTACCTAATCAGCTTGGGCTACCGACTGCACAATGCAGTGGTTTTTAAATATTTTGGTAAGTTTAGATTATTACTACACTTTTTTCCAGATTGAGTGTATAGCTACTCCTCGTCCGTGGAATGTGATTATAGATATTGTAGGTCGTAGGGGGAAACGTAACGCGATCCGTCCGCCATTTTGTCTTTCTGCTGCACAGACGAGGGCCTCCATTTTTCAATTGGGCTTTGACACAGGCAGATCAATAATGAAGCAATGATTTCTGTCACTGCCACAGTGACGCAACACCGCAAATTTCTTCTTGAAAATGAAAAAGTTATGGGGAGGGTGGCGAATGTTTGAGCCGCATGAATTTTTTTTCGTTAACATTTCCCTGGTATGAATTTTTTTAAGTCAGACCATGATTATTCTTAGGGGTACTACTTGGCGTGAATGAATTTTTTCATTTCATTTTTCCTTGCACGAATGTTTTTTTGGTACTTCGCCTCTCCCCCTCCTCCCCATACATTTTCTAATGGTCCTTCCCTAAAGAAAATACTGGTTACATGTCGTTTCAAATCGACAGAAGGTCTTTTATTCTTGGAAACGTAAAATAGCCGCCAAAAGACGTCACATGACAACTATAAATTCACTTATTTTTCAAAGATTTATTGTACAGAGGCTGTGCTTACACTTAAAACATGCTATTGCCAGTAGGAATTGAGAAAACAGCGTTATGTAACGAAATTTTTGGGTTTGTGTTTCAGGATACTTGGTTTAACGAGGAACAATTCCCTCGCAACTTTTTCAGAGGCTCGTGGGAAGGATTCTGGTGGGCATTTGTTTCCATGACAACTGTGGGGTAATGTATTATAGTAAGGGTGATCCATCTCCATAACTACAGTAGAGTTGCAGTAGAATCCCGATTTCTCGAGCCATCGGTTTCCTCGAAATTCTTAATATTTCGAACCAAACCCAACTTTCCTTTACGCGTTAAACACTTTAATTTTTATTCCCTATTTTTTTCAAACCTCCTGATAATAGACCTTTCCCACATTCCTGTAAACAAAGGCACCGACCCGAGGTTGGGGTGGACAAAATACAGTGATTTGTATGAAATTTTCCACCCGAGCCTTGTCCTCATTTCTTTATGTTTTCTCACTGGAGCGTAATGTGGGAAAGGTCTATTGCCCACATTCGATATAGTAAAATTCTAACATAACTCCGAGGCTTTAGGGTCAAAATTGCAAATTTCTCACAACTCCATTGTCTCACAATTCCCATCAGAGACTTGAGCACAAAGAAAACCCAACCAAATACAGAAAAATGACCACAAAGCCTCCAGTCATGTTAAAATTTTAATATGTAGAACGTGGACTATTCGAATCAGTTTGCTTTTCTCAAGGTTGTTCGAAAAATCGGGATTCTAATGTATATTCATATTTGGATTAGTTCCACGTTGTTTTCACAGGGATAAGAGGTACTCTTGGTGATGGCCTGTAGTAAAATCTGCCTTTAAACTTTCTCGTTTGACACCGGTAAAATTCTTTTCTCATTTTGAGTTTAAGCAGGACAGAAAAAATGCGGCAGAACAAACAAACAAAAAGAGACAACTTCGCAAGAAAGGGAACCTAGATGTCCCCCTATTTTCCGGCTTAGTCCGCCTTAGCGATTACGTATTACCATCGATGTTGCCTTCGATTTCAAGTTTCACTCTTATTCCTGTTTTTTCCTTGTGTGAAAACATAGGTACGGTGATCGAGCGCCCATTTCTCTGTTGGGAAGAACTTTTGCGGTGTGCTGGATTCTAATTGGAATCTGCATTTGCTCAATATTCACCGCTACTTTGACTACGTCACTTACAACTATCAGCCTCGACACCAAGAAGAGTCTACCAGGTTCCAAGGTGAGGATCTCCCATTTTTGTCTGTTTGATTCACAAAAGGTTCGCTCCTTTATAATTTAACATCTAATTTGTTTTGTTTTTAATTATTCTATTTTTTAAGAAATTTACTTTACTGGTCAAGGAAATTTTCTATTATAATTCTCTTTGTCCCTGGGGAAAGCCTTTCGCTAATAAAAATTAAACCCGCGTACACGGACACCCGTTAATGCGGACATCGGACACTTGTGCTTCGCGCAATCAACAGATTCTCATAGAAAGTCAACGTCGTTTATTTATGGGGACAATTCACTGTCAACTGTGTTTGTAATAAGCCTTTCCTCCTCGAAGTAATAAAAACCTGTAGTAGCCAGCATGTCGTTGTTCCCAACGCTACATTACACTGGAAGTGTGTTTTTTACTCAAAGAGCACGACCTGCTCAATTCAGACACCCTGTTAATACTGACACTTTCTATGACCCCCTCAATGTCCGTATTAAGGAGGTTTTTCTGTATTGAAGTAACATGAAATGTTTATTTATACGTGCTTCTTATTCTGTTTAGGTTGGAGTTATAAAGC
The DNA here is from genome assembly GCA_942486035.1 of Porites lobata. Lineage (NCBI taxonomy): Eukaryota > Metazoa > Cnidaria > Anthozoa > Scleractinia > Poritidae > Porites > Porites lobata. The sequence goes on along the minus strand of CALNXK010000058.1, from coordinate 1,139,058 downwards.
GTTCCATAGAAATGGCATTAGCTATGCAGCAACAAGCTGATATTGAACGTAAGCAACGTTTTGTTCTATTCGAGGTTTATGGGGCTTTGAACTCAAGGATTAAGTTTACAATCTCATTATAGCATATGTGCCTGCTATGCTGACTTTGAAAACTTGTTATCTTGTGTGTGATGTAAGGAGAAAAAATCAGACCGCACCCTTTGCTCATCCTCTACAGGCTCCATTACCAGCCGCTGTTACTAATAAGGGAAGATCCCTGTTGGGTTAGCCTATCAGAATGCGGCAAAGTATAATCTGTGACGTCCGAGGGAATATAACTAACCTTTATTCCCCCGAGTTTTCCATGCGTTTGCTTTGCTTTGGTTGTTTTTTTTGTCAAAGCCTTTGTGTGCACTATCTTCTAGTTGGTTTAATGTATTAGTTGGGTTCAGGAGTTGGGGCACTCGAAAATCTTTCGAGTTTTACGATTCTGCTTAACCCTGCATGGACATCAGCATGTCTAAACGGTCAAGTGTGTCAACATTCGCTCAAGACTTGTATGCTAAATAACGCCTTAGATTTGATTGTGTCAATTTGACCCATGTTAGGTTGCTTTAATTTATCCGTGTCACAATGTAGACCAAAATGATATTATTTTTGTTATTGTAGTCTACAACTCTGTTGAGGAAATGAGTTTTGCCTTGGACAATGGAGTTATTGAAGGTACTTTCTTACTCAGCTCCAGTTAGCTGATTTGAGCTATTTATCCTCTCTTACTTAGCCCTTTGAAAGAGGATCGCAGCGGCCATCATTACAAATGGTGATGCTACTGACGTAATAAACAGCGTTAGACATTTTTAAGTTACCCGAGGGACAGAGGGGTCAGTGTTGAGGATCATACTTCACGATTGGTCTGTTTTGAGGACTTTTTCGCTTCTTTTATTGGCTCATACGAGGCTGTACAGAAATTTGGGTCAGAATTCGTCCCCTAGAACAGACCAGAACTTGGTCAAGAGCTTAAATATCACTTATCAACAGCTCGCCTCATGGCAAGCCATCCAAGTGTTCATTCCGATCAGAAAGCTTTGAGTGCATTACTACTTTAAATTAACCTGAATAACTGGACTAGAAGACTCTAAAGATGTTTGAATTAACCAGGGAAAGCTTCGCCCAAACGCACTCAGAGCTTTATGTTCGGAGTTAACGCTTAGATGGCTTGCTCTTTAACGAGCTGTTGTTAAGTGGTATCCAAGCAGGTGACTAAATTCTGCAAAGAGATAATTCAACATAATACGCCATAATCTACGCCAGTCTCACCGGCAGCCTCGACATGGACAATACCTATCTTAGGATAGCTGTAGCAGAGAGGTTGAAACTTTAGCTTTTGGTAGTTGATGTTAAGCATAATACGTAGCCTTAAAATTACCCAAACGATTATTCCGCAGTTGCCGTGAATGGAAAATCGGTTCCAGTTTACTGCCGACCCAGCATACGAAGAGTCTCTTTACTATATTTCTTAACCTTAATTTTAACTTAGTTGTTTGTTGCTACCTTCCAATAGCTAGCGAGTTAGTAACTCGAGGCAGGTAGTGATGACGAAATACTTGATGAAAACGTCCCAAAAAAACATTTCCAGATTAAAAGTTTTGCCCTAATTTTGAAATGTCGGAAAAGGCCTGTTTTGTCTACTTGCCATCTTATGCTATTTTTGTATTACAGGCGTACTCTTGGACAATTATCAAATAAGTCACTACACAGAGACACTATTCCCAGACAGTAAATTCAAAACAGATGAAATCATTAAAGTTGAGTCGCTGTCATATGGCGCGGTTGTGAACGATACATATTTGAGAAAGTGTTTCAGACGTTTAATCGCTGAAGACAAATACCTGCTTTACGACTTTACAAGAAACGAACTTACAAAAACACTTAAGGTAACTATAACCAAACTGAGGGGTTTTTTTGGTCCGTTGACATATCTCAGTTTGGTTTTATTCCAGATCAATGTTGTAGGTATATTCTTTCTTGCAGGGTGTATGACCGAGTGGTCAGCGTATCGGGCTCGTAATCCAGACGTCCTGGGTTCGAGTCCAGCCCTTACGTACCATCAAACTAGCATCTGGATTATTTGTTTCCCGGTGATCCCGAGTTACCCCCCCAACCATGGTTGTAAATAAACAACTGGCGCATCCTGCGAGCTGAAATTTTTTCTTGTCATGTTTTGTTCCTTTTGGTTCATTTCTTAGTTCCCGCAGAAAAGATTAGCGCACTTCATTCATGTACAAAGCATTGACCACTTAACATTTCAATTGATAAATTGTCGAATTAGATCATTTGTTTTGCTTGACAGTGATGAGGATTTCCCCCTCCCCGTTTTTTTGGCCTAGCACTAATTGCTACATCTGATCACCCTAAGCTGGAAGAGGAGACTGTTTTTCTTCGCCATATCCAGATTACGAACAGTAGTATCGGTTATTTTCTTTTTTTAAGTTTCTTGTATTCACAGAACTAGTGTATAGAAATAATTTTATTTACAAATATGCTAAGTAAAAAATATTTAACATACTTTTAGCTTCTAATAGGAAAGAGTCGATTGTGTCCCATTAGATTCAGTGGTAGGTTAAAGTTGGAAGATTCAAAAAATGGTGAATTTTCATAAAACTTACTGTTCGAATTTTTTAGTTCTTAAACAATCCCTCACCCTTATTCAAAAGTACATATTAAAGGGTGTAAACGTCGTATGATAGACGAGTTTTTATCTTTATTGTTTAGGGAGGAGGAGATGATGAAGCCGTGCAGAATTCTCAGAGTATTTTCGATCCCACTGGTGATCTGTTTTATCCTTCTTTATACACCTGCATCGCTCTTGTGGTTATCATTTTCCTGGTGGGTGTGGTAACCGAGCTGTTTTGCTTCAGAACTGGCCGATGCAAACTTTCAAAGAAAGGCAAGGCTATCAATCAAATATAAATAACTATGCACCTACCTAATCTGCGATTAATAATTGTCTAAATATTAGAATACGTTCTCTTGAAAATGAAACAAGCAGAATCGAATCGATCACAATGCACTGACCACAAAACATTATTAATCAGCCATGTAAAGAACTAAGCACAACGCTACATAGTCTGCTTTGCAGGTGCCGCTCGGGCCAGAGCCACACAGGAGGGAGCTTTAGCATCGACGACGGCAACGGCAGCGAAAACGTCAGTTTTAAAATGAATTCCCGTTTTTTTCAATCTTTGTCGCGTTTATTCTAATTTGCTGAAAATGGTAAGTGTAGGCGAATTTCCCTGGAGTTGATTTCTTGAGGACCGCACTCAAGTTTAGAGAGAGAAAAAGAGATTCGTCGTCGCTTGTTTACGTCCGCCATAAAATTTGCAATTAGGCATTTTCACGTCGTAGTCGTGCAAGGACGGTAAAGAAATGTACAAAAAAGCATGATTGTTTTGCTAATATAAACCTATTGCTTTTTTGACGTCCTCGTTGCCGTCGTCGTCGTCGTTGCTAAAGCTCCCTAGTGTTACCCGCGAGGGAGTCTGGACTCAACGCAATTACATGTAACAGATGTATGCGCGGGAAACCCGCACAAAGCAAGTTTCACGTAACCTCTCAGTAACTGGCTGAAAAAATTCGTGCGAATGTTATTAGCCGATCATGATGTACCGCAACGCAATACCATTTATATCAAGTCACGTAATTCAAAACCGCTCCGGTCTCTTGTCTTAAACACGATCATCAGAGTTTGAAGGCCTTGGCGGCTCAGCTACACCCAAACTGCCCTCAAGTGTCCCCCGAGTCGCAGACGTTCCTCCGCGCGAAACGTCCCCAGCGACGAAGAGCGAGGAGAAACGACTGTTTTCGCAGGCTATCCGGGTGTAGGATAAACCAGTTTTTGAGATTAGGCGCTGATAAAATGAATTTTTTCTCCTTTTAAGGAGGAAATCCTTCCGATGCCATACCCTTTTCAAAAGTGAAGGGAGATACTGCACTGGATCAGTTAGAGCAGGAAATGCTGGGCGAAGTACAAGCTTTGTTCAACAAGTACCGCGACAGACTGGAAGAAGTTAAAAATCAGGAGAATAATGGAAATGCCATGAGTATGCATTCTACAGTTTAAACTGTACCCGTTACCAAGAGACGGAACACATTTCAAATGCTTGCTCCCGCAGTAGTCACTTCATCGCCATATAAACTGGTGATGAACCTACCGATTTTCTTCGTAAAATTACGGGCATCCTCGATGTGAGCCTTCTTTGGAAATGCATGTTCGGTTAATCTTCGCAAGCTCTCAAATGATATGTAACATTCACGGCCCTATTGCATTTTGCTTCATGCCATTCTGTTTGAAGTTCTTCGTCGTGAAGATGTCCCTGATTTTGGAAAAACTGGTCATAGAATACTGCCTCAAAAAGCGAACAGTTTTTTCATTCTTTTAAAATGCGCTTTCTTATTGACGTGTTTGTTCCAGAAATACCTTTAATTTTGAATGGTAGTTCTGAAACCGGCCCGATTAAATATTGATATTACATGTAAAACGTTCCTGGTGAGTGGGAAACAACATCTTTGCGTACCATTGCACGTCAATATTCAACTTAAGAATCCCAGTAAAGGCGTGGAGGCCTAACGTTTTTAAAATAGCTCCAACTCAAATCTGCAGATAAGGGTTCAAGCGTTGCTCCACTTTGTGTTTATCCTCACCCAGGTATGTAAAAGGGTACCGGCGACATACTGCTAGCGATAACCCGGCCTAGAACAAGATCCTCACAATTAACGTCAGAGTGACTAATTTGCCCCGTTTGTCTGACTTTGTCTTTTTTGTCCTTTTAATGAGAAAAGTCAGACAAACATAACATTTTAAAGACAGAAGACAGACCAACAAAAGTTAGGAATTGATCGTCTGAGTTTCAGTTCTGTAAATAGTAACTGTGCGCTTTTCTACTCCGTCATACGGTAGGTATTTTTTCTCAATCGTGTGATCTCGATGGTTTCTATCGGCTAATCGGTTATCCCAATCCCGGACAACCGTTTAAATAGTGTCTTCAGTCTAAGAAATTTAACTTCCCCTTTTGCTCTGTGAGAAGTGTCTACGTTTATTTCATAGAAGGCCAGGCGCTATATGCCGATAACATAACTTTCCATGAAGGGGTACGTAAATCATGAGGTTTAATTAACGCTTGCGTCTTTCTCTGGGGAGAGGGGACGGGACTCCCTTTCATGGTCCATACCACTAGATCACGTCTTTCCTTACTGAAAGATCAAAGCAATGTCAAGAGGTCAATTCCATAACCCCCAAGAGCTTAGGGATGCTGGAGGAACACTCCCTTAATGGGAATAAAAGGGTATGTGCTACTAAACAGGGTATGGCTTTCGAGGTCCTTAAACAATTCAGGGTATTGAATTTCACTATTTAGCCTCTTGAATAGGGTGTCTTTTTGAACCGAATGCTTTGAACGGGTATGAACCAAGGTGGTACGCGTCAGTGTACATGTGGGGTGTGTTAAATCTTACCACTGAAAAAAAAATGATTGAATCCAAATTAAAGGAATAATCTCGTTCTCAAAACAAAGGTCTCACCGGTTGTAGGACGGGTAATGAAATGAATGGATTTTGTCTTAAACAGGATTAGGGTTTAAAAGGCCTCGACGGTCAGTATACCCACACCCCAAACTTCTCTGAGATGATTTCCTCCCTTCCCCCCCCCTCCCCCACCAGTCCCCGCCTTCCGCCCCTCTCCGGGTCCAGAGAAAGGCTCCAAATCTAATTATGCCTTATTTCTCGTAGCAAGATTCTCAGACGTCCGAGGTCGTTCCCGGCCCCTACGCTTTCCCTTCCCAGTCTACTCGCGCCATTTTTCGCGCGGTCTATGACTCTCGCTCATCGTTCTTTTCTCCGAAACAGCACGAAAACTAGCCTGTGTACAGATGTCCGCCCTCCCTCAGGAAAAATCGGGAGAGGAGACGTCTGTGAATCGCCGACGCCGTTTCCCCGGAATGTTGCGGACAGCTTCTGATTGGTTGTAATAATAATGCCGTTACGCAAATAATTTCCGGTGTTGTGATTGGTGAATGACCCTCAGAATAGATTCGCCGGGGAAAAGCTCAGTGTTTGTGGACATTCATATTTGTTTACCGGTATTCGTATTTCGGCTCTCTCGAAAAGGCATGAGAAGTTAAGACCATCGATGTTTTCAGTACCGGTTGCGGATGCGTCTGTCTGTATCGGTCGGCATTGTACATAAACAAAAGAGAAGGCATACAAATCCAAAGTTAACAGCCAAGGCAGGTCAAGCTTACCCCAAAAAGATTCTATTACTGAATTGATTATTTGAAAAAATGAATGCGTTAGTCGTTCCCAGGCATGCGCATTCCTGTATGCGTAATGAGCAACTTTAAGAGAACTTCTCTGATATTGGTCAGATTGAAAATCTTTGAATGGATTAATTGTCTTCAGGTTGATATTTACATCAAATTCAGGGAAAGTGAGCTGGTGGAAGTTTCGTAACTGAATCGGGTGTAAATTCACGGCTCATTACGCAGGCAAGAATGCACACAGAGATGAATCTGAAATCTACAACCACCAAAGGTTCAACTTTCGAATAATAAATCGGATCTTAGGAGGTACGCTTGACCTGGCTTGACTGTAATCAGAGATCTTATATCTGGATTTTTGGGTGGACATTGCGTGAAGATGTTCGGCTAGGCTGTACACAGACGCCAGAGCTATGTTTCGACCTACATGTGCCTTTTCAACTGTCAGCGAAAGAACGAAAAAACAATAATTTATGCAAATGTATACCGGAACAAGATTAACGACGGCGATTCACAGACGTCTGCTCTCCCGATTTTTCATGAGGGAGGGGGGACGTCTGTACACAGGCTACACGGAAACACTTGCTACGCGGGCTATCTCGTCCTCAGAGCCACTCGGCGTACTTTGTAGCAGACCACGAGACCAAAAAACGGGGATGAACTATGCGAAGGTCAACCTCGTCCAGAGCCGATTAGCCCACCCCAGCACTGTTCCAAGGTACTAGCCCTGGGGACGAGATGCTACTGTTCCTTTGACCCATGATTCCAAGCGTTCCAAGTCTAGCAAAAAATGCAAGATGGCCGCGCGAGATTCAGATGATTCTGTCGACTTTACAGACGAAGGAGAGCTTGCCGAGGTCAACAGCCTCGTCAAGAAAATTTTTGACATTTTGAACAGGGAGACTTCCCGAGTTCGTAAGGAAAAAGAAGCTTTTGATGATGTAGCAAAGAAACTCGAGCACGTCCATTTTTCTAAGACGTTAAAGCTGAACATTGGCGGCCAACTGTTTACAACGAGTCTAGAAACAATGAAGAAAGATCCTGGGTCAATGCTACATGCGATGTTTTCCGGTAGATTTGATTCAAAGCCCGCTGAAGACGGTTCCTACTTCATTGACCGTGATGGAACTCACTTCCGGTATATCCTGAACTACCTTCGAACAGGGCAGCTTGTTGTTCCGGAAGACAAGATCGTTCGTAAAGAGTTGTTAACTGAAGCTGAGTTTTACCAAGTCCAAGGAATCATTGATGAGCTCAAAGCCAGCCCCTTTGAAGATTCCATTATTTTGTCCACAGAGCACTGCCAAACCTTGACCAATTGGTTGAAACACACGCTGACAAGTGCTGGCCACACCTACTCCCTGATATATCGCGCCTCTCGTAATGGCTGGGCAGCCTCCAACTTTCACTCTTTTTGCGATCGCAAGGGACCAACTGTGGTGGTTGTCAAAAGTGGGAATTATATCTTTGGAGGCTACACAGAGCAACACTGGGAATGTAAGTGGCATAGCAGAACTCATAGCTCTTTAAAATTAAAGCGACAGGGTTAAAATTTGTGACTGATTGGTTTGATATAGCAGGGCAGTCAGTAAGATAATTCAAATTGCTGGGTGTATGCATTTAGCAAGTGTCCTACCATCCCAATGTTGTCTAGTCTGAAATGTCACACATCTCCACCCCCTGAACCCGTGGGGGCACAGGGGAGAGAGATGTCTGGATTCTGAGCATTATAGAGTTGCCTGGTGGCATCACCTACTTTTGCAAATATGGCAGGTATTTTTTTGGATTGGCTATTGCATGTAAGTTTTTGAAAAACCAACCCTTTTATTATTGGCTCAACGGGCTGAGGAAAACATCCAGTTTGAAATAGTGTTGACAGGCTAATGGCCTCTTCACTAAGTAAAGACTCAACCATAGTGGCATCTGATGACGAACGCTTTAATTCCAAAACTGCAGTCTCGCTTTAGGCACTTGTAACAAAAAATGCACTACCAGTACAGTCAAATAAACTATTAAGCTAAGACAAAATTAATTGACAGCAGAGGAACTGTAGGACATCGCACTCCAGTCCAAAGACTCGCTTCTCTCAAGAAAAACAAAATGGACTGTATCAGTGCCTAAGAAATGATATTGACTGGCTCTCAGCACAATTCTCCTTAGTTCGTGTTGCTTCGGTTTAAGCTACAATTCAGATCTGACGTTCACTTACCATGAGAATTCAACATCCTGCAAACTACACTTTAAAAGAGCTCGGTCTAACATCAAAACAAAGCAGGAAATCATCACATTGACAGACAATAAAAACTGCACACATGCAGCTTTTCAGGTACTTCAGAGAAAACCAAATTAATTAAAATCTTTTTTGAAAGGTCATTTGGCATAAGCTAGGTTTCAACAGAGGTCATAGAAAATCAGTACTAAACTATATATCTCAGATCAAATCCTGCCAGAAACAAACCACAGGAAATAATTACTCTATATGTATGAATCAGACCAGCTTTATGACCTCTAAATGCTAGACTCAGGGCAGCAAGATTTGCTCGATTTGAGCAGGCAATGATCTGATTGGTGGTATAAATTGACACTAGCAAACTCAGGTGTCCAGCCCTCTTTTCAGGGGAGGGGCATGGGCTCATTTTCTGAACAGTGGCTGGTGTTTATTGAGCCCACTATGACAATCTTTTGATGAAAATAACAGAAAGAACCTTGAAATAAGAAAACCTTGGTATAACAAATGGTCTTCTTTTTTTGTTTTATATTTTTATTTATAATTTTATTCATTTATTTTTTTATATTAAGAGTAAACTATATACTACTTATTAACCAAGAGCAAGAAGGTCATTACAGGAAAATCTCAGACCAAGGCCTTTGATGTATTCACTGAGCAATAGCGAAGTCAATACATCAAGGCTGAGGTCTGATATTTTTCTGTAATGACCGAACGGACGAGGTTAATAAGTTATCTATTATAATATTATGGCCTTTTCATTATGGACCTGCGCCTGTCATCAATTAAAACCAAAAACTGGTCAGTGGATAGCTTTAAAACACATCACCTCAATGAGTTGTTGCACTGTAGCCCACGATACAGTCAGCTGTGACACTGGTCAGCCGATACCCCTTTTTGACAGCAGTCAATTGGCCATAACATGGATGACCATAAGAATGTCCACTATTAAGTTATGCCTTGGACACCTAGAATAGCTAGTAATGCCCATTCATTACAAGAAAACTGCCAATAAGAGCATACATACTATTAATAAAGAAGATCCTCAATATAATAAAACCTTGTTATGCCCAGCCAGTGAGGATCAGTAATTTATTGATTTTTGCTGGGGATTAAGCTTTTTTTCTTATTATTAGGGTCTCAACAGTAGCAAGGTGTGCACAAGGTGATAGGTCAACTCTAGTAAAATTTAATCTCTATAATTATATATCTATTACAGAGAGTTCTCTTAGTCTACAAGATTGAAAGCTTCTTACTATTCCTACCATAGTGACCATAATACTCTTTTATTATGTGGACACTTGGCCCTCTCACTTTGGAATCTTGATTATGGGGGATTTTGCTTTACTCCAAACTGCCCTTACCAAATCCAACACTGTTTTGAATGTATTTTTAAGCTATTTTTGAAAACTGTTTTTAACCTGTTTTGTGAAATAGGTTTTAAATAGGGTAAAAAGTGTATTTTTAATGTATTTTTCGACTGCTTTTAAAGGTGTTTTAACCTGTTTAAAACGCTATTAAAAAAGAATTTTTAAAGTATTTTAAAATGCTTTTAAAATATATAAAAATTCCAGGGCTTTTGCAAGGCTCAAAACAGGTCAAAAACAGTTTTAAATACCTTATAAATCGGAATAAAAACAGGATAAAAACAGTTTCAAAAACATATTTTAATTTACTATACTATTTTAAAACTATTTTTAATGGCAATTTTAAACGTATTTTGAAAAAAAAACAGGTTTAAAATAGGTACAAAAATATATTTTTGATATATTTTTCGACTGATTTTTAAAGGTGTTTTAACCTGTTTAAAAACGCTATTAAAATGTTATGCTTCAAAATATATTTTAATAGCTGTTTAATCGGTTTCGAAATTTAGTAAAATACTCGTATTTGCAAATACAATAAAAAATACTTTGAAAACAGTATTAAAATACCACAGAAGAAGAAAAGCAATAGCACACATATATTATGAATTAAATACATCAAAAATAGGATGCAAAATGCAAAAACAGTATAAAATTGTAAGAACATAGCCTTAGAGTTGTCTGAAAACAGTATAAAATCGGTCGAAAGAGCATAAAAATAGTACAAAAACAGGATGGAAATACCATTTAAATTCATGAAATAAAATGAATACAAAACCGTCGAAAATTACCCTGAAAAAGCAAGATTTACCTCGGCGAAATTTCTCCACACAGTCCTAGGCTAGGACTTCAAGAGAATTATCTCTTAGCCGATTACTTTACGTTGATTTCCCTAAGAATTCTCGGGAAATTCTTATGGAATTTTTCAGAAATGCTCAAATCAATCTTTAGCCTGTGTACAGACCCCTTCCCTCAATAAAACTCGGAGGGGAGGGGTGGGGGTATGTACACAGGCTATCAACCTTTGGCTTCAAAAGGGTATAACGTTACTGTCGACGTTACCGGTAAATATCAGTAAATATTAATCTACATGCATGTAACTTACATTGTTTATTATATTCACGGCTTTACTCAAATATCATCAGAAGCTTAATGCAGGCTACGCCTGATCATTAATTAGTGGCTGAAAAAGAACAGCATACGAATAAATTTACGCGAGAATGAAAGAGGCCGGTGACGTGACATCAAGTGACTGAGATCATTTATACAAAACAGCGAGTCTCTGCAAGGAATCCTGTAAAAAGTAAAATTGCCGTACGGGCGCGACTATATAAATGTTTACTACCCTTCATTTGTTTCTCATATGGCGTATATCTAAGTGTCTTAGTAACATTGTATATTTAATACTTACAATTAGACTGTTGGACTCTTCTCCTGAACCAGAACCTTTCAAAGTACATAACAGTCGCTGAGGAGTCATAACCATTTTTGATTCGTGATAAAAGCAACATCTACGTGTTCCGACAATCCGCAGAGTTGGAGTGTACTTTTGTAAGATCGTAACAAACAGTAAAATCAAGCGCATTTAAGCTCACAGCAACCGCCCGGGAGCAACCGCCGGTTCAATAATTTGAAATGAGCAAAGGACAAAGGACGGTTTGCTTATCACGTGCATTTGTCACATCACCGCGGCGCGAAGTCGTGATTTCAGTCGCGCGTGACATCTCAAAAATAATATGCCATGCATGTGCGAAATAGTCTATGAGAGAAAGATAACCATATGTCGGAGTTTATTCAGATCTGAGCGTTGTTTCTTAGTGCAATATATACGAGGTGAGATCTTAGCTTGGATAGTTTGTTTTAATTATTATGAAATTTCAAGGACTTATTTTAGACAAATCTCAATTGACCGCGCGCATCCGGTTCTCGGCCCGCGGCTTCGGCTGTTTGCGAAAAATTTCTACATGAAAATTAAAATGTGATTTTAAGAATTTTCTTTTAAAAAACTTATGGAATGTCCCGTAGCTGCATTAATTGAATCACGGCTAAAATCTAGGCGGAGATTTTCGCAGAGAGCTTGCAGGTAATGAACACTGAGGAACGGATTGATCCTTTATCGGCACACTGTCACAGTTACGTGTTGTCAGTCAAAGCTAAAATCTATTCCTAATTTTCTTCTCTTTTTTTTCAATTTTTTTTGATTTGCTGGGAGATTTAATTTTTGGCTTCGCCTCGAGCTTTATTGAGAGAAGAATCCGGTCCACAATATGACAGCTTGTTTTGAGTCATTTATGAGTTCGTGACACGATGAAGGCTTAAAAATTAACTTTGTGCAATTGTTACTTTTATAGTCTGAGTATAAGTATCCCAAAATACATTACAATATTGCACCTCAATAATAATAAGTAATAAGTACCCTATTTTAAAGTATTTAAAATAAGGTCAGCATTTGATGTCTTTCAGCAGACTTTAAATATTTTATGTACAATCTGTTTTTATAGTCAGAGTGTTGTGTGCCCAAAATACAATTCAAATAGACCTCAAAACAGTGTTTAAGTACCCTATTTAAAAGTATTTGAAATGCGGTCAGTAGTTAAGGACTTAAAACATATTTCAAATAGTCTATTTGAACTCTGTTTGTAACTTTGTGAGTGGATGCGTCTCAAAATACATTTTCGATACAACTCAAAACAGTGTTAAAGTACTCTATTTAAAAGTATTTAAGATACGGTCAGCATTTAGGCTCTCAAAACATATTTTAAATAGTCTATTTCAATTATGTTTGTAACTTTGTGAGTGGATGCGCCTCAAAATACATTGTAGATGCAACTCAAAACAGTGTTAAAGCACCCTATTTAAAAGTATTTAAAAAACAGTCGCATTTAGGCCCTTAAAACATATTTCAAATAGTCTATTTGAACTCTGTTTGTAACAGTGTTAGTGGTTCTATGCCCAAAATACATTTGAAATACCCTATTTTAATCATATTTATTAAACAAAATACATTGTAAATTGATGAGAGAGGTTTTCCTTTTGATGAAATATAATTTAACTACACTTAAGATATATATCAAACAGGGGCGAAAATTTAAATTTTTTTGTCAAATAGGATTAAAATACAGGAAAATAGTATTCAAATACTGAAAATACATTTTAAACACTTTAAAATCAGTTTCAAAATACATATGGTTTGGTAAGGGTGTCTTCCGTAGAATTGTTAAAGTATATGACAAAAATATGTTTAAGAATCAGGTCATTTTTTATCTGACCATTTCCTTTGCTGTTAGGATTTCTGTGTTACAGACTGTCAAACCTCTTTATTACAGATACTAAAGGAACAAAATCAAGTGTCTGTATTAGAGAGGTTAGGAACTGTGTGAAGTTTGATAATTTTGGGACCATGCAGGCCCCAGTTATTCAAAAGGTGCCTTGATAGCACCTATCCAGTGGATAAATCTCTGTCCAGTGGAAAGTGCGATTGGTTTCCCAGTACTTCTCTGCTAGGTAGTGATTTATTCTTCTGGATAGCTCTATCCAACGTTTGAACAACTGGGGCCAGAACTATATCCATGGTGGGGAAGTGTCCAAATTATAGACTGAAGTGTCTATTAGGAGGGGTTGGACTGTAGTAATTTGACCAGTGTTACAATGTATAGAGATATTATATAGATACTGGTAACTCATGTGGTTTAAATGTCCAGGGGGGGAGGGTGAGGGGTAGACAGCTGCACTTTGGATGTTGATGTAGCATATGCTGCCTGCCGGTTCTTTAAACCTTCACTCTTATCCAGACAAAAATGCAACATTTCCTACACCCATATAGGACCTGCCTCCAGTTTACGAACTCAAGGCATCCTAAGTTAATACCTTTTTCGTAGGTGTGGTGGTTTAATTTCATTCTTGGTCTCAATTTTATTTTCCTTTGTTTCAAACTCATTATCATACATTATCATATATTACCATATCCAAAAACAAAGGAAAATAAAATTTAAACCAAGGATAAAATTGAACACAACATTGGTATTGTTTGTTAACAAATTCCCCATTGTTATGAGCCATTTACTTGTTGAGATATAATCTTAGAAGAAGAACTGTTTCTGAATGTGGGGTCTAAGCCTCTTCAATTCTTCAATGGCACTGGCTTCTACACCATGTTCTTATAAGAAAATGTGGATCT
>CALNXK010000058.1:1100000-1120000 GCA_942486035.1 Porites lobata | reverse complement strand
AAATTCAGTAAAAACCCAACTATCTTTTGAAATAGTCCTCCGGTCTGACAATGATTTCAGCTCTAACTTGAAAAAGACAGAGCGAACATTATAGCGTTTCGCTCCTGCCATTAGTTTTCGTATATGCAATTGAGAGATGTACGGGATCAGTCTGTGATCATGATGTCCCCATCTATATAGACTACAACTGAAATTTTAGAGAGTTGGGTATTAAAAAGACACTTGCATTCCACGGGGTTTTTTACAGACTGAAAAAGTTTCGACAAGAAAGAAGCCGCGTTGTTAAATCCGACCTTTTTTAAGGCACTCGTCTCATGTTTTCTCTCAGTATATAAACTCCGAACTGTCGTTTAGGCGGCTTTTAATTCATCAAATGACTAAGGTTACAAGAATGAGAAACGTTCAGATACGAAACTAATAGAAAACCAACTTTATGACCGAAATTATAACAAAAGAATCCTGTTGAAGGACAAAGAACCAAGTAGCAATGTGTCAGTCTGTTTTTTAACAAGATTTTTATTGCATGTTTCCCTGCTCTGTCGTAGTTTTGCTAGCATTATTTTCAAACTCCGGTTTCAGGTCCATGTCGTGAGCTGGCGTTCCCAAGTTTCCTTTTCTTTGCTAACAAGCGCTTGCTGAACCACACAATAAGAGTTTTACAAGTTCAAGATCTAGATGAGTGCGAGTTACGATGTTACCACGAATACAATTGTGTCAGTATTAATTTTAAATTCAAAATGCTTGCAAGAGGAAAATACAGCTGTGAATTGAACAATTCAACACACGGCGAGCATGAACGAGACCTTGTACCTGACCAAGATCACTTTTATCGTGGAACCAAAGTAAGATGACAAAAACTTTCGTTTCAGTTATTTCTTGCACATGTTTCAAATGTACTGTGTTTTATTTCCATGCAGTTGTTAGAAACGGTGAAGAACCAGAAACGTAAATACTTGTGTTATTGGCTTATATCGTCCTTGTTGTTTTGTACCGGTGGTATAGACGGGACATATCTCTTGGAAAATTAAGTATGTCTACCAAAAGTTCTTTCACTTTTAGCCAAATGACATTAAAATAGCAGGAGTGACCAAAAACGTGACTTCGGGTAAACAAAACTAAACATCAACAAGGCCCAGTAAAGCCGGTTGTTACAGAAGGAAATCAGGCACACATTAAAATAACTTGAGAAATCCCTACTGACAAAACAAATTTAGTGGCCAACTGAAAACTCTAGGGAGACAATGCCGCCCCCCTTGCAAGATTTAAAATCACATCAAGCTTGCTATATTGATTAAGCCGAAGGATGTTACAAAAATTGCATTTATATTTATTGTTTGACTATGATTTTAAAACATAGTGCCTTTCGCGGCGAAAGAGCATTCAAACTTTTTTCTTTCAGAATGCATGCTCCAACTCTCCTTGTCAAAATAACGGAACGTGTCAATCAGGCTTCACCAAGAAAAGATATCGATGTTTGTGTCCTGATGGTTGGACAGGTGGAACATGTAACATGGGTAAGGCTCAAACATGTAGTTCTTCACTAAACACTAAACCATAAGGTTTTCTTGTCCTTTTTCCAGACAAGAAAATGTACAAAAAAGCGTGATTCACGTGCAAAGTTCGTTGTTTTGCTAATCTAAACTTATTGCTTTTTTGCTGTTCTCGTTGCCGTCGCTTAAGCTCGCAGTTTTCATGTCGACATGAAAAGCTCTCCAGTATTGTATGAAACGCCTGTTCACACTGCACAAAAGAGTGGCATACAGAACCCTATCCGATATGTGACGATCCACTTTCGAGATCGGTGCGGCATTGCTTCACTCCTTTACAGAAGTTGCACCGAAATCACCGTCCTCGCATGTGTGGAAAGAATATACCCAATATGGCTTTTGTACCTAGTGCAAGAGCTATCGGCGGGGGAGCTATCTAGTATCGTGTAGACCGGTATAGCCTTAAACTCTCATTCACGATTTTATTCACTATCATATCCTAGATATTGATGAATGCGATGAAAAGAGTCACAAGTGTAGCAAGAATGCGACTTGTACAAACAAGAAAGGATCTTACAAATGCAGGTGCAAACATGGTTTCCATGGTGACGGCTACAACTGCACAGGTATCCCAGTGTTTTATCTTTCTGCTTAAAATTTTAAACAGAATAACAACACACTTACTTTTTATCGTTTGTCGAGTGTCTCAGAATTTTCTCTGGCGAAGAATTGATGTTCATCACAAAATGCTGTAATCTTCAGCAATGGGCAGAGCTGCTGTAAACGTTATTTTTATATTAGATATTTTATTGTACAGTCAAGCATAATTAGTCACAGTCTGTTAAGGGAGCGGTCATTAACTATTGGGGGGGAGGGCCGGTATTATTTCAAAAGCGAGGGCCCAAAAATTTTAGCCCCTCTCAGGTTAACAGCCCAAAACTCCTGCCCCCTCCAAAAATGTGTGCCCAAAAAATTGTAACCCTCCCCTGTAATAACTTTTTGAGTATTCAAATGTTGCATCGTGAGAATCCATATGAGCGTAACTTTGAGACAATTTTTTCATTGGAATAAAAAAAAGTGTTAGTATTCACAACATTTACAAAACCCAATTTTTTTCTTTTTGTTAGTACAATAACCACACAACAGTTCAATAAACACACCAGTAGTTCAATGACCACACATTATTTCATTGAGCGTAAACTACATGTAGCTGCGGAAAAAATAGCCACAACTACGTTAGATATTTTTTAATTAGAATGTCTAGCATTAAGTAAGTGATACTCATTTAGCAACGATACAAGAACTAAATTTACAAATAGCTATGGCACATTGTTATAAAGTTTTAGTGAGCCCACTAATATAGACAGGAACCTGCAGCAACATAGATTGATGTTAATTAAGAAGTTCTAGTCTGCTCAGAAGGTCTGTCATTTTCATCAGGGGCACAGTGAACAGACATGGAAAGAGAGTAAGCACTGAAAAGGGAAAGCTAACTCGGTCCGGAGAAAAATTCGGATACTAAATAAACCGACAGAGCGCGCGTTGATAAAGCAGACAACATAACGGTTAGCGGTGGATGAAACCTTGTTTTAACTCTCTTTCCTCACGTTTCAAACTACTGGTGTGGTTATTGAACTAACAAAAAGAAAAAACTTAGTTGGTAAATAAATAGTGACGGCGGGGCCGATGATGATGATGCCACTGAACAATGTCAGAAGGAGGAATCAGGAAGTGCCTTTGATATTCACTCGGGCACTGCAATGGAAGCATACGACAGTAGCAGTTCAGATGACTCTGGCCCTTACTGGAACACATTCAAATGCGCTCCTTTCTATCAGCCTATTGACTAATCGTTACATCTTCACTATACATTTGTATACTGTACATAAAAAAACTATGTTACATTTGTTGAAAAAGAAAAACATTCTGTTGCTGTTACTGTTTTAAGACTGACTGAGTTTGGTAAAAGAAGGATTGGTATGAACCTGACCACTATGAGTTAAAAAAAAACAATACAGATCGAGTACCATTCATAACATGAAAAAATACATTTTCAGTTATAATAACATATCAACTATCCGTGCACTTTTGATCGCGGCTCGTTTTAAGAAGGGCTTTCATGAAATTATCTGCCATTCAGATGTATTATAATACAGGAAAATCACATGACGATGACGTTGATTAAACAACAAAGCCAAACTAAAACCATGGGCTGTTTTCAAAGCCATTTCAAAGCCAAGCAAATTGGAAGCGATTCTGCGTTAAGTCAATGCTCATCTCCAGCCAATCAGAGTGCTTTTTAACCGTGCGATTCAGCTTTATGTATGCAATTCCGTTAATATTACGTGCACGGCCATCGTATTTCAAGCAGTGCTTAATATTTCAGTAGCACAAAACCCATTTAATAGTACGCGCACATCGCCCAAAGGCGCCCAGAAATTGTAACCCTCCCCTAAATGCTGGCCCAGAAAATTTTAGCCCTCCCTAAATGGGCGTCCAAAAAATCGCAGCCCGCCCCCAAAATTTACCAGCCCTCCCCCCAATAGTTAATGCCCGCTCCCTAACTAACGTTTTGCATGCGAAAAAGAAGGGAGTTGCGAAGGCTAAATTAAAAGAAAGGCCGGTTTTTCAGCTTTCTTGCACTATAAAGGGGGGGATCACAAGGGAGGTATAGGAGACTTATTAGGACTAAAAGAATTGATGATATTACAAAATCATTCTAGATATTGACGAATGTCAAAAGCAAAACAACACGTGTAGCAAAAATGCGACTTGCACGAACACAGACGGATCTTACGGATGCATCTGCAATACTGGCTTCTTTGGAGACGGATTCAAGTGCACAGGTATCACCGTGTTCTATCTATGGCGTAGATGGTCTAAAGAGTTCAGATTCCTGAATCAAGTGATTGCGAGCCAATTTTTTAAGGAAGGGAAAACAAAGATGGAAAATAGCATGCCCTGTAAACGGATTTTAGGCAGACTATCAAATGAATGAAGTAGTTTTCGTATCGATTCATGGATGCACGTCATCGATAAAGCCGGTGTTTGAGGCGCCGTTTGAGGCCATATAGTCTCATCGTAAATAATCTCCAATATCCTGAGCGGCGGAGAGAAACTGACGAGCCAAAGTCGTTCCCAGGGTTCTCTTCTAACCGTACCTGCGGGTAGGAGAGAGAACTTGGGAACGAGGTCGCCGACGAGCGACCATGTTCGAAGGCTTAGCAAGAAGTCGTTGAAAGTTTTTTTTAAAAACTAATGATCTTCTAATGGTTTATTTCTGATCGACCTCGAATAACAAAAAAGCGTCAAGCACAATCATATGATCATGGCTAACTAACTCGTAGGAAAACGTCATGACTTCTCTCAGCGTACTTTCATGCAAATTGTTGTTTAAGCTCGCAATCACTTCACACTGTGAACTTTATTCTTTCTTCCCTTTAGTATGTTACACCATCTTTGATTTCGAAGACCACGATTTATCAAATTGGACGTTGCATGGGACTGCATTCAGTAATCAGCCAACATACGGAGACAACCCATCAGAGAGGCTAAAAAACGATCCAGGAAACAGGAAAGAACCGTCAAATCACCAAGGGCATTGGTGGATTGGTACCTTCGAAAATCGGTCCAGTTCTTCCCACCCGGCGGGAGAAATACAAGACGATAAACCTCAAGGCTCAATGACGTCACCCAGTTTTTTAATTGATGCAAACTTTCTCACGTTCCTGATTGGAGCAGGCTGTCAAAATTTCAAGACTCGTGCTGAGCTTATAGTTGACGGGGATGTGGTTTTTACAACGAAAGCTAAAAGGCATCATCATCCGAAGAGGTGCACGGAAACTATGTTTGAGAAAAAGTGGAATGTGTCGGGATTCACTGGTAGCCAAGCTCAATTGCGTTTGATTGACCACTCTTCGGGACACTGGGGTCACATTAACTTTGATCATTTACAAGCTTGCCACAAACTACCTTAAAACAGTATAGCGGATCCTCAGCAGAATTAATCTTAAAATCAGTAAAGAGTTGAATGAAAAAAAAAAAACGAACTGACCCAGCTCTGAAATTAAGAAATGGTAAACGTGCAGCGTGCAACCATGGAGTTATGGATGCACGCGGGAGGTTGCTAAGCACGAAAGAAGCGTAAGAGTCGCACGAGGCGATAGCCGAGTGCGACTCTAGCTTCTTGAGTGCTTAGCAAACCTCCCAAGTGCATCCATAACTCCATGGTTGCACAGCTGCAACGTTTACCATTTCTTTTATAACATAACCAAAAGAGAAAAACATTATTTTCCATTTGCCTTCCGTTGAGTCATCGGTACGAGTTCATGTATGCTGCCATCTGTCCGCGCGTAAACAAATCAAGTTCTATGTTTTTCAAAAACTTGCCTTTGAGTTTTTCTTTCGCCGAATCAACCGTTCTCCGTCTTCAGGTAAACTGCGAAACGTTTTTTGTTGTTATTCTGAATGGCATTTGTCTACTTGCTCTTAATATTAGGGTAAAAACTTTGAGGGAAAACTATAGCTGCAACTATAAACACCAGCTAAAAAGACTCTAAAAAATAAGCTATAAACTGAATAAATGAAATAATTATCAAGCTTATTTATGTGACAATTTTGAAATAAACGTAAAGTAGAAATGAGAAAATTTGACTGTAATTCCTTTAGAATAACCGGTAACACTAATTTTAAAAAGAAGTTAACTAGATTTGCAACGAAATCTGTCTGGGGAAATCCAGCTATAAAAATCAAACTTGCAACTGAAATTCGCCGACACACAGCCGGCGCTGAAGCTGTTGTTTTTCGACCGTTCTCAGAACGACTGTTATGAACACTGAGGAACAAAATAATACACACAGAAGTTATTTTTTGAAAAATTTATTTGAAAACCCAAATGTTTCTGTACTCAAATGAAATTCGCTTATTCCAGTGTAATGTGCCCGTTTAAACTCAACTAAAATTTTTAATCGATGCGATGAAAACTTCACAACAAAGCTGTCTCGAATTTGAGCGTGTTTCCTAGAATATTTGCTTGAATTTAGCATTAGCTTGACCAAAAAGTCAATAACACAATGGTAATTGATAAATTTGCATTTCAAACAGACTTTCTCTTCTATAAAAAACACACAAAATGTACCTTAAGTCTTCGCTGGCTCGATTATCCTTCAGCCGATTCTAGCCGCGAGGAAAACAGTGATTAATTCATCCAAGGCAAATTTGTCGCTTGATCTTTTGTCTTTTTTCCTTCAAAACGACAGCTTAGTATTTCCTTCAACTTCCACTTTTCTATACCTGCCAACTTTTTCTGAGATGTAGGCGTGAGATTTTTATCCTGGGAGTGCTCGGATTTTTGAAAACGACACGATCATTTCCGAAGATTCCCGAAGACGTCCGAAGTCTTCCGAAGACGTCCGAGGTCTTCCGAAGACGTCCGAAGTCTGCCGAAGGCGAAGTTATCAGGAAAACGCTTATCCACAAAATCAGAGATCGCGAGGAAGGTATTGTCATTTATTCATTTTACACATGGTTTTCGTTCCTTGCATGGGTCTGAGTTAACATATTTTTGGAAATTGTGTCAAGCAAGACGGCAACAACTCACATTTTTCAATCAGGCGTGAGAAATTG
The DNA here is from genome assembly GCA_942486035.1 of Porites lobata. NCBI lineage: Eukaryota > Metazoa > Cnidaria > Anthozoa > Scleractinia > Poritidae > Porites > Porites lobata. The sequence goes on along the minus strand of CALNXK010000058.1, from coordinate 1,112,888 downwards.
GTCCGCAGGCGTGAGCGGGCGTGAGATCGACGTTTTCAACCCGCAGGCGTGAGACTCACGCCTAAGGCGTGAGAGTTGGCAGGTATACTTTTCATCTGTGCATTTCATCGGAATATTTTACCGTCAGTAGAGGAGATTTGTTGAATTTGCCTAAATTTTACCGCGCTAGCTCAGTTTCTTGGCGTGCAACCACGGGCAAATGGTAGCGGCTAACTGACCAATCAGAGAGCGCGATTTCCTTTTGTTATGTTATAACCGTAAGTTTGTTAGCCATTTCCAATGACACTGGTGACATTGCGTAGTCACGTTTGTTCTTTTCTATTCAAGTAATTTTTACCAGGACGTACGTAGTAGACTCTGATAAGAGAAAATGATTCGTATACCTTCAGAAATTCCGCTACTTCGAATTCTTTATTAATTTACAGATACGAATTAGCCTGCGAAGTGTTTGTTATAATAAAACTTGTAATTTTTCAGTTTAAAATTATACCGTAAAATACAGAAAAATCATTGCGCGGACTTCTTTAAGATATTTTGAAATAGGATACTTATGCTGACACACCCAAAGATAAATTTAGAAAGCTATGACTGATTTAAATTTAGTTCGTAATTTTGTAATCTTGCAGTACATTGTTCTTCTCGTATTTTGATAGTTTTGTTTTAAATTTCTTTCTTTTTTTTGGCTTAGTAAATGTGTACTTTACGTTTTCCTCTGGCTTTCTCGATAAGCTTAACTATTTGCGAGGCAGAGGATATTTAAATTTGTATTTACATAAGCGAATGAATAAATAAATGAATAAATAAACTTTAGGAATAGTGTAAGTGCTGGTACTGTATTTCAATAACATAGTTGCCGTGGTGTTAGAGCATTATAAAAAAAAAAGAAAGAAACAATCAAACAGACACGCAATGCAAAGAAACTTTGGGAACTAAGTTCAAGTGTGGAGAACGGTACTGTATTTTCCCTAAAATGTATTGTTGTGGTCGCGCTTGAAGCGTTAAAAGTAAACTGCGGATGATCTTCTTTTATATAATTCTTCACCCCGCAGTTCTCATATATGATTTTCTTATATTCATAACTTCATCATCATCCTTTCACGGGTTTAATACGAATCAATTCAACGACCTGCTCTGAGTTGGCTTGTTAGCTCAATTTTCAAAGGTTCGAATCCTGTACAAGCCTGAATTTTTTCAAGGTTTCTTTTCGCAACTGCAAAAGTTGCGTAACTATAACGGCGATGATCTTCTTTCATGTAAAAATTATTTTTGTGGCGTTTCTAGTCAATGCCCCAACCTCCTGATCTTTACACTGGGAAATTGTGCACACAACTTTATTTTCCTTCCAATTTTAAGCCAATGGAATTTGGGGAAATCTGTAGATTAAGCCCCTTTGATTATGGGCTCCCTGGACTTATTTCAAAATTTGGATTTCTTCTAAAGTTTACGTGTTAATCGTCGTCATCATCATCATCATCATCATCATTATCATTCGTGGCCGGATGTGGTAGTTTTGCCTGTTTCGAAGGTCAGTGAAAGATCATACCAGTACTGTAATCAAAGAGCTGGGCACAATCTCAATGTGAGAATCCACAAAGCTATCTTGCGGGCCAACTGCCAATTGACTGTCACGTCAGTGTTCGCCAGATATCTGCATTGTTACGAACATCACACATCTTGAAGAAAACGTTTTCATTTGAACTTTAGATCGGCAATGGCAGATCATTGACATCAGGCCCACTGTGATAAGTACTACTGCTCATAACATTGTGAACTCTGTCAATAACAAGCTAAAAAGATCTCTTCATTCAAAAAACATACACATGACGTCTCCTCCCGCTTTTATCACAGAGGGACTGGAGGGGGGGGGGGGGGGGCTAAACGTTTTTATAAGGAAGTTTAGGGGGGTCAATAGTTTGATCGTCCCCCCCCTTCCCCTTCTACATGAATAATGACCGGTCCCTCAATCGTTGGGTGACATCCAAAAAACGGCGGCCGCGCGGGCGAGGCAGAGTGAGTTACCGATAACACCAGAGATAGATGGGTAAAAAAAACAACTAATTACTGCATTTGCCTTCGCCCTTATTTACTGTAAATGTCCTATAGAAAATGCAGGAGATAGCATTTACGAGACCATAGATTTAAAAATTTTCTGGGGGAGCATGCCCCCAGACGGACTCCCCCAGCTGGTTTAAGGCGCCTTGGGCGCGCTAACGTTTCTTCCCTTGCACGCTCCTTCAAAATCTCACGCTACGTTGCCGACTACCGGTATCTTGAAATCAATGTCCAAGGATGGAAGAATAGACTTGGTCTAGAAGGGGTTGGAGGGGGCGGTACATTTTAAAAATTGCTATCGCCAATTGGGGTACAATTTTCACATGTAATTATTTTTTTTTTGGGGGGGGGGGGGTAAGGTTTTCATACACAACACTTTTCTGAAATCTGCCTCCGGGACGTAATAAGCGAGCGGTCCCTTAGGAAGCCTCAAGACCTTGTACCCAGATCCTCTCACTCTTTATCTTGGCCGCCATTTTGAATAAATTTCCACTTTCCGTGGACAAATCAGTCACGTGATTTCTGCAGTGTCAGGGTCTTCTCTCCGGCCGCCGCCATATTAGAAAGCGAGAAGACCCTGGGACCGAGGTTGATAATGTAAATAATTTATTATAATAAATAAATAATTAATTAATCAGCGATTTAGAGGTAGCTTATCCTCTTAGAGGTTCTTCGTCTACACCTAATTCCTGGTCGAAAGGGGAAAGGCGCATTGGCAAAAACGTTCCACGGTTCTGAGTTTTCGTACTTCTCGCAGAGCATACAATTTTGAGTGTGGCTAAAATTGATAAAGACGAACTTCGAAGGATGATCATTCTTAAAGGTCGTCGGTAAGCCATGTAAAGGACGTTAATATGAAAAGAAACTCAAGGTGAAGAAAGAAAAGCACGTTTCAAATCGCTTACAGTAATTTTTTTGCTCGGTAAACTCTACAATATCAACAAAGATGGCGATTTGACCCAGTGGTCCAAGGCTGTGCCTCAGCTCTTAATCGACGCCAACAAAAAGGGGTGGGTCTATTGTGGTAAGTGAAACGCATTCACGGTTCATTAGCGCTAGTATTTTAGACTTTTATCAGTCTCATCATCCGCAGGCGAGGAAACCACGCTGTTCACATTGTAAAGTCCAAGTGTCGATAAATAACAAGTTCTTATGAGCTCTGTTGTCATCATTTCTTCTTTGACTTCGAGTCCAGCATTGCAATGAAGTTATTTTTTCATATTCTGGATACAGTTCTCGTTCTGCTTTAATCCGGCCTTTCATTTTGAAGCAAAGTGTAGGCTGGGATTGATTAAAGTGTATAAGACAGAAATTTTTTTATTTGCTTGATAGAATCTATACAGTGTTTTGATAAGGAAAGGAAAAAAATTTTTCGATAGCGATTTTTCTTCCCCGTGTTTCAACCTGCCAAAAACGTGAAATTTCACTTCCGGTGAGCTACAAAACCGCGCCAGCGAAAACAGAAGACTGGGAATGATTGTGCCGTCATTTCAGGACATTCTATTTCGCGGTCTGGTCATTTCTTCGTATGACAACATTGTTAGTTATACGCAAAGAAATGGTACAAAAGTGTGTTATATATGTATGTCAGTGCTGCTGCAAATGAGCTACGGGACAAAACACCGCTACCGATGAACAGCATGTTGCAAAAAGAAGACAGAAAGGTGGCAGTGGAAGGACGGCAGGCCAGGCAGAAAATGGAAGTGGTCAATGTTCCACCAACTACTCCATGTAAGTTGTATGTATTGAGTATGTATTAGTAGGGAAACAATGCTATCATAATCATGGCTGTGTTCTAAGACAAATTGAAGAAAGCCCAGTGCCCTGAACCTGTGAAATAAAGAATGCCTAGCATAATATTATAATCTCTAAGATATTCTTGTCGCCGTAGAGCAGAAGTTATGTGCTAGGTGTCACCATGTGCTGTTAGAACACAGCCCTATCTGAGGCTAGCTGAGCCTTCTGCCCCTCTCAAGTCACTTTTTTCTTTGGAAAATCTTTTTTCTGGACATCCAGGGATTTTTATTGTTATCAATATTACTGTTATAATCAAGAAAATGACAAATATGGCCATTAGAGCAACATATTACATCTTTTGTTGTAGAAATAGGAACTGGGATAGCCCAGATTTAATGCAATTTTGATTTCTTTTTTTTTTTGGCTTTTGTTTTGTTTTTGTTTTTGTTTTTTTCTTTTTAATAATCCAATCTCAAGCAGCATTTGTAAATTGCCTATACGTGGCGAGATTTACAATTGTACATTTAAAAACAAAAATAAAGTTTCCATTATTATTATTATTATTATTGTTGTTATTATTATTGTTATTGGTACATATTATTATCATTTTATCACCGCCGTTCTGAATGAGGTGGAAATCAGTCCCGAATGTATTACATTGCATCCAGGTTTCAGTGTCGTTTGCCTTAACAGATGGTCTCTCCGATCAGCCGCAAGTAAATACAAAAGGATAGACGGTACAAAGTATCGTCAGACTGATACAGAAGAAAAGTGAATAATGTTTTGCCCAGTTTTTTCTTTCAGAACTATCTCTAATTGCTAATTTACTGTGTTCTCCAAAAGCAACGTTAGCCAGCAAAAGCGCCCGACAGTTGCAACAGAAGCAGTGGCTATTTGTTCAAACACAATTTTAAGAGAAAGATAATCAACCGATTGTTTTTGTCGCCTATTATTTTGTATAATAGAGAGATTTTACCTGACCCATGAAACAGACAATAAACAGCTACAATTTAGAAGACAATAGAAATAATGCATGATAGAGTGTACCATTCTACTACCTGTTTAATCCTTTGAGTAGAATCACTATATTACAAAAAAACATATGATAAAGAATAAAGCAAAATGTACTTTGCAGAACCCCTAAAATCAAACTTTTCTCTGTGCTTGTGTGTGTGTGTATGTGTGTTAGCCATCATAAGCTCATATTGTAATTGTATTATCAAGACTAGTTTATCCTAAGTTGAGGAGACCTGACTCATTATAAGCCTCGTGGTTTCTTTCAGGTCTCCTTGCCATTTACTTTTTCGTTAATCTCGTTATTCCAACCTTGCATTGTAAAATTTTGTATCTATGGCAAATAAAGAATGAAAGATCCTCACAATTAACGTCAGAGTGACTAATTTGCACCGTTGGTCTGACTTTGTCTTTTTGTCCTTTTAATGAGAAAAGTCAGACAAACATAACATTTTAAAGACAGGACACAGACAAACAAAAGTTAGGAATTGTTTGTCTGAGTTTCAGTTCTGTAAATAGTAACTGCGTATTTCTCTGGAGAGAGGGGACGCGACTCCCTTTCATGGACCATATAATATACCACTAGATCACGTCTCTCCTTACGGAAGGATCAAAGCAAATTGAAGAGGTCAAGCCATAACCTCCGAGAGCTTAGGGATGGTGGAGGAGCACTCCCTTAATGGGAATAAACGGGTATGTGCTACCTAACAGGGTATGGCTTTCGAGGTCTTTAAACTACACAGGGTATTGAATTTCACTATTTAGCATCTTGAATAGGGTATCTTTTTAAACCGAATGCTTTGAACGAGTATGAACCAAGGTGGTGCGCGTCATTCTACATGTGGGGTGTGTTAAATCTTACCACTGAAAAAAATAAATGATTGAATCCAAATTAAAGGAATACAGATCTCGTTCTCAAAACAAAGGTCTCACCGGTTGTAGGACGGGTAATGAAATGAATGGATTTTGTCTTAAACAGGATCAGGGTTTAAAAGGCCTCGACGGTTAGTATACCCACACCCCAAACTTCTCTGCGGTGATTTCCTCCCTCCCCTCCCCCCCACACGTCTCCGCCTTCCGCCCCTCTCCGGGTCAAAGAAAGGCTCGAAATCTAATTATGCCTTATTTCTCGTAGCCTGATTCTCAGACGTCCGAGGTCGTTCCCGACCCCTACGCTTTCCCTTCCCCGCCTACTCGCGCCATTTTTCGCGCGGTCTTTGACTCTTCCTCCTCGTTCTTTGCTCCGAAACAGCACGGAAATGCTTGCTACGCAGGCTTTCTCGTCCTCAGAGCCACTCGGCTTGGTAAGCCTCGTCCCTAGAGCATTACCCCACCCCAGCACTGTTCCAAGGCAATATAGCCCTGGGGCCGAGGTGCTTCTGTTCCTTTGACCCATGATTCCTAGCGTTCCAAGCCTAGCAAAAAATGCAAGATGGCCGCGCGAGATTCAGATGATTCTGTGGACTTTACTAGGGTCGTAACATGGTATGTCCGGGGCCCACTGATCCCTATTTTCTTGCCATTATTTTGATCCCTGAGCCCTGATAAAAGAATTGATCCCATCCATGTTTTTACACAAAATTTTAACTTAGGCAACTTTGTTTACCTCCAAATATAGAACATGCTCAAATAGGCTGATGAGAAAAACATTAACTTTAATTTTTAGTGCAAGTTGTAGGTTCTATCAGAACTTTCTATTCTGCTATCCCTGTTGATGTTGTAGTCTTATGTGAATTTTCTCTTTCACGCTGTGTGGGATGTGTTACAGTGAGGATCACGAGCAATTACTAATAGCAAAATACCTTCTTTACATGAAGTAGAAAAATTAAATGATGCAAGCCACAGGTTCTACAGTTTAACAACATTTCTGTGTCAAGCCCATTAATGGCTGTTCCTGGCTTAATAACCATTGTACATTGTGAGAGGACATATCTGGTTGTAGGTCTTCCAGACCTACTCCTTCCAGCTTCAAATCTAATTGGCTCTGAAAAGTTGTCCGCCTGAACTTGCTCCCCGGTTCCTCTTCGTCACCACCTGACGCAGGTGAATCATCTGATTCAACTGACCCCTGGAGCAATGCAACTAGGCGTTGCTCTTCAAGGCAGCTCAAACAGAAGTTGTTTCCATCTTTTATTATTTGAACGTTCCCGATGATACACTTACGTGAATTTTTATCGTCACGGTGCCCAGTCTGGTATACAAGGGGATCTTCTTCTGACTGTTCCACCCATCTCAAACCCATGTGATCTTCCAGGAATGCGTCACTGTTATGGTGGAGATCTTTTAAAAGAACTGCAAGGAAGAAAGGATGATATACCACTTGTAATTGTGCTTGAGAGCAACTACGTCGCCTTTTGAATAGATAATCTCATATTCCTCGGCTGCGTCTTGAACTGTAGTTTGTCCTTCACTCCCTTGGACCTCTTTCAGCACATCGACTTCTCCATATGCCGACGCATTCATTCTGAACATACTCAGAGCAAGTGGAAGTGTACCAGCTCTTTCTTTGGTCTTCCCTCTTGTTCGTTGCTGTCCTACACCCCGTCCGAATTCTTTCGCAAAGCTGTGCAATGCCTTCCTTTGTCGCTCGATCCTTTCCCTCTGCGCTCGTTTCCTCGTCCATATCCTCCTTAAGGTTTACTCTTGCCGGGCGACTTTCGAAGCCATTCCGGTGCCTTTGGACCAGCTTTCTCTATGGCTTTGAGGACCGGTATAAAAGATAAACGAGGATTGGTAGAGCCTCTCTATTGATTCTACAAGGCAGCTGGGCCGCCGCGATGCGTATTCGTTCAGAGCGGGTGTTCTCACTCCACTAAACAATTCAGGCTCCAAATCTAAGGTGATGATACCTTTCGGCGCCAACCATTACATAAGCCGAGGCCGAATAGCCCAAAGGGCCGAACAAATTCTTGTAGATCAATATTGTCACTAAAGTCTGTAAATTTTGTGCAAAACAAAATAGCCACTACTACGTACACGAATGAGGTCTGAAAAAATCTTGCATGAAAAAAATAACCCATCCCCGACTCAAAAATCAAATAGTGGGCCCTTACTGATGGCCCTGCATGTTGAGTGCTATAATATATCTATTTAAATTCCTGCCGACTCTGCTACTTGTACCTAGTATGCAACATTCCTTTCACCAATTCAACCGTTTATTTTATAAAAAAACTAAAGAAAATAAACTATTAAGGTTTTGTTACTCTTATTTCATCGAGGTAAGTCTTGGTGTTCCACTTATTTTCACTAATTCTATACTGTAATTTCAGACTATTATTTTATCACACAAGCATTTATTAGTTACACGGTAATGGAATATGCCCTTTACTTTCTCGGCCCAATACCAGTACTGGTAGGTGAAACGATCTCGGTTTCTCATCAGAGTTCGAGATAACCCTAAACTCCATGCAATTAGAGCAGATTTATTTAATTGCGAGAAAGCATTTATTTTGCAACAAAGCGCGCGAATTCATTGTACTTTTGTATTCTACTTTTGATGTCCATTTTAAATATTCAAGTACTTTAAGAGTTAAGTTACCGGTCAAAAAATACGAACCTCGATTTATAGTCGCCTTGTGACTTGCTTGAGGCGATGAGGCAATCGGGATCTATACAGTAAATTCCGCTTTCAATGAATCGGTTTGTCTATTGTCCTGGCGGTATTGTTATGTTTGATCGGCCCAAAAACTCTATGCTTGGACCCTTGCCAGGAGTAAATCAGTCAAGGAAGTACTTACGTACCTGGCTCTGTCACAGGATTTCTTTTTGCCCTTTTTCTTCTTCCCCATTTCTCGCAAAAAAAGATATGTATAAATCGCTTTCTCTGCCTTCTGGCGTTGACACCCGGGGGGGGCACTCCCATACATTACCTATACGGGTATGTGCCGCCCAACGGGGTCGTGATTTTGAAGCTCCTGGTTTAGAACGGGGTATCCATTTCAGAGGCGATTTCTAGAAAGGGGTATAATATTTCGAACGCACGAAAGCTCCACTTTTGTAAGCAGCCATTTAAAATTATTCAAGGACAGATTGCTTTTAAAAATACGGTTCAATGCGTTAACAAGCAAACTGTTATACCCTTGTTGCACCCTGGAACGGAGTATAAAAAATTGGCCCATTTCTAGAACGGGGTATCAGTTTTAAAGCGAATTCTAAAACGGGGTATAAAAAATTGGCCCATTTCTAGAACGGGGTATCAATATCAGGAGAAATTTTTTTTAGAACGGGGTGCCAATTTGTAGTCCCGGGCGGCACATACCCACCCGAAAAATACCCAAGTGCCCCCCGGGCGTTGACAGCGCGTTGAGGAGTTGCGTTACAAAGCGAGAAAAGTGACTTGAGATTCATATTACGGTGCCCTCAACAATTAATAAATTAAGAAATCAATATGATACCATGTTTTCGTCAAACAACCAGGACTTCGTATGACAGGAACTGCCGCCAGCCGGAAGCAAGAATAGGTAATGTACCTCGGCCAGGAAATTCTATGGACACAAACCTTATTAAGCGGAAAAATATTGTGTTAAGAAATTTTTACACCGTGTAATAAATCTGATCACTGATTTGGGCTCAAAAGCCTAATGTGATCCCTGATCTCATTCTTCTGAGCCCTGAGCCCTGATCCCAGTCATATTTTGGGCTTTGAGCCCTGAGCCCATATCCCGGGGGGGCACTCACATACGTTACCTATACGGGTATGTGCCGCCCAACGGGGTCGTGATTTTGAAGCTCCTGATTTAGAACGGGGTATCCATTTCAGGGGCGTTTTCTAGAACGGGGTATAAAAAATTGTGGATCACGGCTTTATCTTCTGCTTAAAATTGTTGCTGATTATGAAGAAGCATTTATTTGATGTATAAGTCGAACAAGGAAAGAAATATCTCTTTAAAAACAGGGCTTTCTCAATTTACAAACTTTCTAGAACGGAGTATAAGCAACTGGCCCATTTCTAGAACGGGGTATCAGTTTTAGGGCGAATTCTAGAACGGGGTATAAAAAATTGGCTCATTTCTATAACGGGGTATCAATTTTAGGGGAAATTTTTTTTAGAACGGGGTGCCAATTTAGAGTCCCGGGCGGCACATACCCACCCAAAAATTATCCAAGTGCCCCCCCCGGGGCCCATATACCATGTTACGACCCTGCTTTACAGACGAAGGAGAGCTTGCCGAGGTCAACAGCCTCGTCAAGAAAATTTTTGACATTTTGAACAGGGAGACTTCGCGGGTTCGTAAGGAAAAGAAGCTTTTGATGATGTAGCAAAGAAACTCGAGCACGTCCATTTTTCTAAGACGTTATGCATCAGTCAATTCCACCTGCGCCCAGCCCCCAGGCTACTGCGGGGCATTTGCCCGCCTTGTCAGTCGGGGTGGGGCATTTGCAATTTTGCACTGCCGGGGGCCGGGAATTTGCCAACCCCCGGGCCATTCCCGAGCTTTTGACACGCATGCGGTTTCCTATCAGAATATAACTACACGGAAGGTTTTACTGGAAAAAAAGCAGATTGGCTCATCTGTCAAGGACAGGAATAAATTGAAGAGGGTTCAGAAGGCATGTTCTCGAGTTTATGCATGCATTTCTTCATTGCTTATCAAGCCAGAATTACATAGCGAAATTGGAGCTATCGATGTGAATCAACGTATTTTGGTTATTGAATCAAATTTCCGTTGATATTATTTGAAGAACACCCTTTCATATTAATAAAACTATTCATAACATATAACTTTACAGCGCTCTATTAATTTTAATGTCAATAATTTTATATCAATACTAAAACCATAAACTGGTGCATGTCGTCGCGGCGTGAAGTCTTAATTAGAATTTTAGCACTATTACGAAGGAAGACGTTAATTGAAACAAAAAATCGCACTTTAAAATGGCACTATTGGACTGTGCGATCAATAAAAAATGTTGCACTGTTGACGGAGGACGAGGCATTTGCCCTCTTTTTTCTTCCCCACCCCGGGGGATTTGCCAGCTGAAGAGTCCCCACCCCCAGGAATTTGCCATCCAAGGCAAAAAAAATGCTAATTCCCGGGGGTCAGCCCGGGGGGGGCCTGGGCGCAGGTGGAATTGACTGATGCATTAAAGCTAAACATTGGCGGCCAAATGTTTACAACGAGTATGGAAACAATGAAGAAAGATCCTGGGTCAATGCTACATGCGATGTTTTCCGGTAGATTTGATTCAAAGCCCGCTGAAGACGGTTCCTACTTCATTGACCGTGATGGAACTCACTTCCGGTATATCCCGAATTACCTTCGAACAGGGCAGCTTGTTGTTCCGGAAGACAAGATCGTTCGTAAAGAGTTGTTAACTGAAGCTGAGTTTTACCAAGTCCAAGGAATCATTGATGAGCTCAAAGCCAGCCCCTTTGAAGATTCCATTATTTTGTCCACAGAGCACTGCCAAACCTTGACGGGGTCCTTGACCAGTTGGTTGAAACACACGCTGACAAGTGCTGGCCACACCTACTCCCTGATATATCGCGCCTCTCTTAATGGCTGGGCAGCCTCCAACTTTCACTCTTTCTGCGATCGCAAGGGACCAACTGTGGTGGTTGTCAAAAGTGGGAATTATATCTTTGGAGGCTACACAGAGCAACACTGGGAATGTAAGTGGCATAGCAGAACTCATAACTCTTTAAAATTAAAGCGACAGGGTTAAAATTTGTGACTGATTGGTTTGATATAGCAGGGCAGTCAGTAAGATAATTCAAATTGCTGGGTGTATGCATTTAGCAAGTGTCCTACCATCCCAATGTTGTCTAGTCTGAAATGTCACACATCTCCACCCCCTGAACCCATGGGGGCACAGGGGAGAGAGATGTCTGGATTCTGAGCATTATAGAGTTGTCTGGGGTGACATCACCTACTTTTGCAAATATGGCAGGTATTTTTTTTGACTGGCTATTGCATGTACCTTTCTGAAAAACCAACCCTTTTATTATTGGCTCAACAGGCTGAGGAAAACATCCGGTTTGCAATAGTGTTGACAGGCTAATCTGTAACGGCCTCTTCACCAAGTAAAGACTCAACCATAGTGGCATCTGATGAGGGACGCTTTAATTCCAAAACTGCAGTCTTGCTTTAGACACTTGTAACAAAAAATGCACCACCAGTACAGTCAGATAGACTATTAAGCTAAAACAAAATTAATTGACAACAGAGGAACTGTAGGACATTGCACTCCAGTCTGAAGATTCACTTCTCTCAAGAAAAACAAAATGGATTGTATCAGTGCCAAAGAAATGATATTGACTGGCTCTCGATCAGCACAATTCTCCTTAGTTCGTGTTGCTTCAGTTTAAGCTACAATTCGGATCTGAAGTTTACTTACCTTGAGAATTCAAGATCCTGCCGGCAAACTACACTTAAGGTCACTTTAAAAGAGCTCGGTCTAGCGTCAAAACATAGCAGGAAATTATCACATTGACAGACAAAAAAAACTTCAGACATGCAGCTTTTCAGGTACTTCAGAGAAAACCAAATTAATTAAAATCTTTTTGAAAGGTTATTTAGCTTAAGGTTTCAACGGAGGTCATTGAAAATCAGTACTAAACTATACATCTCAGATCAAATCCTGCCAGAAACAAACCACAGGAAATAATTACTCAATATGTATGAATCAGACCAGCTTCATGACCTCTAAATGCTTAGACTCAGCCCGAGGCCTTGATGTATTGACAGAGCAATAGTGAAGTCAATACATCAAGGCTGAGGTCTGAGATTTTCCTGTAAAGGACCGAACGTACGAGGTTAATAAGACTTATTAGTTAATAACACTTATTAGTTATCTCTTATAATTATGGCCTTTTCGATCATTATGGACCTGAGCCTGTGATCAATTAAAACTAAAAACTGGTCAGTGGATAGCTTTAAAACACATCACCTCAACGAGTTGTTGCACTTTAGCCCACGATACAGTCAGGTGACACTGGTCAGCCAATACCCCTTTTTGACAGCTGTCAATTGACCATAACATGGATGTCCATAGGGATGTTCACTATTAAGTTATGCCTTGGACACCTAGAATAGCTATGCCCAGTCATTACAAGAAAACAGCCAATAAGAGCATGCATACTAT
>CALNXK010000058.1:1037500-1095000 GCA_942486035.1 Porites lobata | reverse complement strand
AGTACCCTCTCCCCTGACATAGCAAGAAATAATCACATTCTCGGACAAAGAAACTTACATGCATGCATGTACTTATTCCGCAGATCCAGGATTTACGGAGAAAACCATAGAAACTAAAATCTTTATTTAGCCGTAATACTAAATTAAAGATTTAGGCTTAAACAGAGGTCAAAGAAAATTAAAACACTTTACAACTGCATCTGAGGTCAACTCCTAGCAGGACCACCTCAAGAACCATAAACCACAAGAGATAATTACTCAGTAGTGCTAGTAACTTTAACTTTAACTTTATTATTCCATCGTTCATAAAGTACAAAACTCAGTAAAGCCAAAGCCGGGGGCTTATACGACCTGTGGCCAAAATGACAGAAATTATTTTATGTAGAAATGAAGCCACTGGAGGCTAAATTTCAAAACTAAAACAAGATACAAAACTTAAATTAAGTAATGCAAGCAGTCCTGTGAGTCCTACAGCAGAGGTAAAACTAGAAGTACTAGTGACAAATAAACAATAAACTATGATAATCCTGCGCTAATTCGATTCAATCCAGGCTTAAAAAGTAAAGTTTTAGTTTCTATTTAAAGTCAGTCGTGGTAAGGCTGTTACGGACAGTGAAGGGTATATCAGTGGGATATCCTTGGCCAAATAATCGTTGCTTGTGAACTACATGTAATAGCAAATTGATACCTGAGGGACATTTTTAAGTGCAAGTTGAACGAGCCGACGAGTTAGATAACCATGAAAATCACAATTAAAGAGGGGGAGCATCAAGGAAAGAGAGGCAGGTGGAAGGATATTAAAGCAAGAGAGAATAGTTCATTCTCTCTTAAATAAAGTCAGTGAGAATACCAGGGAAATGATAAAAAGCTTCGAGACTAGGAGGCTTAGAACGTGTTCGTGGGGACGAAAAGGTGATAATTCGCGCGCGAGAGAGAAAAGAAGAAAAACCAATCTCAGTGCTCAAGCAGACTCTCAAGGTCATGTTTCACATTATCAAGTGCTTATGAGTCGTGTTTTGCCTGTCGGACGCTAATTTCTACTGAACTGAATCGATCGTTGTTTCGGTCAGCATTTGTGAAATAGCGTGCACAGTCTCTCAAGAGACAATCTACGTATTCCAACAAATCCGTTGTCGGGGAGCCAACAACCACCACTACTTTGAGGGCAATGAATAAGAACCAAATCTTGCTCGAAATCAACGCGGTCATTGCGGCCATGCTTGATTCAAACTGAAGTTACTTTTCAGCTCCATCGTACATGAAGGGGTTTTTTGCTGACGGTATAATTCGGTGCCTCTTATACGACGACTTTCTGTAACCCCATATACCACATGCTTGTTTGTAACGCATATATATGGACTTTTTTGTGCGCATATATATGTGCGTTAGTAAGAAAATAGTCATATACTTGGGAATAAAACGCAAGTATACGTGACAAAAAAACGCACGTATATCGTGTAGCAGGAATGATTGCAAGTATACGTGGGAAAAAACCGCACGTATATCGTGTCATAATTTTGAAACAAATGGCCGACCATAAGTTTGCTGAGTTTAATTTGCTTGAATGAAGACCCTCGCATGGACCAGTTATTACTAAAAGCTACTAAAAAGAAGTAGCTAATTTAGCTAAGTAGTCGGAATCATGGCTTGGCTGCGACGCTTGCAACTGATCTTTTTCTTTTAAGATCTTTAGGTAGGTTGTTTCCGTACAGAAAATGCACTTCTTCTTTGTCATCAGGTATAAGAGCCTTAAGCCTTGTGTTTTTTTAATGAAAATTTGTTGTTTTGCAACCTTATTGAAGCTTTTTTTAGTTACTATGCATGACGGAATTGTTGTTTGCTTGTCGCATCTCTTTGCCAGCTTAATGTGGCGTCTATGGTCCTTAAAGTGACCTCAATCGGTAATTAATTCTTACACATAATTGGAAAGAAGTTTTTGCAATAATGTAACTTTAACTTTGTTTGAAGGAAATCTTACTAAAGCGTAGGTTTTTAACAGGTGTTATGCATGTTCAACTTGACAACACAAAGCAAAATTAATCTGCGCGAAACGATCAAGTTTGAAAAACTATGGTTGCTTTGAAACCGATCTTGGGGAAGATTTACTAGATAAAGATTAACTTTTTTTCTGCCCACATATCAACGCCAAAACTTGTACATTGAGGACTTTGTTTACATTTTAGTGATCTGCGAAGCTAAAAGTGTCCGATCGAGCGTGGGTTTTAAAATATCAGCTCGAGTGCGACAAAGTTCAGTGACTTCAAACACATTGTGGGCAAACTTGAATTTCTTTGGGCAGATTATTCAGTACAAAGATATTTTGTTTTTGAATGCATCCTGAAAAGAATCGGACTTACGCACGCACATTTCCAGTACAGCTCAAGGAAATTAGTAAATGTCGTTAAAGTCAGTTTTACTATGGTGTATTCTTCGAGAAAATTAAATAATAAGAAGGTTATAACCACAGCTTGCAACTTTTGAAGACAAATTGCCTGTTCTTCCAGGTTTATGGCCGCACAAACCACTTCTGCACCAATTCGACTCGAAAAACTCTGTTTTGAATTTCCCGCTTTTTTTCACCTGACCAACAATGACGTCACAAGCTGTTTTTTCCGACAATTTTTCCGACCGCTCTACGAAGATAAGGGCCAAAAAACAGCAATTTTTAATTGCGAATATCTCGTAGACACTAGCTTCAATTGAGCTGAAACTTCATAGTATGTTTATTTGGTTCATATTAAACACATTTTACTAGAATTGAACTAAAATAAAAAATGTCGAATTTTTGGTTCATTTGACCTTTAACTGATAACAATGAATTTAAAGATGGAAGCCGAAGATTGAACGCGGTTGATGATGTAGCATTTGAACCGCTTTCCCTTTTACCCAGCGCCTCAACAAAAGAAAAAGGGAAGCCAGTGATGAAACGGACAACCACCAAAATAAATCGTTGAACTCATCAGGAGTAGAAGAACCTCTATGGCCGGAGAACAGTGTTTCATCACACGAAGACAGTTTCAGTGTAGATGATGATGGGGCTGAAAGTCCGGTTGCTTTTGACGAAAGTTCAAACAGGAAAGAAACAAACAGCGGCGGAAAGGCTGGAACGCTTGAAGGTACATGTACTTCCAAATTGAATAACTTCAATATGAAATAACTTTTTTTTGTATTACTTACTGCATGCAAAAACCTTATTTTTGAACTCGGTGGGAAAGTAGAGGAATCGCGGACAATTAGTTGGTCTTAATTCAGTGCTTCAAAAAGAACCAGGCATTCGCCATTTGTACATCTCCCATAATGAACTTTGTTTGCCCTTCCTTCGTCCTTTTCTTCACAAACAAGAACACTTGTGATTTCAGAGCACTTTCTCGGAAATGGGAAGCTGCGTCGCACCGATGATCTCGAAAGCGGGTCGTCACCTTTTGACGTGCCACTCTTCGTGGCAGTGTGGCAGGTGTTTATTTAGGCCGAAGTATTTTTCATGCCGACACGGTACGGTAAAGCAATTTAAACACGTTTCACTTAACTGAATGAGTTAACGGCCACCTTGTTCCACCCGACATCTTTGTTGTTGTTGTTGTTTCTTTTTCCAATTAAACTCAACAATGCCGCAGTGCTAAATGCTGTTTACAATGGCTTTCGAGTTTTTGTGATGCACCTGTCAATGTTTAGCCCCGGGGGAGGGGTGGGGGGCGGGCATACCCAGGGGCGCTAAAAGGTGCTGCAATCGGCTCCTTTTTAAGCCCAATACTATTAATACACATTATTAAAAATTAATCGAAGCTATCAGATTAGACATGAAACACGCTTGCTCTACGTCAATTAAATATCTACAATTTTTAACTTCTCACTTTTTGTTTGTCTTGTTTTGCAGCTAACACGTAAGCGTTACCTATTAGCTTGAGGCTATCCCTACACTGCTGATACAGGATAGCTCGTGCGTCGGCACGGAAACCACATCGGAAATGGTTTTGTTCACTAACAAGAACAGTCGTGATTTCAAAGCGCTTTCTCGGACGTTGCAAAGCCCTGTCGCCCCGATGATCTTGAAAGTGGATCGTCACCTTTCGCTGTGCCACTCTTCGTAGCAGTGTGACCGAGAAGTTGATATAGGCCGGATTATTTTTCTTGCCGACATGATTAAGTTGAATTCGATATAGTAAAGACATTGCTTAACACGTTTCACTTAACTGACCTTAACTGAATGAGTTAACAGCCCCTCGTATTCCACCTGTCGTAGTATAGTTGTGTGTGTGTGTTTTTTTTTTTTCAATTAAATTCAACAATGTCGCAGTGCTAAATGTTTGCTAGTCAGTACTGTTGACAATAGCTTTCAGTAGCCAATTTCGGTCGTATCAATTCTTCTTATGCAAATTCCATGGTGTCCATATTCAACTTTATACAGTTTATAGTTATACATGTGATTGAAAAAGGCGCATATATTTGTGCTTTAATGCTATTTTGCACCTTTATAAATAATAACTTATTATTATCATGTGGACAGCATTGGAGTTTCAAGCGCCCCTTAGTCGGTTGCTTAATTAACTAACGAAACGAAACGGTAGATGAATAACCTGAAATAACCCAAACAATGTTCTAATTAGACCTAAATACAATAGCAGGTGTTTTTCCAATATAAAGAGGGAGTTCCGCGTTTATACCGTTGCTGATCCACTCTCCCTAAATATCGCTCAACTTTTTGATGGACTCGAACTAAAGAGAGCACTATGATTGCTTCGCTGTACTTCTGTAGTCTTTTCCCTTTGCTTTCTTGGAAACAAGTGTCA
This sequence comes from Porites lobata, assembly GCA_942486035.1. NCBI lineage: Eukaryota > Metazoa > Cnidaria > Anthozoa > Scleractinia > Poritidae > Porites > Porites lobata. The sequence goes on along the minus strand of CALNXK010000058.1, from coordinate 1,090,213 downwards.
GCCTGTTCTCAAGTGCAGGGTAGGTGTCGATTAAATTAAGTAGCTGAGGAATATAAAGCAACATGATTACTCTTGGCAAATTCAGTAAAAACCCAACTATCTTTTGAAATAGTCTTCCGGTCTGACAATGATTTCAGTTCTAACTTGAAAAAGACAGAGCGAACATTATAGCGTTTGGCTCCTGCCATTAGTTTTCGTATATGCAATTGAGATGTACGGGATCAGTCTGTGATCATGATGTCCCCATCTATATAGACTACAACTGAAATTTTAGAGAGCTGTTAGTTTTTTACAGACTGAAAAAGTTTCGACAAGAAAGAAGCCGCGTTGTTGAATCCGACCTTTTTTAAGGCACTCGTCTCATGTTTTCTCTCAGTATATAAACTCCGAACTGTCGTTTAGGCGGCACTTAATTCATCAAATGACTAAGGTTACAAGAATGAGAAACCTTCAGATACGAAACTAATAGAAAACCAACTTTATGACCGAAATTATAACAAAAGACAAAGAACCAAGTAGCAATGTGTCAGTCTGTTTTTTAACAAGATTTTTATTGCATGTTTCCCTGCTCTGTTGTAGTTTTGCTAGCATTATTTTCAAACTCCGGTTTCAGGTCCATGTCGTGAACTGGCGTTCCCAAGTTTCCTTTTCTTTGCTAACAAGCGCTTGCTGAACCACACAATAAGAGTTTTACAAGTTCAAGATCTAGATGAGTGCGAGTTACGATGTTACCACGAATACAATTGTGTCAGTATTAATTTTAAATTCAAAATGCTTGCAAGAGGAAAATACAGCTGTGAATTGAACAATTCAACACATGGCGAGCATGAACGAGACCTTGTACCTGATCAAGATCACTTTTATCGTGGAACCAAAGTAAGATGACAAAAACTTTCGTTAATCAGTTATTTCTTGCACATTTTTTAAATGTACTGTGTTTCCAGTTGTTAGAAACGGTGAAGAACCAGAAACGTAAATACTTGTGTTATTGGCTTATATCGTCCTTGTTGTTTTGTACCGGTGGTATAGACGGGACATATCTCCTGGAAAATTAAGTATGTCTAACAAAAGTTCTTTCACTTTTAGCCAAATGACATTAAAATAGCAGGACTGACCAAAAACGTGACTTCGGGTAAACAAAACTAAACATCAACAAGGCCTAGTAAAGCCGGTTGTTACAGAAGGAAATCAGGCACACATTAAAATAACTTGAGAATTATATATAAATCCCTACTGACGAAACAAATTTAGTGGCCAACTGAAAACTCTAGGGAGACAATGCCGCCCCCCTTGCAAGATTTAAAATCACATCAAGCTTGCTATATTGATTAAGCCGAAGGATATTACAAAAATTACAGTTATATTTATTGTTTGAATATGATTTTAAAACAACTCCGAAACATAGTGCCTTTCGCAGCGAAAGAGCATTCAAACTTTTTTCTTTCAGAATGCATGCTCCAACTCTCCCTGTCAAAATAACGGAACGTGTCAATCAGGCTTCACCAAGAAAGGATATCGATGTTTGTGTCCTGATGGTTGGACAGGTGGAACATGTAACATGGGTAAGGCTCAAACATGGAGTTCTTCACTAAACACTAAACCATAAGGTTTTCTTGACCTTTTTCCAGACAAGGAAATGTACAAAAAAGCGTGATTCACGTGCAAAGTTCGTTGTTTTGCTAATCTAAACTTATTGCTTTTTTGCTGTTCTCGTTGCCGTCGCTTAAGCTCGCAGTTTTCATGTCGACATGAAAAGCTCTCCAGTATTGTATGAAACGCCTGTTCACACTGCACAAAAGAGTGGCATACAGAATCCTATCCGATATGTGACGATCCACTTTCGAGATCGGTGCGGCATTGCTTCACTCCTTTACAGAAGTTGCACCGAAATCACCGTCCTCGCATGTGTGGAAAGAATATATCCAATATGGCTTTTGTGCCTGGTGCAAGAGCTAGACCGGTATAGCCTTAAACTCTCATTCACGATTTTATTCACTATCATATCCTAGATATTGATGAATGCGATGAAAAGAGTCACAAGTGTAGCAAGAATGCGACTTGTACAAACAAGAAAGGATCTTACAAATGCAGGTGCAAACATGGTTTCCATGGTGACGGCTACAACTGCACAGGTATCCCAGTGTTTCATCTTTCTGCTTAAAATTTTAAACAGAATAACAAGACACTTACTTTTTTTCGTTTGTCGAATGTCTCAGAATTTTCTGTGTCGAAGAATTGATGTTCATACAATATGCTGTAATCTTCAGCAATGGGCAGAGCTGCTGTAAACGTTATTTTTCTATTAGATATTTTATTGTACAGTTAAGCATAATTAGTCACAGTCTGTTAAGGGAGCGGTCATTAACTATTGGGGGGAGGGCCGGTATTATTTCAAAAGCGAGGGACCAAAAATTTTAGCCCCTCTCAGGTTAACAGCCCAAACTTCCTGCCCCCTCCAAAAATGTGTGCCCAAAAAATTGTAAACCTCCCCTGTAATAACATTTTAAGACAATTTTTTCATTGGAATAAAAAAAAGTGTTAGTATTCACAACATTTACAAAACCCAATTTTTTTCTTTTTGTTAGTCCAATAACCACACAACAGTTCAATAACCACACCAGTAGTTCAATGACCACACATTAGTTCATTGAGCGTAAACTACATGTAGCTGTGGAAAAAATAGCCACAACTACGTTAGATATTTTTTAAATTAGAATGTGTAGCATTAAGTAAGTGATACTCATTTAGCAACGATACAAGAACTAAATTTACAAATAGAGCAATTTTCAATTGAGTGTTGAAAGTAATCCAGGATTGAATTGGTTTTGCTTTACTGTGCTGTTTGATTGGTCTAGAAAACTCGCGCCACCCTCTCAGCCAATCAGATGTAAACTAAAACCAATCGCTCCTTGGTCACTCGCGTTTTCCCGCGCTACAGGCCGGTTACACGCGTTTACTTCGAGTTGCCATTGGCTCCCTCTGATAATTTCCTTTACTCTGATTGGCCGTTGTGATTACTTTGGTTTTGGTTTTCGACACTCAATTGAAAAGCGCTCTAGCTATGGCACATTGTTATAAAGTTTTAGTGAGCTCACTAATATAGACAGGAACCTGCAGGAACATAAATTGATGGTAATTAAGAAGTTCTTGTCTGCTCAGAAGGTCTGTCATTTTCATCAGGGGCACAGTGAACAGCGGCCTGGAAAGAGAGTAAGCGCTGAAAAGGGAAAGCTAACTCGGTCGGGAGAAAAATTCGGATACTAAATAAACCGACAGAGCGCGCGTTGATAAAGCAGACAACATAACGGTTAGTGGTGGATGAAACCTTGTTTTAACTCTCTTTCCTCACGTTTCAAACTACTGGTGTGGTTATTGAACTAACAAAAAGAAAAAACTTAGTTGGTAAATAAATAGTGACGGCGAGGCCGATGATGATGATGTCACTGAACAATGTCAGGAGGAGGAATCAGGAAGTGCCTTTAATATTCACTCGGGCACTGCAATGGAAGCATACGACAGTAGCAGTTCAGATGACTCTCGCCCTTACTGGAACACATTCAAATCCGCTCCTTACTATCAGCCTATTGACTAAGCGTTACATCTTCACTGTACATTTGTATACTGTACATGTAAAAAAAACTATGTTACATTTGTTGAATAAGAGAAACATTCTGTTCCTGTTACTGTTTAAGACTGACTGAGTTTTGTAAAAGAAGGATTGGTATGAACTAAACCACTATGAGTTAAAAAAACAAATAGTCATAACAAGAAAAAATACATTTTCAGTTATAATAACATATCATCAACTATCCGTGCACTCTTGATCGCGGCTCGTTTTAAGAAGGGCTTTCATGAAATTATCTGTCATTCAGATGTATTATAATACAGGAAAATCACATGACGGTGACTTTGATTAAACAACAAAGCCAAACTAAAACCATGGGCTGTTTTCAAAGCCATTTCAAAGTCAAGCAAATTGGAAGCGATTCCGCGTGGAGTCACTGCTCATCTCCAGCCAATCAGAGTGCTTTTTAACCGTGTGATTCAGCTTTGAGTATGCAATTCTGTTAAAATTACTTGCACGGCCATCGTATTTCAAGCAGTGCTTCATATTTCAGTAGCACAAAACCCATTTAATAGTACGCGCACATCGCCCAAACGCGCCCAGAAATTCTAACCCTCCCCTAAATGCGGGCCCAGAAAATTTTAGCCCTCCCTAAATGGGCGCCCAAAAAATCGCAGCCTCCCCCAAAATTTACCAGCCCTTCACCCAATAGTTAATGACCGCTCCCTAACTAACGTTTTGCACGCGAAAAAGAAGGGAGTTGTGGGAGCTCAATTTAAAGAAAGACCGGTTTTTTAGCTTTCTTTCACTATAAGGGGGAGGGGGGATCACAAGGGAGGTATAGGAGACTTATTAGGACTAAAAGAATTGATGATATTACAAAATCATTCTAGATATTGACGAATGTCAAAAGCAAAACAACAAGTGTAGCAAAAATGCGACTTGCACGAAAACAGACGGATCTTACAGATGCAACTGCAATACTGGCTTCTTTGGAGACGGATTCAAGTGCACAGGTATCACTGTGTTCTATCTGTGGCGTAGATGGTCTAAAGAGTTCAGATTCCTGAATCAAGTGATTGCGAGCCAATTTTTTAAGGAAGGGAAAACAAAGATGGAAAATAGCATGCCCTGTAAACGGATTTTAGGCAAACTATCAAATGAATAAAGTAGTTTTCGTATCGATTCATGGATGTACGTCATCGATATAAAGCCGTGTTTGAGGCGTCGTTTGAGGCCAAATAGTCTCATCGTAAATAATTTCCAATACCCTGAGCGGCGGAGAGCAACTGACGAGCACATGTCGTTCCCAGGGTTCTCTCCTACCCGTCCCTGCGGGTAGGAGAGAGAACCCGGGAACGAGGTTGCTGACGAGCGACTATATTCGCAGGCTTAGCAAGAAGTCGTTAAAAGTTTTTTTATATATAAAGCTAATGATCTTCTAATGGTTTATTTCTGATCGACCTCGAATAACAAAAAAGCGCCAAGCACAATCGTATCATGGCTAACATAAACTCGCAGGATAACTTCATGACTTCGCTTAGGGTAATTTCATGCAAATTATTGTTTAAGCTCGCAATCATTTTACACTGTGAACTTTATCCTTTGTTCCCTCTAGTATGTTACACCATCTTTGATTTCGAAGACCACGATTTATCAAATTGGACGCTAAGTGGGACTGCATTCAATAATCAGCCAACATACGGAGACAACCCATCAGAAAGGTTTAAAAAGGAAGGGAAAGGCAGGAATGAACCGTCAAAGCACCGAGGGGATTGGTGGATTGGTACCTTCGAAAATCGGCCCAATTCTTCCCACCCGGCCGGAGAAATACAAGGTGATAGGCCTAAAGGCTCAATGACGTCACCCGGTTTCTTAATTGATACAAACTTCCTCACATTCCTGATTGGAGCAGGCTGTAAAAATGTTCGCAAGGTTCGTGCTGAGCTTATAGTTGACGGGAAAGTGATTTTTGAAACAAAAGCTGAAAAGGGATCTAAGGATTGCATCGAAACTATGTTTGAAAAAAGCTGGAATGTGTCGGGATTCACTGGTAGCCGAGCTCAATTGCGTTTGATTGACCACTCTTCGGGAGGCTGGGGTCACATTAACTTTGATCATTTACAAGCTTGCCACAAACTACCTTAAAACAGTATAGCGGATCCTCAGCAGAATTAATCTTAAAATCAGTAAACAGTCGATTAAAAAAAAAACAAACTGACCCAGCTCTGAAACCGTAAGTTAGTTAGCCATTTCCAATGACACTGGTCACATTGCGTTGTCACGTTTGTTCTTTTCTATTCAAGTAATTTTTACCAGGACTAGTAGACTCTGATAAGAGAAAATGATTCGCATACCTTTAGAAAATCCGCTACCTCGAATTCTTTATTAATTTACAGATACGTTTTAGCCTGCGAAGTGTTTTTTATAATAAAACTTGCAATTTTTTAGTTTAAAATTATACCGTAAAATACTGAAAAATCATTGCGCGGACTTTTTTTAGATATTTTAAAATCGGATACTTATGTTGACACACCCAAAGATAAATTTAGAAAGCTGCTATGACTGATTTAAATTTAGTTCGTAATTTTGTAATCTTGCATTACATTGTTTTTCTCGTATTTTGATAGTTTTGTTTTAATTTCTTTCTTTTTTTTGTCCTAGTAAATGTGTACTTTACGTTTTCGTCTGGCTTTCTCGATAAGCTTAACTATCTGCGAGGCCGAGGATATTTAAATTTGTATTTACATAAGCGAATGAATGAATAAATGAATAAATAAACTTTAGGAATAGTGTAAGTGCTGGTACTGTATTTCAATAACATAGTTGCCGTGGTGTTAGAGCATTATAAAAAAAATAATAATAAAGAAACAATCAAACAGACCAGTAATGCAAAGAAACTTTGGGAACTGAGTCAAAGTATGGTGGTACGGTACTGTATTTTCCCTAAAATGTATTGCTGTGGCCGCGCTTGAAGCGTTAAAAGTAAACTGTGGATGATCTTCTTTTATATAATTCTTCACTCCGCAGTTCTCATATATGATTTTCATATATTCATAACTTCATCATCATCCTTTTACGGGTTTAATACGAACCAATTCAACGACCCGCTCTGAGTTGGCTTGTTAACTCAATTGTCAAAGGTTCGAATCCTGTACCAGCCTGAATTTTTTCAAGCCTTCTTTTCGCAACTGCAAAAGTTGCGTCTATAACTGCGATGATCTTCTTTCATGTAAAACTTATTTTTGTGGCGTTTCGCTGAAGCATTTGCCTGTTTGTTTTGTCCGGAAGGATCACCCTGTTTTCATAAATTTCTAGTCAATGCCCCAACCTCCTCATCTTTACATTGTAAAATTGCGCACACAACTTTACTTTGCTTCCAATTTTAAGCCAATGAAATTTGAAAACTACAGACTAGGCCCCTTTGATTATGGGCTCCATGGGCTTAATTCAAAATTTGGATTTATTCTAAAGTTCACGTGTTAATCGTCGTCACGTCATCATGATTATCATGATTACCATCACCACCACTAACAATTGCGAGGCCGGATGTTGTAGTTGCCTGTTTCGAAGGTCAGTTAGCCTGCTTCGCTTGGAAGTAGTGGGCACAAGAAAAAACGGGCGCGCGAGAAGGACCCCTCATGTGTCTCCCTCGCGCGCGCCCGTTCTCTCTATCGCCCACTACTTCCAAGCGCCTGCTACGCAGGCTAAAGGTCAGTGAAAGATCATACCATTAATAATCAGAGAGCTGGGCACAATCTCAGTGGAAGAAGCCAAAAAGCTATCTTGCGGGCCAACTGGCCATTGACTGTAACGTCAGTGTTCGCCAGAAATCTGCGGAACATCATGACACACCTTGAAGAAAACGCTTTCATTTAAACTATAGATCAGCAACAGCAGATCATTGATATCAGGCCCACTGTGATAAATACTGCTGCTCATAACATTGTCAATTCTGTCAATAAAAAGCTGAAAAGATCTCTTTGATCAAAAAACCTAAAAATCGTGGTCTCCCCATTTTTTCACCCGAGCTGTCTCTCTTTTTACATGGTGCGTCGAGCAAAACGAGCTGAAGAAAAAGAGAGACAACTTGCAGTCGAAGATTTGGTCGTTTTGTGCTCAAAAGTGATTTTCTCAGAAAAATTGGTACTTTTCTCAAAGGGTTAGTGCGACATGATCCACTATGTGTTGGATCTTTAAATCCTTTATGGCATGTGTGCTCTACACATAAGGCTTTCTGGTTTCTCTCTTAGTTCAGGGGCGGATCCAGGATTTTTTTTAGGAGGGGGTGCACTCGTCTCTTGCTCTACTTCAACACCAGTAAACCACATAGTTTTTTTTTGCAGAATACCAGTTGTATTAAAAAACCGCAGGTCATCTCGGGGGTGGGGGGGGGGGTTGGGGTGCGCACCCCCTGCACCCCCCCCCTAGATCCGCCCCTGTAGTTCAACAACTTGATCATGGGATTCCTGTTAAAAGTGCGCTTTTCAGATTATGTTTTACAAACGGATCCGAAGAGTTTTCGGAATTTCCGAGGATAGCGGCGAACCAGACAATTAACGTGAAACTGTTGCCAATCAATTCACGAGGTTCGTCCTTCGAACTTACTTCATGGGGAAGACAGAGGTGGTCATTCTTGGAAGGAGAAAAGTTATGCCTCATTTGCCTTTTTCCAAGGACAAAAACCCGAGCTTCAAAACTTTCGAAGTTCGCAGGGCGTTTGACATCGTTTTTTAAATACCCGGTAAAACGTCTCTTTGCGGGTTGCAAAGGTGGCAACAACGTTTTTCTTGTTCTTTTAGATCCCCTGAAAACAACTAGCTAAATGGCTTGCTTTCTTCACGAAATGCCTACGGGAGTGTACATGCATGCTCCCGGACTATCTTGGTTTGTAACTTGTTTCCATACCAAAAGTCATATATAAAATGCAAAATAGTGATTCTTCCAGCCCTCTAGCCAGTCCATTTTTTGTGTTAGTTAAACACTTTTATCGCATTACGGGATCTTAAATTATAATTGAAACATTGCAAACAAAAAGGCTTTTCGGACCAAAAAAATATGTCGGGCCGTACGAGTAACATTTTTGTTTGCCTTGGTTTATTTTGTTTGATTCATGCTTGTTTATTTGCGTGGGCAAATAGATTAGTAATTTTACCAATTTTTGGCCCTTTGTTCATATAACTTCACCTTGACCACATGTAATCAGAGCTGCATGTGAATTTGTAAATTAAAACGACAACAATTTGATCATCACTCGGTATGAATGAGTTGGCTTTCAAAAGTCTTTTCTTTTTCTTCCACTCTTTACACTCTTTTCCATGTAAATTCACTTTGTGAACGTTTCCAAAGAAATTTTTCGCGTTATGACCTATTTACAAGTTGGCTTATAGCAACCTTGATATATCCCTTTGCTTCTAATCCGATTTAATGGCCCACTCACCCTGCTAACAAAGCCTTTCCTTTACTTGGTCTCGATTTTTGCATACTAGAGAAAGACTCGAGTAAGCATGAATCGAGTAAGATCTTTTTTGAGCAAGTAGCTGCTTGTTGCTTGGACCCCGTTTTGAACCCAGGCCTAATGAAGCCGTGCGCTTAGTTCAGCGGGCTCAGTTATAACCACTGGATTATCAACAAACGGATACTCGCACTCGGAAAATGAGTTTGACTACACAGACAGGTCCAGAAGTTCAAGCATGGGCGAATTCAAAGGCTTGACACAATTCAGACAGAGCCTCCTTGTTCTCTTTCTCACTCAAGAAGACCGAAGAGACTCCGCTTGCAGGGTGTGGCCCACTTTGAAAGAGGAGTTTTGTTTTCAGAAAGATATTACGACACAAAAGAATCGCAAATATTAAAATTGCTCGAGAGTATCGGAAGGTACCAATCAGGTAATACTACCACTGCACTGAATTGACTGCGACGCATACAACAGTTATTTGAATTATCTAAAAGTATTCTAAAAATAACACGCGACAGTTTCCGCGTGATATCGCCTGTGTTCTCACGTTTACAATCTCTATGAATTGCCAAATAACCCATTTTATACTCTAGAGAAGTGGTACAGAAATTAGGAAACTATCTTTTACACCTAAGATTTGTAAGCATATCATGATATTTGGATGAATTTGTGGTGCACTTTTTTCTGGTTATATTCCTGTCTTTTTACAAGTGAGGTCCTTAAGGCCCGAGTCCAGTCCCCAAAGCAGATTATCCGGATATTGCAGTTCCAACGCTTCTTTGACTTGAAGTCCATGCTGCTGATCTCGAACTTCCACTACAACTTTGATCTGTCACAACAATGAAATATAAATTTTAGGCTTCTTTGTTTGTTAAATGTACACAGATTAGACTGTAACCCACTCACCTGTACGCTAAACACGCTCGACATAAGCCACGCCCGTTCATGAAAAATATCTTTTACGCTGAAATTCAATTGAGAGAATAACAGCACTTTGTTGTTGTCATTGAGATTAAAGGACACAAAACAGTGATCACCGGACAAATGTTCTTGCAATAAAAGAGGCCAGTCAAGAAAACGATTTTAAAAACAGCCGACGGCTACGGTAATCACTGTTGATTGGAAACCGGGGGGGGCTGGGGAGTCGGAAAACGGTAAAAAAAAATGACCCCCGACAAAAGGGTCAAACGGCATATTGTTGGCGGGATTGTTGATGACGTAAGAAACACGTAAGTCTTTGTCTTCCAAACTAAGTTCTGATAACTTATAGTTAAAAAATTCTTCATTAAGAGAAATCAAACTTACCTTTTTGTAACTGTCCGTAAAACGGAAACCAAACTAATACCATGGTCGACTCCTCCGTATAGGAGGATGCCGTTCATAATCAAATGAATTCGTAACAAATATAAATTATTTTCTCTTCCTAGCATTACCTGCGCGCTTTCCCCTCTCCCTCGCCCGCGCGTCTTAGCACCAATTAAGACACAAAAAAACATCCTCACTCCTACCATATCTCTGAGGCAAAGGAAATTTCAGGAAAAAAAAGCCATGCTGGGAAGGAAGTTAGAGAGAGGCTTCCGCAGAGGAGTACGGTGAACCAGTCAGAAGTGGAGGTAACAACAGGCAACCGACGCAAAGAGCGGAAAACTGTCAGCCAATCAGAAACACAGTAAAGTATTAAAGAAAGCACTTTTCAGAAAATCGCTTTTCATAAGTTAAGTTTACCTAGCTCCCATTGAAGCCAACAGCCTTGTTAGTTCTGCAATTCCTCCTGGTCTATCACTGACGGTGACGATAAATCTACAGAGCCTTCCATCGGCGGCTAAACCGCGATCAATACAGCGACCCAGCACTGTGGAGTCGATATTCCCTCCACACAGTGGAATAACTACCCTAGGAAAGACGTTTGATTTAAAACCAGATGAATAACTTGTCACTCTGAGGCACCCTCAAATTTCATTAAAAGTTTGCAAAGTGACCATTAAAGGTGGAAAACAAGTAGTAAAAGTGTTGCTTAAGCTGAAAAACCTGTTTACGCGTAGTTAAGTTTTTTCAGCAACAGTCTTTCATAACACAACAAAACGATTTTTCCCTGCGACCTTACGCTTAGCTTGAGGTTTGATTTACCAACTCACTAACAACAACTGGCCAGAATAAAAAGATTCCCCAAAACTGACACTTTAGTCCCTCGATCTTTAGTCAAGGAGAATCCTTTAGAGCGCTGTGACAAGGGTCTGGCGCCCGAAACATTTAAACTTATTCTGTAACCTTAGTTGATCATACTACTTTTCTATGTGCCACTCCTCAAACAACACACACAGAGATTAAGGTAAAACCAGAGGTCAATAAACAAACAATTCCATACATAAAATAGACAACATCGCTCACAACGCTTATTCAAATGTTTAAGACAAATCCTGAAATACTCCAGGAAAAGATAAGACCTTGGACGGGATATGAACTTGCAGTTTTTGTTGTTTGAGAAATCAGCAATATATCCTTCTAATGCAAAAGGGTGAAACGCGAGTATTAGTGTTGATACCATAATGCTCATTTTTAGCAAACCGGTTGCAGATCTAACCATGGATAGAACTACGCTGACATTAATTACTGCCAGTATCCCTCATTGATTTAATTTCGGAAACTCATTATACGATCTCTTGTACATTTACCGTAATATCATTCATCCACCTACTTTTTAGCCTGTAGCTCGGGCAACAATCCAGCAAGAACAGCAGCAAAGGCAGTCACTCCGGCGCCTTCAACGACTGCTTTCTCTTCCTCAATCAGACGCAAAATGGCGAGGGCAATGAAGTCCTCACTGAAATAACAAGGTTAATTTCGGTTTCTACGCAAGAGACATGACGACATGACTTTCCCGAGAACAAGAGATTCATAGAGTTCTAAGGAAAAAAACAATAACCACTGAGATTTTATGCTACGCTGGATTTTAGACCATACTTACTGACTTAATATAAGCCTTAACGTATTCACACCGAACAACTATACTGTACTTATCAAAAGCTCTCCCAGTGCTGGACACGCCCGGACCAGTGCCATTTCTGTCTAGACATCTGTGCACGCGAAGAACCAAACCGTTTGCAGGGCGGAAAAACCGCAAGGTTCGTAGTACAAATCTCTGGCAGTCACTACCCCTAGTATGCCGCCTTGATCATGATCCGGGCCTCAGTTGTTCAGAAGGTGGATAACGCTATTCACCGGAGGTAAAACTCTGTCGAGTGGATAGCGCAGTTGGTCTCCCTAGTGGTTTCCCTGGTGATTAATCCGGCGGATAGCGCTATCCATCTTTTGAACATATGGGGCCAGGACTGTGAGCGCCCAAAAAGTGTCGTTAATTAGTGTAAGGGCCGCCATGATGAATTAAAGTGTGTGTTTATTTTACAAACCTTTGCGGCGGTTTCCAATACTACAGAGGGGTTATCCGTCAGTAAAAGGATCACCTCTTGATCCTCCTTTATGGCTGTTTGTAAACAAAGTATCAAAGTGTATGAAAGTTGGAGTTCCTGTGAATCTTACCTGACACTTATTACTTTATCAACCATCCCTGTGGCAGTTGCAAAGGCGTTGGAGCCAACCTTGGACACACACAGCCCTACAGAGGACATGTAATCAAAGAAGTCACAATAGAGTATAAAAACGGTTTAAATCTGTGACACAACAAACTAAAATAGAAACCAATCATAGGGTTGTGCCTTAGCAGCGCCAACGGCCCCTGGTGTCTTAATTAGTTTTGTTCTTGGGCGACTAAGGAAATCTTAGTTGTTTCATAAAAATCCTATGCTAGGTGGCACCTTGGATTTCCCACGTTCAGCGCACCAGGCTCCCTTCAAGTTTTCCTACAGTACAGTCTTAAATGGGATTTTAATACTACAGAGGGAAAGAAAATAAAGACAAAAAGGCTGAAATAGTGAAGAGATGTAAATTCAGTGGTACAACTAGGGACTCTATAACCATAACCACTGCCCACCTTGTTAAGCTTTTGCTATTTGCGGGCAGACATCAAACTCACTGATTGTATCTAACACTGATCAATAGCAAAGAAAATCAATCCGCGAATTTCAATTTCACCGCTTCTTTCGTGACAGTAGAAATTATATGAAAGAGCTCAGCCTTGTGTTTTACCCAGATTGGTTCTGATTCATTATCACGTTTTCCAGATCGCGAAGCGGTACCTGCTTTCAGCGGTTTGAGCTGGTTTGGATAACGTACATACGTGACATTTTTTTTAAAAAGAATAAATGGGAAAAACTATCTGCAAACATCTAAGAAGGAAATTTGCTCAGACGTCCTAGGTTCACGCATAAATTACATTTTTTCACGGTAGTAATTCCAAAATATCTCAAAATTTCCTGCATTGAATTTTGTGAAACTTCTCTTAGCAGAACCCGGCCAATGTATACGTGCATTGTGGGGTAAAGCATTTCCAGAGAACTAACGGATAAGGGTTAAAATTCAATACAGAGCTAGCTGAAACAAGAAGTCCTTGTCGAGCGATATGTATTCAATCCCAAAATATAGGGCAGTCTATGTGTAATCGAGGTAAAACAAACATGAAGCCGTTTAGGTGTAAGAGGTTCAATGGTGGAAGGCTACCTACAAAAATACTGGTCGAACCAGTCGAACCACTTTAAAACTAGGAAGAAATTCTCAAGAGGGCGTGTCATTAAAATGAAACCTTGCTATCTCTTTTTTAGCATTTTACGATTTTGCATCAGCTTGGAACTCTTACAAAACTATCTTGGGAGCAGAAGAGGTCATGTTAAGAGATCTATACAGAAAGGACAGTGCCTTACCATCGGCTAATGTCAGAGACTGATTGGCTTCTATTTTAACTGGATGACCAGCAGCCATTGCGGCCTGAAAGCTGGCGCAGCGTTCTGATTCAACTCCCTGTAGAGAAATAGACACGATTAATGCTGGTAACTAAACGACGCTTAAATGTAATATGCAGGAAAATCCTCCTTGCTAGGACTCATCCTGATCCTGGACGAGGGCTTCTCTACACGGCACTTCTGTTCAAGTTTGTTTGCAAGAAAAGGGGATGTAGGCGCATTGAGCTTTGTAAATGCGCCATATAAGAATGTGTTATTACTATTACTATTATTATTATTTGTTTTATTTTATTATTATTATTATTATTATTATTATTCTTGTGCAAGGAAAACTTCACGACGTCCCCTCCGTAAAAACCAAAGACTCCCAGCGTCTTACCTAAGATTGTCACCTTCTTAATTTAAGCCTAAAGCCGACTTATCTTAAGATATAGAGTCTTAAATTAAGAGGGCGACCATCTTAAAATTAAGACGGGTAAGCTCTTACTTTTCTATATGATGTTTATAAACGTCTTAAATTAATATTCTCGATTTAATTTTCTTGTGTCTAAGAAAAGTTTAAGAAACACACGTCTTACCTTACGATTGTAGCATGTTATTTCAGAGGAGTGACATCTTGAACTAACGATTAAACTTAAAGTGAATTTTAATTTTAAATTTTAAGATGTTTTTGAAATAGCTTGAAATCTCCAAAAGGTTCAGTGTCATTTATTTATTATAAGAAGCAAATCGTCTTAAACCGGGGAATTCGATATAATTCACTTTTACTTATAAATATGTTTTATGATATACTTACAAGCGTCTTTTTGGAAGAGGGAAAAAAAAGGAACACGAGGTTCAAAGCATTTAGGGAAGAAGAAAGAGTTCTCGTAATCCAAACTCAAGTCTGCACAGACAACTTTGTTCGCGAAGCCATTTGTTGAAAACAAAATGCAAGGCAACTCAGATGCTATCGTGTTGGTTGGTCTTGTACTTTGGGTTGTCCGCTTATGATAAGTCTTTGTACAACCTGAGCACGTTATGAACTTGTCGTTTGTCAACAAAAACGTGACGATGGGAGTTTAGTTTTCAGAATGTTAAAATACTATGAAAAAGTAAATGTAAGCAAGGAAATTCATCACAGCACTGCGAGACAGTCCCGCAACAAGTTATACGCAAAGTTCAGGAAAACCCATACTAAAAAGTTTTTCAAAACATAATAAACTCTCAACAAATACTTTAAAATCTTTGAAGGAAATGAACTGATTAAGCATTTAAGAAGTGTTTAGGAATAAGAAAAATTGAACTTGAAAACGTTACAAGACGTTTCGATTTATCACACATCATTATCAAGGGTGAAAAATCTTAAATTTCAAAGTTGTCTAAAGAGCTGAAGTTTGAATAAAGTAGATATTCGTGCATGCTTCATAGTTATGTAGAAAGGCTTAAAAGGAATCGGATCCGATTGCACAATCAATGATGGTTTGAGTTCTTGTATAAATAGCATCCCGTAAACAATGCATTCGAAACTGTTTCTGCATTTTTTTGAGAATATTTTGTTTAAGAATATTCTTAGAATTTTACCTTTAGGCCGAATGATCTAACTTTTCTGAACCCTGTTCTGCTATAACGAGAAAATTTATTGAGGGTTCTTCTTACGATTATTTGAACATCAGGGCGTAATCCTTTGACTGCCACAGCCACACCAGCCAATAAGCCTCCACCGCCCACAGGGATCACAACCGCATCCAAATCAGGTACCTCTTCGACGATCTCCAGACCCAACGTACCCTGGCCAGAAAGGATGTTAGGATGATCGTACCTTAAAAAGAAAAATAGAACCATCTGAAAACTGCAGCTCACAGAAACGACTTCACCTTTTTACGTGTAATGTCACAAGAACTCTTGCCATAGCTCTCTGGGCCCAATTTAAACGCAGCATTTCACATGTGCCGAAGAAAATCTTTTCCTCTCGTTCATTTGCATCAGATTCGGCATACATGTATGTAAAATACGAGGTTTCAACCGAGCCTTACAATTACGTGTACTAACATTCCCAAACTAAGACAAAACAAAGGAAACCAGGCTCTGCAGTGGGGGAAAAAGACAGCCCACGCCGATTTTTTTCTACTTTTTCCCCCAGTGCGGATGAGCTTGGTCCCAGGCTAGTTATTTTCGAGTTGTCTTAAGCCTCTGCTTCGAAGTGACGCTAATGTAAAACAACTTGGCCTCGTTCTGAAAGAGAGAGTTATTTTCGAACTTGAAAATGGCCTTATAAACTCTATGCTACCGTGATGATGGTTGTGACATCAGTTACTAATAACCAAATTGGGAACTTCAGCTTTCAATTTCTTTAATAATAATTGTTCATTTGAGAAGCTACATTAAACAAACACTCCTGGCATCTGACGTCCAGGTCCAGACACTTCAAAGTCGGTCTTAAAATATTTTGCTGCGCCTCCTTTTTCATCCGATTTTTCAGCCCACTTCTCGGTGTTTAGATATAGAACGAAACGCTGCGTGTCGTTTTTGAAGTACGTTAAGTTTTGTCGTACTATGGTCGCCCCTGCACTGGTTACCATATCAAACATACGCCAGTGAAAACCTTCATTTTAACGCCATACGTTGGCAGTTATAAATGACGTTACTTAAGTTTTAAGTAAGAGGCCCCTGAGGAGATCACGCCAGTGATGAAACGAGAATATAATCATTTAACTGTTCAATTATTAAACTCACCCATTGATATATGCTAATCCATTTGCCTTTGCCATCTTCAGAGCAATTTCTTTTGACTGTAAACGCAGACAGAGCAATTAATTTACGGCATACGTTAATAGGAGACGTTTCAATTTTTTTTTCAATTTTAAAGACCAAACTGAGGCCCGAAGGGCCGAAAAAATTCCATACTGATGACGCGTCACTACCCAGATCTGGGTAGTGCTTCTGATTGGTTGAATCAAATTTCCCACGCTTCACGACCAATCAGAAGCACTACCAAGATCTGGGTAGTGACGCGTCATCAGTATGGAATTTCTGCGCTCGTTTCTCAGACGTCATTTCGCGGGGAAACCAGTGGTAACGTCGCCAAACGTCGGTTGTTTTCTCAGGCTAGACACACGTGTTCAAATGTATGAATATAACGATGAACATTCGCGGGTAAATGAACCGTCTCAGATTTTGCAGTTTTGAGCACTCAGAGACTTTTGGCGGGAAACAATAGTATTCTTAGATGTCATGTAACCCTAACGTAACCAATAAAATCGTGTACTGTTGAGGAGTTGAGGAAAACGTCACATGTATATCTGAGTGGTCGCTTACGGGAGAGTTTTTGAAGCAGTATTTGATTGAGAAACAAAACGGTTATTTAAAAATTGGTCGCTTAAAGCGGCGCTATGAGAGAGTTAAACCTTGTTATCTTCTCAAGCGTACTGATTCAAGAAAAATACCAAGAACCAACTCTTGAATTTTGAAAAGTGACAACATAACATACGTGGTCATGTACCTAAGCGGTTCCGTTGACGTCTCTTTATATTTTTAATGTACTCCAAATTTGCATAGCCACTTTCTTTTATTGAAGATATTTTTTCAATTTTATGTAGAATGATAACATATATTTCTTATCGAACTCATCGGCGTCGTTAACTATTCGGTTCTTTACACCTCAATAAGATCTGCACCATTCACGTGCACAGTAGCACCATGTTTCCTGCATGCTGAAATCTTCATGATAGGTGCGTTCAGTGGCATTACAACAGTCACAGGAACCCCAAGGTCCTTTCCATGATATGATAATGCTAAGGCGTGGTTCCCAGCCGAAGCTGCTATTACTCCTTTCTTCTTTTGCTCCTGAAAAAAAAACGCTGCTGTAAAGTAACAGAAAAGCAGGACTTTCTGACATTGTGCATCGGCAATAGTAAAAATATTGTTAAGCTAGAGGTTGGAATGAGTACAGTATTAAACTTTAAGTCTCAAGGTGATGTTACACGGGAAGATGCGCAATGACGATTTTTAGCGCAACACTGGGTTCAAATGTTGGAACAGTATTGCAGCCATTCGAAACAATGTAACAACAATGTTGTAACGCCGTGTTATTTAAAAATCGTTGTTGCTAGTCCGGCGTCCCGTGTAACATCACCTTTAGTGGAAAACCAGGAGGTGGGGAGTTCCAGAAGTGCGGGAAGTAGGAGAAATAGGAGGGAATTATGCAATAGTGCTTAATATTTCGCAGAATAAATTGGGCTAAAGGGAGAGAGCCAAGAAAAAAAGGGGTGGGAGCCGTGAGTGCAAGGTGTAGGTGGTGGGAAGTTTGGACCCTAAGTCCCCCACTGTTAACTTATCACTGGGTATAATACCTTCTGGCTGGAGATCTAGATTACCACTGCCCAGAAAGGGATGTTAACTTTGTATGGAAACGCTTCAAATTGGTCATGAAAGGGTATCAATAAACAATGTCATGTGTGCTAAGATAAATTTATATAATGCGAGCTTTCCACGTGACCGGTATCGGTAGGTATCCACATTAAAACCGAGTGCCACTGTATTTTTTCCCGTATAGGCGATAATAACAAGCAAGAGAAATGTACAAGCTCCAAAAGCACACCTTCAAAGAAATTGCTTCCCATGAGGAAAAGAAACATGCAGTTGGCAATCTTTACATGGTTTCCCAATCCTCTCATTCTTTTTATCCTTGAGGAAAATACAGGTGTAAGGATTCATCCATTGTCTATGAGGAAACAGACATGGAAAAATACATTTCCACTTACACCTACTTTAGACAACAAGAGCAGTGTGTTCCTAGCACCTCTTTCTTTGAAGCTAAAATGAATAAATCACATAAAAATGATATATCAGAAAACTAAAAAGAACACATCACAAATACTCGCCAGTTACAGTATTAAATCTATTCATTCGTGGAGGTTTTGCGAGAAAACACTTTTTAGTAGCCTGTAGCCTACAGTACAGTGCAGATCATACAGTGTATCTCTGTTTTCCTTTACTTCACAAAACCACCAACCATTAATGATATTGTCATGGTCATTGCAATTATCATCACCTTTTAAAGCAATCACATGACATATTGATCAAAGTCAAAACAAACGATAAAATTATAGTAAGTTAGTTACTGCTCTTACACAAATCCAAATGTACAAAATTGCTCTGTTTATCAAAAGGATATTTACAACACATGTAATTACACAATACCATGGCCGATTGCAGCTCCTAGTCTAGAACACTTTAATTTTGGCTACATGCGTTTGCACCATTGAATATTTATAAAAGTCTTGTTTTACAGCATATTTAAAGCAGATAGTGTTGGTATAGAATTAAGTGACATAAAATGGGGACTGAATCAGTGGTATGAAGAATCAAATTTTCTGGTCCATAGTCTGAGTTTACAATGATGATGATGATGAAACTCTATTAAGGTGTCTAAAGAAGCCTCCTGGCTTAGGTTAAAAACCTATGCTAATTAGGGGACACAAAATAATTAAATGTAAATTAAAGTAAAAAATATTTAAATATAAGCGCAGGTTTAAAAGAAAAAAAATGACATTAACAATATTTACAGTATGACAAATGTGTCTATGAATTGCAGAGATGCATGACAACACGTGCATCCATTATCCATTAGTGTAACTATATCTAATGTACATATTTTGTTTTTGAAACATTTTAAGGTGGTAACTTCTCTCAAGTCTGGGGATAATTTTCCCCAGAGACTGGGCACCAAGTGGTGGAGGGAGTGCTTGCCATATGTTACTGTGTTGTACCTGGCAGCGGAGAAATCAGACTGCCTTAAGTTATACTTGGATCTATATTGTCTGAGTTTACAATATTACGAAAGGGATTTTTTTCAAAAAGCAAAACGTGATTTGGTATAGGCTTCAATGATTAAGGGTTTCACAGTCTGAATGACATACCCAGTTATGGGTCGTGAAGAAAGTGAATTAAAAATATCAGTACTAAGTAAAACTATACTATTAAGGTATATGCTGTCGTTAATTTTTTAATCTCAGGTAATTTCGTTGTTGTTTTTTTTTGTTGTTGTTTCAACTTCACTAGCATACATTACCATACCCAAAAACAAAAGAAAAAGAAAAATTACCTGAAATAAAATTAACAACAACATGATTATACAAATTATGTAATGACTGCATACAGACCTTCCAGTATGCTGAAGGTATTCCTTCTTGAAGTACAAATCCATATTTAGAGTCTCTGACATGCTGGATCTCTGAAAAGAAAGCAAAACCGATTAGTGTGCATGTTTTAGGTGGTTTCTCCAGTTTGCAAGGAGAAAGTGAACCTTAGTCAATGAGGGTTGGCATTAAAAAACTGTAGGAAAGATGATACAATTATTTCAATGTTCAGTAATTACATAGCCTTCAAAAGCGTTAAAAATCAATTTTGTCCGAAAATTGAGTCATGAAGTTCTAAACATCAAGATAAAAATAATTAATGTCAAGAACTTCTCGATAAAAAGCCACACTAGCCGATAACAATTGCCCTCTATATTCATAATCATCGGACGTCATACTGTATGTTTCACGGTTTTTAATCCTCCAATCCTGTACTCCTTGAGAAGTAACAAATCTGATTCAGTTTGACTATTTTCCAGAGGTGTTTGCGGTTTCTTTATAAACTTCATGAAAAGTCCTGAATTTTCAGAAAAGGCAAGATATTAACACACACTTCACACTTACCCCTGGTTAGACATTTAACTTTGCAGGATGTACTGGCCAGGGGTGTATATCCAACAAGACTTTCATTTATTTAGTTGATCACTCATCCAAGTAGCTGTGTTTATTGGCCAGTTTATTAAGGACTGCCCTTTTTCTGTAGGAAATTTGGCATGGGATTTTTTAAGGGTTAATTTTTGTTCCTGGGATTTTTCGAAGGTTTTGTTGGAAGCCCTGGGTCAGGCTGTTCAAAGCAGGGTTAAGTTAACCCAGGGTTAGTGCGAAATTTGATGTCAGATATGAAAGCTTAAAAGGCAAATTCAGTTTCATTCTAAGACTTCTTGCCTGAGAGCAGTTTTTTAAGGTCTTCCTAGAGTTCATTAAGACCTCTGATAAAATTCATCTTCACAAATTAGGGGTGGTCCACATGGTTAGTCCATGGACGGGGTCCAAGAAGGGGTCCATGGATAGGGGGTCCATGTTTTGTATAGGTCCCTGTTAATGCAACCTGACCTTATTATTACGACCAGGATTTTATGGCCCAAAGGTGGTCACATTAACTCGGATGTAGCTAAGGAAAAGATAAGCCGGCTTTTTTAATTGTCAAACCGACTGTTTTACTTTGCTGCATCTTCAAAATTACCCCGGCCTTGTCTTTGTTTTCCAGAGCAATTTGATCCGGTGGTAAGCTCTTTTTCAGCCGATGAAATTAGCCGGCAGCCGCCTCTGTTTCACGACACTTTACCCATCACCCACAACCCACAACTATTTATTAGCCCCCCACCCCCACTCCCCTCCAAATGGGTTCCTATTCATTTAACTGGTACGAAAGGTTTGGAAATTAATTATAGAAGTCGTTTGTTTGTTTTGTTTTTAACATACTGTGACGTCTATGTATGGAACGTGGCAAATCTTCATGATTGTTATTAGTAATGCTCTAACAATATTAAAAATAACACGTTTTTACCCAAATCGTTAACTTTCCGATCTGCCAAAAGGGTAGTCACTAAATACAACGGAAATTGATGTTATTATAATCAGGCAGATTATAATGTTTATTCCCGGGGCATAAATATGAGCTACCGGAGAACGCTTCCGTCCGACGTTACAAACACTGATCCCTAAGAACATTCAGCCATGATGTTGTAAAATTATAGCTAGTTTTCTACAGATATTTACCTCACACGGTGTTTTTTTAATTCCTTTTCGTATCCTATACGCTGCAGCACTGACATCTTCAAAACCGACCAAGATGGGTTCGTCTGATTCGCCGGTCACTGGGTTTAAAAGTGCCAACTTGTTTACTAAGCCAGAACCCACTCGAACCAAGTTCGAAGGTGACGAGGGCTTCTTTTGCTCTTTATCTGTCATGGCGGCTATTTTCTTACCGAAACAGGATTGTGGAAATATCTTGTCTAACACATACTTAATCAAATTTCGTATTATTTGCATAAAGTTTTTGTGTATAATATAAATGCAAAATCCACTCAGGCGCGACAGAGTTATAAACCACGCGCGGAGGGCGCGACGCTCCCGCGCAACTTTCAGTTTCGGATTTGGGATAATAAGGAGAAGGACTGGGGCGGGGAAAAAGTACACAACAATGCTTTGTATTTCACAATTGAAAGAGGGCTGAAGGAATGAAGCCAAGAAAAAATAATGGGGCAAGAGCCAGAAATGCTAGTTTATACCAGGGTGATGGGCTCCCGTAGGTACCCTGGAATGAAGCTTGGCACCCCCATCTCCATCCCACCTTAAAGAGGGTGTGCCATCATTCATTTTAAAGTTCCCCCACCCCTCTTAAAATATCCTTTGTACAAGGGGGCTGGTCGTTTATTACCCGTGGGGGGCGGGGGGGCGGGGTTGATGTCATGGCAGCCGGCAGCCATTGTGCTTGGGGGATCAATTTCAAAATCTTGAATGTTTTGGGGGGGGCTTTATTTTCAAATAAGCTGGAGCAATACCTGGAGAGTCATTGTAATAAATTTCATGAAAGTAGTACAAAGCACTTGTCAGTGTGAATTGAAATTGAATGCAACATTGTCTGTAAATAGCTAGTAAACACTGATCTACCATATGCATAGATAAACTATGTGGTGAACACTTCGGCATGATTTCTAGCCTGCAAAACAGGTGTAATATTTTTGCATTTTTCAGGCGAGAGAGGCAAGCACTTGCCCTGAAAAATTAAGGCCAAAAAAAATAATAGGTAATAACACTTATTCTGCAAGCTACACAGTTTGTAGCTAGTAGTTTTGATTTGTGAAAAATAGTTTTTTATTTTCAGTAGCAGTTTCTAATGGTAAGGGGGAGTCACTTTCACAATAACATTTATTGGGGGGATCAATCATTTCTGAAACAATTAAGCAAGGGTGAATTGGAGAGTTGGATTAAAAATCTTCTTAGCTTTCTCAAAATGGCTGCACCCTACTCCCACCCCCACCCCCCCAAAGGAATATCATTTTTCAAAACAACAAGCAGTATCTTCAAAGTTAAAGATCATGGCATTCTGTAGAGAAGTGATGTTGAATTTGGGACCGTGATAGACAGTGTAATAAAAATTAACTCAAAGGATCGAATAAAGGGGAAAATATCCCAATTTTTCCAAGGTGGATGAACTTGGATATGCAAATACAGAAGAACCCTTGTAACTTGAACTTTGAAGCGAAATAGGTAATGTAACATCAACAGCAGAAACATCACTTTAGTATGAAACAAACAAACAGCAAGAGCAGCATTACTGGTCCACAACCAGTAGTCACCTTCATATCTCAGACAGCACTTTTCTTCAACACGTTTTTAAAATGAAGCCAAAGGTTAACTAAGTGTATCAAGCACTTGATGGCTGCTTAACGGAGGTGATAACAATAAGAGAACTCTCAGCTAGATGGCCAGAAGGTCACAGGTTGCAGTGGCTTGATAGAAGTGACCATTTAATAGAGGCTTAATTTACAATTCTTTCCTAAATTCATTACGGCACGGGACTTGCAGGTACATTCAGAGTACCATATACATTTTAACGTAAAAGTTGATATTGCTCATTTATGTAGCATCTGGATTGTCCTCACACTTTCTCAGCTCCTTCTCAAGTAATTCCTCATTCACTCTGTGCTTCATTAAAAATGTTCCATTTAAGTGAAACACTGGAATTTCATATTTATACTTTGAAAACCATGCTTCGTTGCCCTTTTCTGTGATATCCACTTCCTCAAAATGAAACTGAAAACAAAAAAACAATGACCAGTTTTAACCAAACATTAGCACATTTTTTAAAAGAAGAGGAACTGAATAACAGAAGTCAGCCCTTACAGAGCAAGTGAGACTCATTTTAGCAAATGGCACTCTCCCTTATTTGGTCTAGTGCAGGGCTGGGGATGAGTGGTCTACATTTGTGGAACCAGCAGTTTTTTTGGGGGGGGGGGGTCCAAAAAAATATTAATTTCGTGATGCTAGTTTAAAAAAATTTCTTTAATTCTATGCTGAAACAAAGGGAATCAGGGTTAAAGAAATAAGAGCTGTAATATAATATGTCTTAAAGAGAGTGGCAAAATGAACTAGTGCTGTCTTAAAGTTGGTCAGGTTTTGAAAAGCCTCAGCAGGATTGGGATTCACTGACTGACTGATTGATTGATGATTTATTGATTGATTGATGAACAGACCCTGCGCTTGAAACTTTCTAGTACTGCCTTGGCATCATCACAGAGTGGACAGACCTGCTAAAGACAATAAACAACTGGAATAAGAATAACTTTGCTTCTCATCAGTAAATCCTCTATGAACAGGTGGCTAGTTCAGTCTCAAACCTTATATTGATTTATGTATTCAGCCGGAAAGTAGAGTTCTACAAGTAAGGAGTGTATACCTGCCAACTTTTTCTGAGATATAAGCGTCAGATTTTTATCCTGGGAGTGCTGGGATTTTTGAAGACGACACGATCATTCCCGAAGAAGTCCGAAGGCTTCCGAAGACGTCCGAAGTCTTCCGAAGACGTCCGAAGTCTGCCGAAGTCTGCCAAAGGCGAGCTCGCTCCCAGTGCTTTTCACTTCAAAAATCAGAGGTCACGAGGAAGGTATTGCCATTTATTCATTTTACACATGGTTTTCGTTCCTTACATGGGTCTGAGTTAACGTATTTTTGGAAATTGTGTCAAGCAGGACGGCAACAACTCACATTTTTCAATCAGGCGTGAGAAATTGGCGCGCAGGCGTGAGCCGGCGTGAGATCGAAGTTTTCAACCCGCAGGCGTGAGAGTTGGCAGGTATAGGAGTGAAATGTTTCATCTATGCATCTAATATATCAGCCAATATAGAATGTTCATATTTGTTCAAGAAAGGGTCTTTATGAACATTTTCCAATTTTAAATTTTTTTCCAGAGATGAGCAGCATCTCTGAGACACAAAAAGCATTTAGATGTTGTGGAGTGAAAATGTATTAAAACCCGGATTGAAAATTGTGCTGTTAACTTATACATTATAGGCTATACTTACAAATTTTTCATATACAAATTTCAGCTAGTGTTACCTTGGTATACAACGTTAGGATCGGAAGTGAAGGTTTAGTTGAAGACAATCTTAACTCAGCACGACCTAAAGCCTTAGGCTGTAACTTGCCAGCTATGGACACTGAAAATTTCCATACTTTCGAACCCATTTTAGTTCATTTTGCACCTCTCAATTGCAGGGAAGGAATGAAAGAGTCCTGGGTGGGTAAGCCTGTGGTATAAGCCGCTGGTTTTCTTTCACTGTACTGTGGGCTCGAACCTAGAACGTCGTCACGGTAGGGCTGAAAATTTTTACCAAAACAAGTAATTCTACGAGAGTTAAGTATGTGAAGAAACAATACTGTATTAAGACGGAATCCATCAGCAAATTGGGTAACTCAGTGGACAAAAACCTTGTACCAGAATAGATTAAACAATACTCCATTCTCTTTTACATTACAGATAACTACCGGTAATTGCATCTAAGAATGCGATATTGTTTAAATTTTTCTGGTACAAGGTTTTTGTCCGCTGAAAATCAAAATTACCCAGTTTCCTGATGGGCTCCGTCTCAATTCAAATGATCGGGAAAAGTATTTCATAACATACAGAATTTTCAAGTTTGATCGTCCGTCACTGTCAACAACAACACTCCTATTCAGGACTACGGTCACCCGGACGATCAAACTCAACCTACTTTTGAAATGACTCCTGGGTTCAAACCTTTCACAGTTATACAGAATTTTGCATTCTTTTACATCACGCTCACCCGCGCTTCGGATAGTCCACCAGTGGAGCCAAACCCATATTCGCCACATGAAGTAGCTCCCTTCCCCCCACCCCTTACTGAATATACGAAAGAGAATGAGGACATGGCACGGTCGGATATTTAAGATGCGGCTACTGGTCCGTGACACAGCGACAGAACTGGGGCTTACAACAAAACGGTCAAACGAAAAATAGAGGGACCGCAGTCAGGACAAATCAGTGTTAAGATAATTAAAAACAATGTGTGGGTAATTACAAAAAAATGAGAATATGCACTAGCCGCCTAAGTGGCAGGCGTTCGTAAGGGAATGGGAAGGCAATTTGGGCACGAGACCGTACGCGAGAGAGAAGGAAGCTTCTCACGCGCCCAGAATCCCTTTTCCCTTCCCTTTCAAACACCTGACACTCAGGCTATGAGCTAGACAAGGCTAATGTTGCTAACAAAGTCTATTGTTCTCTCTCATCAGAGCATTAGTTTCGTCTGTGGGGTTCGCCGTTTGACCCTGACCATAATCTACTCCATGCTAACCTCCTTTTTTACTCTTGTGCTGATCAGCTCTTCCCGCTTTGCATTTCTTCTGATTTCCTCGCTACTCTCTTCTATCCTGGTACATTTTGAACATCCTGCTTAACTTAACTTTATAAAAACGTATTGCAAAAGGTGCGCTACTTTTATCTTATGAGGAAAGCCTTTCACGTTGGAGACGACGGACCATTAGAAATAGTTTGGAAAAAAATCACGCACACTCAGAGACCACCAAATTAAACTCTTTGGTTAGTTTTATTTTTCAAGGCGTAATTGGTTACATTTACTCTTCGTCGTCATAAGAATATAATTATTTTGTCACAATAGCGCGGCAACCTACAGATACCCTATATTATGCAAAAATAACTATCTAATCATGTTAGAGACAGACCATGGGTATTTTGAGCGTGGCTTGGATTTTTAGAGAGATGCTGCGATTTCAAAGGAAGGTAACGGCGAGTTTCGCTGCACGAATCGAAAGACGCAACATTTTTTAATTAAGGTATAATATATGTGGCGGATCCAAACCTTCAGATAAGGGGGGCACGGTCATCCAGACCCTGAGATAAGGGCGGCCCGGCCTCAAGGAAAAATTTTTTTTTGGCCTTTTGGGCCTCAGTTTGGTCTAAAAATAAGTGGGGGCCTCCCCTCGATCCGCCAGTGCTTCAATAAAGGAACTCGGCTCATGAAACGGTTTTGTTTTTATTTTTTGTTACCAGTTTTCTTGTTAATTAACTATTTCATTCTTTATTTGTTATTGAAAACGTTGTTTTCTTTTCCCTCGAACAAAAAGTGCCTAAATGAATTACTATATTTTACAATTTTTATCATTTTGAAAATGTGTATGCCCTGTAAAGCAGTGCGAGGCGACTGCTTAAATCTGCTGCAAACCCATCATCCATCATTCCCACTGGTAAGCTGTTAAATACGACCTGTGAGTGAAGTGGTCAGTCACAGGGATAACTAACACCAGACAATTTTATTGAGAAACTTTGAGTGTCTCGTAAGTTGTTTTAAATAGCAAATAATTACCATAACTTAGCAATTTCTGATGCGCTCATTGGTCAAGATGGACGATGAGAGTATTGATAATATATATGTTGAAGTCTCTTGTTTGTGACCATTTAAGAAACTTGGCTGAAATAGGTTATGTAAAACATTCAGTGTTATTTTTAAAAATAAATACGCCACAATTTTCCTTGCCTTTACAAAGATGAGATCAAAATGTTCAAAACGCTGCAGTGACACAACTACTCACCCGGTTTTTCTTGACTTAGATCCTAAGGGATCTAGACTTTGAATCTTACTCTTAAAAGAAGGATAGTAAATGGTGCATGTAAAACCCAGGACTTGCAGTGATGTCCTGACCTTGAGACACAAGACCTCTAGAGCATATGGGTGAACAATGAGGACAGAGTGAAGGCAGGAGCATACCTCCTTCCTTCACTTTCCCCTCCATATCATTGCCCAAATGCTTTATTTTCCCTCTCCCCAGCCTCCCTAATACGCAAAAAATCATCTGTGTGTGGAGGAGAGTGAATATAGTATTGTAAAGGTGAAGAGGATTAGTAATTATATTGTTATATAGCTGGACAATGTTGACAGTTGACAGTTGAATGTTGAATGTTGACCAACGACTGCCATTAAAGTGAGGTTTAATGAATTTTCAGCTTCAAAATTTCCAGCTATAATATAAATCACACTAGTTTCTCAGGAAACAGTTAATTTTGTTTCCCTCAATCTCATTGGACCAGTCATTAAGTGTTCAATAATCACTTGACGACTTTGCAGTCTAAATCTGCAGTAACAAGCCACCTGCTGTGATATGATCTCCACCACCTCCAGTCTGCAGGACCTGAGTACAGACTAGCACTGGTGCCACACAGATTTCATAATCATGCTCCTCCCAGCATGACACAGGTGAACTGGGATTGAATTGAACTCTGGGACTGCCGGGTACAACACTTTTGGAGAATGAATCATCCATGAATAGTTTTGACTTCTTGGGGTCGATTTCCTCAGAGCCACAGACATGCCTTGTGGCTGTCAATGAAGCCTTTGCAACAGCTGCTTGAGTATTCTTCCAGTTTGATCCTTTAGTAGTTAGAATGGCTTGAAATGCTAGAGTATGTATATGTAATCTTGTCAGCTCTCTGATCTTTTTTCCATTCTTGTAATTTTCTTTAGAAACTTTGTACACATCTCTCATCAAATCAAGTACAGTAGCGACTCTGGGTTTCTGGCTTGATACCATGGTAATATTTCCATAAAGTAGTTTACTCCATAAATTCGGCAATTCTTGTTCATTCATTCCCATGGAACCTGCATATGGTATTACATGCTGCAACAGTTCATCAAAAAATGTTTCTTGATGAAATGGTGCCATTTCAAAATGAATAGGGACTTGAGATTTGTCAAGAAAAGATGACATCCTTTTCAACATTTCATTGCTTTCCCCAGGATGGAATCCTGGAAAGTTGTCTAGCATATGAAGCCCTGCAACTACCAAAATGGATGGTGAAAACTGCTGAACCTTCTCTTGAAACTTGTTCAGTGATTTTAGGTAAGGATTATGTTCATCACTGTGTATAACCAATCTATTAGCTCTCTGTGACTCATATGTTCCCCATGGCAAGTGTGCAAGATATTCTAGTATAAGGTGGATATCATCAATGTCAACATTGTCTCCGATGGCAGACATGTTATCTGGCAGCATGTTTATCAATTCTGCCGAGGAATCAGCTGCAGCAAGGACATGGCATCCCTCTTTAACAAGTCTTTTACCGATCTGCAACCCACTCCCTCCTACAAGCTTACGTGTTCCTTCTAGAGTCAAGGCTTTGACCACCATCTTGTGAAAAAGTTCCTTATCTTTCATGTAGCGTCTGCCAGAAATGAAAACAGTACAAATATTTAGCCATAAAAAGAAATATGGATGGCAAGATTACATTGTTGCTCAGTGATAACTCATTCATCTTTAGCCTGTGAATACAGCAATCTCTCCTTGCCCCGTGCCACTAGGGACATTTTGAGGGAGAGACATCTGCAAAAATTCCATACATATCAACATTTTATTGATTAATCGAAAGAAATTGATGGTTACAACTTTTTTCACTGTTAGCATCATTGATTTTCACAATTTATCATTATTTAATAACAATTTCAATGCCATCAAGGATCCCACCATCCGTCTCTAAATAAGGAGGAAAACTGGCATTTGTTTGAAAGACTTGTGTTCAGCTATTGATCAGTGATATCATACGTTTTTATTTGCTTTTCCATTTACTTTCAATTTGCACTTCACTGATTTCTGATCAGCACTAGCTCTCTTCAACCCCATTTTTGATTTGATAATGTTAACCTTTCTTTGAACCGTTGAATGGAATTAATATACTAATTATTGCTACAACTTGTCCATCCAAAGCAACAAAAATAGAAACCTTATGTTCTTGAAACATTAAGCCATTCTTTGCCATGGACACCCATTGAAAAACATTGACAGATATTTTGTGCCAATAAAATTCAACAGGTAGCTTTGATTAAAATAGATAACATTGGCCAAATCAACAACATTATTGGTCACAACAGTTAATTAATTTTTCCTCCATTCAATGTTATCAATTTTTGGGTAACACACACTCTTCATCTGTTTACAGGTCCTGACATCCATTCACTGCCGAACTTAAGACTTTCACTCGACTTGTCATATATCTCAAGTTAAAACTGGAAATATTGTAAAAAGAAAGCCATATGCCAGATCAATGTGTCAAGCAAAATTCTGCAAAAAGTTGTTATTAAATGGTGGGAGATGTAACTGCCACGACATGACATCTTCCAGTTGTTCCAAGAATGTACATTCAAAAGTGAGCTTTAGATTCAAGGTGGAGAATGAGCACTACTAGGAGGAAATTGAACTTAAAGTTGTTTCGCATATTCTAAAAAAATAGACACCCGGAAAGCTTCATTGTATTTTTGGAGGTCAAGCCCTAACCTGATTGCAAAATGAGAAAACCTCTAACATTAATTTTGATAACTTGCTACCATTACAATAACATTCTTGATAAAACTCATAGTAGAATGATGGCCCCTGGTTCATAGAGTGCCTGAGAAGAGCTTGTCCTCATAGTTGTGTATGTCTTAGAATCTAAAGCTCTCCAATATCTCCCCACATAAGAATATTAGTTTGTTTTTATAATATTTGATTACTTTTTTTTTCATTTTCCTTGGAAGTGTGCAAAAACTTACGGTCAAATATGAAAGAAAAACTGACATTTCTGATAAATAGGCATTGAAATGATGGCATGAGACTGACCAACCATCTCACACCAATGATCTTACCTGTGAATCTTAGGAATTTAAAGATGAAGCTGCCAAAAATAGTATTCCACCCTAATTCAAGTCATTAGTCCCTTTTACTGTGAATTTTAGAGGGAGTCAAATGGGGCCATTAGGGGGTCAACAACAGGTCAGCTGACTAGGGGTAAGTGTCTTGTTGGAACCCCTTATAATATCTTGACGTCACCACTCAAACTGTCCAGGAATCGAAATTTATCAAACTCAACCAAACTTAATTCAAAAATTTAGCACAATTGAACCTATAAATTTGCCTAACAGTTCCATTAAGTTTGATTTCCGAAAACTCAGTGGAATCCAGTGAAACTTAATCGAATGTTCTACATCATTATTCAAAATAAAGAATATTTTTTTTCAGATGCATAGAATCAGGAAAGCAGCATAGAAATTAGCAAAGACTCAACAGAGAATCAGGTGGAACATCTGTATCTTTACCAAAAAATTATGTACAATCCACTACAATTTTGTACAGTTATCACCCTATAGAGTCAACTTACCAAAAAGTCATGCACGTAACAACTGAGCCAGGCATTGCAATGAACTGAATTACTTAACAACAACTGATTGTTCCCATCAAATTAGCGACCTTTTAATTGTCACAAGAAAGCTTAGTGGACGTACGTAAGATTCTTACTAGGGAAGAATTGATGCCATGCCCAGGCTAACGGAATTATGTATCTTGACAAACTCTTACAACATGAAGCCAATGGCTGAAAATACTTTGTAAGTAAATGCAAAAATCTGACTTAAAAAAGATTGACTGCCTGTTTTTGGCATACTTTCTAAATGCTTCAGCTGATCCTTTTCTGGATTTCAAGTGATTTACTAAGATATCGGAACAATTTGAGCAAGTAAAGCAAATTTTGTTTGAACTAATTTTGTTTGACATTAGTAAAATGACTTAAGGCGTTGTAAGCGAACAGGATGTCCATTAATTTTTGCAAGATGACTTATTGGCCAAACAACCTTTTACCTGTATAACATCCCACAGCTTTTTTAATCAAATGTATGGTCAACTCTGACCACCAAACCTAACTGAACTCAATCCCATCAAAGTTCAATTGCTTTAACTTTTTTGTGAGAGTTAGATTGTGCTCAATTACCGAACTTTATTGAATTTTTTCAATGAAGTTTTATTAAGCTCAATACATTGAATAAAACTTTTTATTTGGTTCAAGAAGTAACGTCAGGGTAATATGCATAATTCTCTATGTTCAAATCCCCCATAATACACCCTCTGTTTGCCCCTCAAATTTTGCAGAAACCATTGTTTTCAAATGCTACTGGGAGTCATTTTCCAAAGAGCATTTGAAGACAATAACTCATGCCAAATTTGGGGGGCAAACAGAGTGTACTATGAGGGACTCAAAAATAGTTAATAGGCCATTATGGATGGAAGCGAGGCTGGAGGTGACCTTGTTTTGATACAAACCTTCCTCCTTTATTATGTAAATCAAGTTGTTCTTATGCTAACTAGTATTTTTTATGGACAATTTCCATAGCCAAGCAAAGGAGGTTTTTATCAAAACAAGGTCAACCTCAACCTCAAATTCACTTGAAGGCTAGGGTGCTTAGTCTACAACTGTAAAATGGACTACTGACCCAGGAACTGTGCAGAATTATGCATCAGTCAATTCCAGCTGTGCCCAGTCCCCCCCTCCCTGGCTGGCCCCCCGGGAATTAGAATTTTTTTGGCCTTGGATGGCAAATTCCCGGGTGTGGGGATTCTTGAGCTGGCAAAAAGTAACCTGGCCTTCGCCGAAGGCGGACGTGTTCTTGCTAGCTCCTTTAGATGAAATTCAAAACTTGTAAAATAATGTAATCAACGAAGGCTGCTTGGCTTTCATTCGCTTAAATAACATGGGAAAAGAAGACGCCCGAGCCGATAGTCGTAAACGGTTAAGGGAAAGCGGCTCACAGACTGACGGGGAAGATGCGTTCGACGAAGCCGACGGCCATTGTCGTGGGGCTTTTGCCAAACTAGATGAAGTCAGTGAAAAGCTCGACAAAGCGCTAACAAGACTCGGCGAGTTAGAGGCTATGCAAGATAGAGTGGCAGAATTGGAAAAAGAAAATAAAAATTTACAAGAAAGCCTGAACACCGCTCAAGCCGACATCGACGACCTAAATTCGTCTTCAACCACCACGTGTGCAACACTGGAAACCCACGCAAAGAATCTGGAAGATCTCAGTGCTAAAATAAAACATCTTGAGTGCCGCAACATCAAGTTAGAAGCATACACAAGACGTGAAAATCTAAAAGTGTTTAATATTCCAGAAGGAAGAGGTGAGTCAACTTCTGCTGAAGATCAATTGAAAAAAGTGATGCGCGATAAACTTAAGATCCCAGAGGAAGATATCGAACAGATCCATTTTGAACGCGTTCACCGCATCCCTACTAAGAAAAATACCAGTCAAGGACAGAACTCCAAACCTAGGCCTATTATAGCTAAATTTAGCTTCTTTCAAGACAAGGAGTATGTTTGGTCTTTTGTTAAAAACTTGAAAAACACTAACATTTCAATCGCGAATGATTTCCCCCGGGAAATTGATGAGATACAGAAAACGTTATATCCCATCTTGAAAAAGGCCAAACAGAGAAAGCAAACAGCCTATTTCAAAGTTGATAAGCTAATTATAAACGGGCAAATCTACAGAGGTGAAGAAACAACCAATCTCCCATACTACGGTCTCATTATGGACACAAGAAACAGCGGAAACTAAAGCCAAAGCGGTCCCAGCGCGACAGCACATCAATAGTTAAGTTTAGTTCAAGGTTTATGTGTGTAATAAGTGTTAAACTATTTAACCCTCCTTGTTTAATTAGAAATGTGAATGCTCTGGAAACTTCTTACTTGATATGTTACTGTATGTTTTTCTGTAGATTAATAATTTATTTTAGGGCGAATATTATCGTTTATGTGCACTATATTTTCTTGCACTCTGCTATACCATCGATTTCATTTTTATTTTATATGACTTCTTCTATAATACCACTTCCCCGATTCAGCTCTAATGACCGATCATTCTCTTAATCTACTATCTCTCAATGCGAGGGGACTAAGCAATTTCAGAAAAAGGCGAACGATTTTCACGTGGTGTCGAAAACGAAACTCGGATATAATATTCCTGCAAGAAACTCATTCGACATTGTCAACACAGTTAAATTGGAAAAACGAATGGGGTGCAGAACTTATTTGCTCCCACGGGAGCTCAAACTCGAGGTGTTGCAATCTTAATCAAAAAGGTCTTGATTGCGTTATTCACTCTCAAATTGTAGATACATCGGGAGGTATATCGTTGTTAAAGCCGCTATCAAAGATAAAATGTATGTTCTTGTAAACATTTATGCACCAAACAAAGACGAAGACATCATTAAATTCCTCAAAAATGTGTTATCTAAGCTGCAGACCGAAAATTTAGATTCAGAAGAAAATATTGTGATTGGAGGTGATTTCAATTGTCCTCTGAATCCTACATTGGACAAAAAAGGTGGCATAATGACGCCTAGGAAATCTGTGATAAATTTCATGAACGATGTCCAAAGTCAACTAGATCTTGTAGATATATGGAGAGTTCAAAACCCGCAAACTAAAAGTTTTACCTGGAGTCAACGATCTCCGCCGATATTTTGTCGCCTTGATTATTGGTTGATTTCTAACAATTTACATGACTGGGTCAAAGCCACGAATATAATCCCCGCCATTAGAACTGACCATTCTGCTATCTATTTAGAATTTGGGAACGTGGACAAAGAGGCTAAGGGTCCTGGGTTCTGGAAGATGAACACCTCCATATTGGAGGATGATGAGTACATTGATGACCTTACAAAAATGGTACCAATTTGGATCACGGAAGGCCGAAAAGAACTTTCCGACCACCGTAACATCTGGGACTGGATAAAATATAACATAAGAGCGCATGCTATAAAATATTCCAAAAAGAAGGCAAAGGAGAGAAACGAAAGAGGATTAAAACTTGAAAAAGAATATACTGAAGCGAAACAGGCTTTCGAAACGAACCCCAATGATTTGAATGGCAACAATTTAAATGCGGCTAAGGATAAGCTCGAATCATTTTATGATGAAAAAGTCAACGGAATAATAATCCGCGCCCGAGCACGTTGGCATGAACACGGCGAGAAAAGTACCAAATATTTTCTAAACTTAGAAAAAAGAAATCATGTAAAAAAGCATATAAGGAAACTAGTAATCAGCGGCGTCGTAAAGACAGATCCCTATGACATTCTTCAAGAACAAAAACGTTTTTATCGAGAGTTATACAAAAGTTCAAATAGTGATGCGGAAAACCGTCAGAACATTGTAAAGTTTCTAGAGAATTTAAATATACCTCAATTAACCGAAGAACAAAAGTTGACCTGCGAAGGCAAAATTTCAGCTGAGGAATGTTACAATATCCTCGAAAGCTTTCAAACCAACAAAACTCCCGGGAATGACGGAATTCCTATAGAATTCTACAAAGTGTTCTGGCCTTTAATAAGCGATCCTTTTCTTAAATGCGTGATCGAAAGCTTTGAAAAAGGTGAAATGTCTTGTTCTCAAAAACAAGCGGTAATTACTCTAATAGAAAAAAAAGGAAAAGATCGTTCATATATTGAGAACTGGCGTCCAATCTCTCTCGTAAACGTTGACACAAAAATTATGTCCAAAGTGATCGCCACTAGAATTAAAAATGTTCTTCCAAATATTATACACCATAACCAAACTGGATACGTGAAAGACCGATATATCGGCGAAACAATTAGATCAGTTTTCGATATTATGGATTTCACTGCAAAAGAAAATATTCCAGGACTAATGATATTTATTGATTTTGAAAAGGCATTTGATAGCGTAGAATGGGAATTTCTTCTCTATTGTTTGAAATCCTTCAATTTTGGCCCTAATTTCATCCATTGGGTTCAAACGTTCTACAGAAACATACAAAGCTGTGTGATAAACAACGGACTCTCATCTGAATACTTTAATCTTGAACGTGGGGTACGGCAGGGGGACCCGCTCTCTCCTTACCTCTTTGTAGCTACTATAGAAACATTAGCAATTGCGATTCGACAAAATAAAGATATCAATGGTATCTCTATTGGGAGTGAGGAGACAAAAATTCTTCAATACGCAGATGATACGACAGCAATACTTGCCGACACAAGCTCTGCTACTGCCCTTTTTAGGCTGTTAGATGATTTCAAGATTGTCTCTGGCTTAAAAATTAATTGTTCCAAAACGGAAGCTATGTGGATAGGTTCTTCAAGGAACTGCAAAGCACAGCCTTTTGGAATTAAATGGCCTAACGAACCGATAAAGGCTTTAGGAATTTATTACACGTATGATCAAAAATTGCTTCTTGAAAAGAATTTCATAGAAAGATTAGACAGTATTAAAAACCTGACTAGAATTTGGTCCTCTAGAGGACTCTCTATTTATGGCAAAATTACACTTATCAAATCTCTATTAATCCCGAAATTTGTTTATGTGTCATCTTTAATACCTACCCCAAAAGAATTTGTAAGCCAGTTAAACCAGTTATTATTTCAATTCTTATGGAATGGTCGTGATAAAGTCACACGCAGATCGGCGATAAATGAATACTCCAACGGAGGATTAAAGATGATTGATTTTGATAGCATGATAATATCGCTTCGATTGGCATGGCTAAAAAAGAATAGCTAGCTCAAATGATGGCACCTGGAAAAGGTATCTGACACATCATCTAGAACGCTTTGGCGGCCTTTTCTTGTTTCATTGCAATTATGATGTTAGTATCCTTCCACTGAATATTTCTCTATTCTATCTAGAATTACTGCAGTGGTGGTCAGAATTTAGAGATACGTTCTCTTCAGAAAAAGACTGGCGTTATATTCTTTGGAATAACAAACAAATACTCATTAATAATAAAACAGTTTATTATAAAAGCTATTTCGA
This sequence comes from Porites lobata, assembly GCA_942486035.1. Lineage (NCBI taxonomy): Eukaryota > Metazoa > Cnidaria > Anthozoa > Scleractinia > Poritidae > Porites > Porites lobata. Next base: position 1,053,612 of record CALNXK010000058.1, on the reverse strand, counting down.
AGCTGGTGTAGTTCACATCAGCGATCTATCCTTTGACTTAAATAACAAAGATTCCTTTTCCTTAGTTTCTAACAAGATTTCTGAAACTAATTTTTTAGTTTGGGCAGGTCTTCGACACTCCATCCCTTCCATTTTAAAAATTTGGACTCATAAATCAACAACAGGTGAACTTTCTCTAAAAATTGACGATAATATATTTGATGTCACAAAGAAAAAATCTAAAGACTATTATACTTTACTTGTAAGCAGAAAGGCTCTCTTTCCAACTAATGTAAACAAGCTGCAAAATGAATTTCATTTCACACTCGAGGAAGTTAAACAAATTTTTATGATCCCGCATAGTGTTGCTCTTGAAGCATATGTTAAGGCATTTCAATACAAAATTCTTAACTCCATTCTCTATACTAATGCTAAACTTTACAAAATTGGCTTTAAATTGAATGACTCGTGCTCATTTTGTTCATCTGAACCAGAAACGCTATATCACTTCCTATATCTTTGTCCTTTCTCGGTAGATTTCTGGCGTGACTTCGAAGTATTTTGGCACCAACTTTTAAAGGAAAACATTCGACTTTCGTTGCAAGATGTTTTAGTTGGAATGATACGACAAAACTCCCCTTCTGCTAAGCTTCTAAACTATCTAATTATGATTGGGAAATAGTACTTGTGGGATTGTAGAAGAAGTCAAATTCTTCCGAATATATATGGATTTAAAAAGAAAATTGCTGTAAAATATGAAACGGAAAAATATATGTCTGCAAAGCAAAAAAGCAAAGGATTTCTTTGAAGCTAAATGGATAGTGTCGCCTCTTGTAAATGCTTGACTATTTAAAGGTTTTAATATGCATCCACTTTCTGTATGTAATTAATATATTATTTACATTATATTTTGTAAACATTTCTAGTTTGTTTGAATATCAGTGTTAATTTGTTGTATTATATTATTAGTATTAGTGGTATTAGTTGTAACATTATAATTATGTAGGTAAGTAACTAATTTGCTGTATTAATATCAATTTGTTTCAATAAAGAATTATATATTTAAAAAAAAAAACAAAAAAAAAAAAGCCCTGGGGTAGGAACGAAAAAGAGGGAATTGCCCCATCCTCCATCAACACTGCAACATTTTTCATTGATCGCACAGTCGAATAGTGCCGTTTTAAGCATTTTAATGTGTGATTTTTTGCTTCAATTAACATCTTCCTTTGTAATATCGCTTGGATTCTACCTAAGACTTCACGCAGCAAAGACATGCACCAGTTTATAATTTTAGCAGTGATGTAAAATTATTGACATATTTTAAATCAATAGAGTGCTCTAAAGTTACATTTTATGAATAGTTTTATATATAATGAGGTTGTTTTTCAAAATAATATCAACAGAAATTTGATTCAATACCAAAACACGTTGGTTAGTGTCGATAGCTCCCGATTTCACTATGTAATTCTGGCTTGATAAGTAATGAAGAAATGCATGCATAAAATCAAGAACATGCCTTTACAACCCCTTCAATTTTTTCCTCACACTGTCCTTGACAGACGAGCCAATCCACTTTCTTTCCCAGTAAAACCCTCTGTGTAAGTTATATTCTGATAGGAAACCACCTGCGTATCAAAAGCCCTGGAATGGCCCTAGGGTTGGCAAATGCCCGGCCCGCACACAGCACAAAATTTGCAAATGCCCCACCCCCGGGCCTAACAAGGCGGGCAAATGCCCCGCAGTAGCCCTGGGAAGTGGGGGGGTGGTGCTGGGCGAAGCTGGAATTGACTGATGCTTTAACATTAATCATATGTAATGTAGGCTAACCCAAACTTCAAGAAAATGTGATAATTCCTATGAAAGTTTGTTTAGTTTAGTGGTATTAAATACTTACGATGAGGCTGCACTATGATTAAAGAAAAACGCAAAGGTTTCTAGAAATTCCTTCTCGGACTTGACAACGTCGTGCGCCTTTGCTTCTTTAGGTGGCTCTAGGTTCATCGCTTCTAAGAGGTCGAGAGAATCGACAAAATAATCCACGTTTGCCTCGAAGCCACATGCCACCTTGGGTGTTCCTTTCAAAGGGTTTTCTTGTTCTACAAGTTTTAGTCCATCTAAAACTGCCAGAACACGTTTATATTGACTAGTTACGTGTTTGTAGTAAAAGTAGGCTGCCACGACAATCCCGATTGTCAATATTGTAGCTAAAATGTTGGCCATTTGTTTCCAAATTGAGCCCAACGATGATTCTAAAACAGATCTAGATCAACAGTAACTTGGTGAAGATGAAAATTACAGCTACAGATGTGACTATTTTCCGTGAGTACAAAGCACAAAAGCAAGGCCCTCCGGGAAAGCCGCTGACCATGTATTAGCTTGGGAGAATGTGCCTCTTTCGAGGGGTGGGTAAGTGGGGGGGGGGCGCTTGCAGCTGTTGGTGAGGTAGGGCAAGAGGTAGGGTTCATTTTTATTCGGGGAATTTGAGCCCAAAGTTTACTTCTTATGTGCAGGGTAAATTTCTGTTAGTTGAACGCAACAGCGTGTTGCTATGGAGTACGTCAATCTCGAGAAAACTTAGATTTTTTGGAAAACTCTAATTCAACAAAAAGGTACAATTCGACTTCCTAAAGTTTGAAGTTTATTAATTCATAAATACGTAGCGCTTCGAATACTGAATTGCGTATTTAGTCTATTTACGTTACAAAAATTAAACTATAGATCTAAACATTAACTAATCTATCTTAATTAAAAGGAATAAAAGTGAAGAATGATCATCGCAGTAAATTTTCCAATTTAAGCATGGAAAGAAGAAGCAAGCCTGAAAGAAAAAAAAAAATCAGGGCTTCATCGGTGCGTTGCTCTACCAACTGAGCTATGAAGCCACACATTGGGAGCGAGGTCAATTTATCAAAAATGAATTATTTCATATATATACTTCATTTAAAAGGAATAAAAAAGCTAACAAGAAATGAGATTCTAAAAAAAGTTATCGAAATACAAGCTGCGAAATTCCGACTCTAACCTATACGTTAGGGCCTGTTAACATGGAGGTGGGGGACCCCTGGTAGGTGAGGTAACGCGCTTTGGTGGGTAAGCCGCCTGTTCACATAATCTCTCATTTTCATTCGATCACGTTTATATGATAGGTAGGCTGACCCGCCGCATGTTACCACACCTTTTTGGGGTCCCCCCACCTCCATCTAAAAAGGCCCTTAGTCATTAAGACATGAAAAGATGAAGCTATTCTTAAAACAGTCGGTTTTAAAACGTGGCACGTTAAAAAGTCGCGCGCGCCTTAATGAATAAGTAGATTCGTACGGTGCAGGTAATAGGCTGATTTAGCAACAGACTGGGAAACGTCATTTGACGACGGGAAAGCGGGCGGTAAGGACTGAACTCGACTTCCGGTGCCCAATTTGCCGCTGTGCCATTGGCCAAGCCAGTTGTTTGATTTGCGCGCGCAGTCGTCAACTGACGTTCCCGTTCTGTTGCTAAATCAGCCTAATAACTTATAAAGGCGGTGATTGTTGTCATTTACAATCATCATGTGAAAAAGTGACTCACATATTTGGTCGTGGCGGGTTGTTAACTCCTTAGCAAGAGCCTCATGATAGCTAACACCTGGGCAGGTGATAGACATTGCTCTCTTCTCTGCTCGTTCTAATTCTTGCATTAAATATTTAGGCAAATTCAAGTGAAAGGCCGGTACTGCATAGTCCATAATTGATCTAAAACAACTAGAGTAGAAGAGCCCTAAATCAGTGGGAGTAGTCTTAGCTCTCCTAAGTTGTACCAAAAAATATAATTTCTTGGAGGCCTTCTTAACAATTTCATTAATATGGATATTCCAGGTCAAATCACTGGAAATATTGAGACCCAAAAACTTTACACTGTCTACAACTTCTAAAGCATCGCCGTTAATGAGAATGGGCTCAAATTCGCGCTGGGATTTTGTAAAGGATATTCGCATTTCTTTACAATTATCAGTGTTCAGGTGGACTCTGTTTTCTAGTGACCATTGCACTACTCTATCTGTAGCACTTTGGACATTGCTAAGTTCTCCTTTCGCCACTGTTTTGGAGATAGTGGTATCATCTACATATTTCCATAAACGTGCGCTTTCGACAACATGGTCGTTAATCATAATAAAAAAAGCCAAGGCCCTAATTTGGTTCCCTGGGGGACGCCTGAGGGGACAGATTCCCACTCAGATACATATCCGTCACCAAGTTTGATTCTCTGAGATCTGTTTGACAGAAAGTCAATTATCCAATGAACTATACTATTTGGCACGTCCCACATGCATAATTTCCTTATAAGAATGCTATGGTTAATTAAATCAAAAGCTTTACGGTAATCGAACGAGGCAGTTCTTATAGTAGCACTGTCCCCCGCCGGTACCCTTAGTCCAGTCATGAAGCATGCCCAACAAAGCAAGCGTGGTTGTCACTGACCGTGGTTTAAGCTTCTAAGCAACGAGAACACTGACGCAGGTGCCGTCATGAGTTTGGTCTTTTGTTTCTTGGCTCGCTCTTACTTCTCTGTAAAAAGAACAAGTTTGAAAGTTTTTTTCTCTTGTTGATATATCCGACGTTGTCGAGTCACACCCAACTTAAAAAGAGAGAAAGATCAGGCTCAGTACCAATCGATACAGGTGCTAGAATCCTCTGTATCCACAACATCGGCCGTGTCGTTTTACATCTTGTGGTGGATCAAAGTTTTAAAGTAGCTTAAAAATTACCACCACAACCGTACTCAGATTAAGATGTAAAATTGTTATGATCAGACTACAATGACATCGGATTGGTCGTAGCAGCAAAAAGACGTCGTTATTTTTTTTTATCTGCAGCCATATTTCTCGGCACCGGGAACTTTTTTTCCAAAATCGTTCACGGGGGCTTTTTCCTCTAATAGCTGGCTCGATGTTTGCGAAGCCGTTTGAGTGAAATCTATGAGAGCGTTTATATCATAATGGAGAAATTTTGGAATGAAGTCGTTATAAAACTGAACAATCCTGACGTTCGGCCGTTTTCTGTAGAAAGCGAATTGCTTTTGAAATGCAATGTTACCTCATAGTAGTTTCATTGACTTTCAAGACGTGTTTGAAAAGATCATGGGGATCATATTACTATAAAGCCAGGGACTAACTACAAATGGATTTGTTTCAGGCATACATTGAGATGTTCTTGTTAGCGTTTTTGTAGATTGAAATTGATAACTTATACGGCAATAAAATAGGAGATACAATTCGGTATTTTTTTGTCGGAAACTTCATTGTAACAAGTTAAGTGAGGCGAGGCGAGGTCCTGCAAGTTTGCGTGTTTGAAGTAAAAATAAGCTAAAACTCAGTGGCTCCTGAAAACTACACAAAACGGTCAGTGTTACGTTGAAAAAAGTGGACATTTCTCGTGTAAGATATGTTCCGCTTTTCGCCTTTACGTTTTTAGCGTTGTTTTTTTTTAAATACAATCAAATAAGTTAATTATTCAGAAAAAGCTCGGGAAGTCAATGATCGTCCGCCACGTTGGAGACTGAGCAGTAGTCTTGGGACGTCTTCGAGTTTTCGCGATTATCCACCGAACTTCACCGAACAGTTATTGCTGATCTCATGCTCACTGCGGTCGTCAAAACATGAGAAGAAGGGAAGGAATTTCCCTCATATTCGTTTTTAAAAAGCAATTCCTTCAAACGAAATCAAATTTTTGATTCGGCTAAATGATTTTCGTTCTACCCGAAGATATTTTTGGTTAAGTTCGCCAGGAGTTCGTTATCGTCATCTAAATTAATTCACCTGATCACAGCTGATCACGAGATTTTACATGTGAACGAGTTGAGTTCATCGAAAAATTATTACAAATTTGTCGATTTAAGCTTAGATTTTATGTGGAAATGCTAAGCCATCTAATCAAGTTTGCTGTTGAGGGAGCCGCAGTGCACGATTCTTCGATTGCTAGTTCCTTTTACGTAGACTCAGATGATGACCCCGAGGAAAGCGACGAGCTTGTTTTTTGCAAGAATAATGTCTGTGTTCATCTCTCTTCTTTAAATGATTCACATACGCCAGGATACTTCAGGATTAATTCTAAAACACAGCAAAGTGGACATGTACGTTTACTGATAACGTGGACACCAAATTCTTTCCTCTGTGACAGCAACACGGAACTTAGTTTGGAGAACAGTGATGATTGTGAATGTAATAGCAGATTGCTCACTTCAAGCAACCCTTTAGAGACATTCAGAGTCGACCTGAGTGAAATGAAAACTTTGAGGATATTTTATAATCAAGAGGATCCCACTTGTGGCCAGCTAGTTATCGGGAATTTTGAAAATCACTACAAGGTTTTTCACTTTCATCGCGGGGGTCTTGATCGTGTTACTGACATTTTAGGTGAGTGGCACTGGTGTTCATTAGTAATCGATCCATTGGATTACGATGAACTTCGAAGAAAAACCTTTACAGTTGTGTCGAAAAAAAACCTGAAACATGGATTTCACCCAGAGGAAGGAAGATTCGATCCAATGTCCACGCAAAAGTGGAGAACTTTCTTCAATGACAGCGGTCAAATCGAGGACGTCGCAAATTTTCGGAAGGTGAGCTTGTCGGATTTGTGCCTTGACATGCATATATAGAGGGGGACATGGGGGTTTACGGTATTGCGGTATTGGACTTTTTTTCATGTGGTATTGCGGTAATTTTAATTTTAACGTGCGGTATTGCGGTATCATCTAGATCCAAGGTACGCGGTTTGTCATCGTTTTGGCTGACGGTATTCGGTGAAATAAGATTGTTCACGGTATTATGGTACCGTTTATTTGCGCTGTCCTTTCGATAGAGTACGCAAAACAAAACACAGTAAGACATAAAGGTCAATAAAAGTTAATATTTAGAAGTCTTAAGACATAACGGCAAATGATTACACCATTTGTGGGTCATTTTGTGACAGTTAATGGTCGACAATATACAATGGGATTGTTGTTGCATCCAATGATGAATGAGTCGTCTCAAGTTACCTTACCAGGCTTTTCAATCTGTGTACCTGTGCCGGTAATTCAAGGTCTTACACATTTTTTCACAATGGCTGAGGTCCCTGAGGTTGAAGACGGCATGGTTATTATTGACTGTGTAGCAATTTTTTATGAAGAGGGCAAAGGAGGTGAACATTATCGCAACAAGAATAAGTTGAGATGTCGGGTTTTGAGAATTGGAAAAACGCCTTGCAAAGTTAAAAGAGAAAATTTGGTAAGTTTGCCTCTTACCAGCGTGGCGTGTGAGACAGTCGAGATAGTTGACCCCTGAGAGACTGATGTGCTAGACTAGACTCACTTATCAAAACTCGCACTGGACGTGTGTGGAAAGGGTTTTGGTTGGTTTGTTTTTCACGATTTCAAGAGTTATTTTTATTGGAGTTAATTAGCTGTTCGGTCGACCTACCAAAAGGTTGAACGAATGTAGTTTACTTTTCAGTGGAAATTTGCAAACTACCAAAATATGTAAAAAACATGGACATCTGGTGCATAAATGCCTGAGATAATTAAACGCGCTAGATGAAAGCAACCATAAGTATGTGGAACCGATTATAAATGTGATTAAAATATGTGGTATCAGTATTCAGGCGATTTTCAATGTGTTATTTCGGTATTTGCCATTTTTTCATACAGTATTGCGGTATTGGATACCCTCCAATGTCCCCCTCATATATATCTTAATTAGCATTTAAAAACTATTTTGTAAAATCCAGCAGATAATCCAACTGTAGCATAAATCGTGGATTGTTAGCAAAATTTATTTTTTGGATTTTTGAATTTATAACCAAATTAATGAAAACACTTTATTGTATTTAAATACTCTTAGAAATAAGTGCAAAGAGAGGAGAAGTCGTTACGTCACGTTTACCACCTTACATCAGGCTGAACATCAGTTGACAATGGGAAAGAGAGCAGAAAGGACTAAACGCAACTTTCGGTGCGCAATTAGCTGCTCTGCCATTGGTCAAGCCAGTTGTTTGATTTGCGCACGCCGTCGTCAACGGACGTTCCCATTCTGTTACTAAATCAGCCTAATTAAGCCATAAACTCATCTGCGAAGTGTGGCTCACTGACAAATGTTTTTTATCTCGAATTTTGCTCTCATTTATTTGAAGGTTCTGGCCCAGATTGCCTCATTGTTCTCTGTAAAATACTTTTACTGCCGAGTGATTCCAAAATGGCCTCAAAAACACTCAACACAACACCAATCAAGTTTCTTGCTTAATTACGTCATTACATTGCAGACACCAAGAGATATATACATAGAAATATTGGCCCTTTGAGATTGCAGGCCGCTATGATCCACGTGTGATCCACATGCTGCACGCCTTAGTACATATAATGGTCCTCACCTCACGAGAACTAGATTCTCTAGTTAGGGTCCCAGGAGGGGGGGGGGGTTACTTCCTTATGAAAGTCTAATGGGGATGTGCTGCTGGATGGGGTCACATTTTCATGGCTGCATTGACTATAATGGGTCGCATTTTCAATAGAGTGACTAGAATGGGGTCACACATTTTCAGACTTTTCGGGGTAGGACAGTTCTTCTTAATTACGGTTAGCCAACATACCAGAATGTTTGTACTGAAGATGAAAAGTGAAGCAGCGTGCAAAGAAAATAGTGTCCGATAGCCTGGGACTAGTGGATTTTGCTATCGGGCTAGTGAATACTGACGGACAAGTGAAGTTTTCTGAAGCATTCAAATTACACAAATACTGTGAAATCAATTCTGCTCATCCAAAAGTTTTTGGGGCAAGTTGAAATGACATTTTTTGTGTGGAGGTGTGTGTGGCCGAGTGAATAACATCGCAAACTCTGGATCTGGAGGTCCAGGGCTCAAGCCTCGCCTGTCGTGTTGTTTCTTTAGACAAGGAACTTTACTCCACTTTGTCTCTCTTCACCCAGGTGTATAAATGGGCACCAGTGACATACTGCTGAGGGGTAACCCTGCGATGGACTAGCATCCCGTCCAGGGGGAGTAGCAATACTCCTAGGCTTGCTTTATGCTAAGGAAACCAGGATAAGCTCCAGCCGTTTGTGCCTTTGGCTCGTGTGCGTCATTACCTTTACCTTTGAAATGACGTTTGGGCCTACTAGTAGATGCTAGCTCCAACTTGCCCAAATGGCAAGCTGTAAAAATGACTTTCTTTGCACCCTGTAAAGTGTTCTTCAGTCAATCAAAAAATGGGTCAATTCATAGAAATAGAAAGTGACTAAGTTGGGATCGCGATAATTACATATTTGCCCAACAGCGATTAAGATTGTGTCTATATTTGGCCACGGAATAGACTGTAATGGGTTGGGGGCTTTGAGAGGCCAGCAGCACATACCCAGCAAAATTTAACCCAAGTACCCCCCCCCCTTCATGGTTAGGGTCCAGTCAGGTGAGTGTTCGAACAAAGATTTGTAAAGTTTGTTTCATTAATACTTGAAATATGTGAATCACAGTACCTCGCAGCAAGGGATGAGGCTTCAAGAATTTATTTATCATTTTGATCTTCAAGAATCACTTGTAGCTATTTTGCAGAATGTCAAATGACTGAAGTTTGTTGATTAGGGCTAGCTGAAAACTTCAAGTAAAAATATGAATTTCTAGTTCTCTGTTTCCTTTATTAGTAATTACCAAATCAGTGAATAGAGCTTTTTGCACGTTTTGATGGGCTCCCGTAAATTTGAATATCGTTGGCTATTCATTGTTTTACAACTGGAGCCAAGATGACATCTCGTTTCAAGACATTTTCGAAGACGAAATTTGAATGATAAATGAAGCAGTCGTACAGAAAACTGCCAAGAAAGCGACAAACTTTGGCTTATCAGTGTTTACTGGTATGTAGAAAATTATTTTCATGCTGAATTTGCAACAAAATCGTAAAACTGCACGTGACAAAATCCCCAAAATGTTACAAAGAGTTACTTTTATTATTTTTATCCAACTGATTTGGTAAATACTAAAAAAAAACTATCTGCCCTCAGGGTTGGTGAACAGCGCTAGATACATACTTTGAGGCTTCGCTTCTCGGTTTATAACTACCACTATTCACCTCCCACTCTACTGGCAGGCAGTTCCCAAATGGAGAGTTCTCCTGTAGCTAGCAGATCCTTAATGTTTGGATTATTAATTGTTATTCATTGCATGTGGTTTTCTGATCAGTACAGTTTAATATGCCATACCCCCTTAATTTCTCCAGTACCTTTGTTTTCATAAGATGGGCTCTGAAGCTCCTCAAAATCCTGGTGTTAACACTACTGTAGTTTCCATTAAATGATCTACTTGTTACCAAATCGGCTGCTGTTTATGTATTTTTCCAACTAATTTGCAGGCCACGTTCTTTGGTGGTTTGAGTCCTGAAGTCAGAGGAGAAGCGTGGAAATTCCTGTTACAGTACTTTCCCTTTAGTTCCACAACTCGGCATAGAGAAGTGCTTCGAAAGGCAAAAGAAGAAGAGTACATGAAAATAGATCACATGAGGTGAAGCGAGTTTAAAATTATATTAACTTGAAACTCCAATTCCTGAACTGCCTCGCATATCTTCTCAAGTTGATGGCGTTTTTTAGCTGCAGGGAGAGCAGACATTTTGGAAACTTATTTGGGTGACATCCTCTTCCACCTCTACAGTGGGAGTGCATCTGACTTAGAAAACAATGTCTGCTCCCGTACTGCTGAAAATAGTGTGACCTCATAAACACAAACAAACCTTATCAGTGTATGCTTTCTGCAGTACTTGTTGTTTAATATGTTGCTGTAAAACTGACTTTCTTTGCAACCTTTTGTTATCATTTGTATACCTGAGTGCAGCCAGTACTGTAGTGCCTTATGATGTACAGTTAACCCTTTAAGTCCTAATGGTGACCAACATCAATTTTCTCCTAACAATATCTATACATTGTCAAGAGATTAGGTTATGAGAATTAATAAAATGATCAACTAAGAAAAAATGGTTTGATCTTTTATCAAATTCTGCCAACTCATTCTTTAAGGAAATACAGAGAGGTCAGTTTGGAGAATTTGTATGTAGATATTGTGCCTTACAGGGTTAAAGCACTCCTAAACATTTTTCACAGGAAGTGGTCACTTATAAAAATTCAGAACAATTTTGCTTCGACTATTAAAAAAGGACACATTTGCATTTTGGAAAGGTGATCTCCATGAGAGGGTCTGAGTTTGAAGTAACTGCAGGTGGTCATGGGTGAACAGCTATTCACAGGGGCAGATCCAGGATTTTTTTTAGGAGGGGGTGCACTCGTCTCTTGCTCTACTTCAATACCAATAAACCACATAGTTTTTTGTTTTTTGCAGAATACCAGTTGTATTAGAAAACTGCGGGTCATCTCAGGGGGGGGTTGCGCACCCCCTGCACCCTCCCCCTTGATCTGCCCCTGTATTCATAAGACAAGATTGTGTTACCAGTACCTGTTGCTGTGTTTACAAAAGTTGTTATTTATATTATTTGCTTTGTAGACAAAACAAAAGTGAAGAAGAACAACACCAATTTTGGAAGGCTGTCCAGTGTACTGTTGATAAAGATGTTGTGCGCACTGACAGATCGCATCCTTACTTCTCAGGGGACAATAATCCCAATGTGGCCATAATGAGGTATTAATATTGCTCAAAATCCATTTTCTCCTAATGATATCCATACATTGTCAACAGATAAGTTATGAGAATTAATAAAATGATCACCTAAGTAAAAATACTTTGAGCTTTTAACAAATTCTCTCAACTCATTCTTTAAGGAAATGTATAGAGATCAGTCTGGAGAATTTGTATGTAGATTCTGGCACTTAAAGGGTTAAGTAAGAACTGTCTGGGGCTAAGACTTTGAGGTCATGGGCCAGTACACAGTAAAAATGAACAATGTTGCAAGAAGTCATATTTGCACTATTTTTCATGACAAGACCAACAACATTCAATCAGCAAGCATTTGAATTTATTGGAGTCTTAACAGACTCAGGCACTTTCAAAGCATTGCCTTTAAGAAGAATGATAGATTCAGAAATGAAAAGTAACTGACTCAAAATACTATACACCAATTAAAACCCTGGGCTGCACTGAGAAGAGAAATAATGAGAATTTTAACAGTGGGTTTGATTGATTTTGCTGCAGTTATTGTAACTAAATGATAAATAAAATTCAGTTTTAAGCGGTTTTTTTACTTTGAAATTGCGTGTATATGTTTCTGATTTATGATCTTGAACACAAGACTAAAGGTGCTGCCCCACTATTAAATCAAGCAGTCAGCTGGCCATTCCCTATGGTTTGACAATAAAAGACTTGGAATTAATTGATTTCATTGTTATCTTGTCTCTGACAGGAATATTCTTTTAAATTATGCTACATACAATTATGTAGTTGGCTACAATCAGGGCATGTCTGATCTCTTGGCATCTGTACTAGCAATAGTACAAGATGAAGTTGATGCTTTCTGGTGTTTTGTCAGTTTAATGGAAGGAAGTGTGTTTGTGACATCACCAAAGGATGATGTTATGGATCGACAGCTGGTAGGTTCACAGGGGTACACAGCTTTTGAAATAAGCACAGAATACAGGCAAACAGTTCATAAGCAGGTGTGCCAGAATGTTTTTTAGTGGTTCCTTACAAGAGTAAAGCCACAGGGGTGTCTTTTAGAAACAAGTCTGTTGAACTCAGTAGACTGTCAGTGGCAGATCCAGACCTTCAGATAAGGGGAGGCCCGCTCAACCAGGCCCTGAGATAAGGGGGGGGGAGGGGAAGTCTCAAAAAGAATTTTTTCAGCCCCTGGGACCTCAGTTTGGTCTAAAAATAAGGGGAGCTGGGCCCCTCTCCTGGATCCGCCACTGTCATTAGTAGATGTCCGTAGAAAATGTATTGAACTGGTACGAGTGTACATGTTGTCAATAGCAAAGCCTCAACATTACGCGCATTCTTAGGAAACGTGTAGAGAAAGGTAACTGCGACCTCTTTACGGTCACAAAGGACAAGTATTGGGGATTTCTGAAAATTTACTTACTTAGGCCCTAATTGTATGGAGAAAAGTTGTCCGTCCCGGCCAAATCAACTTTAGCGAATGTTTATATGAGAAAAAGAAAACAAAACCGAACTTCGTTATATCATCTTTACACAGTGCTCCACCTCCTTTGTCAAATATTCACGTTTGTGATGAGAGAGCACTGGCTTCACCAAGAGTGGGTAACATTGGAGTTCTCTTCGGCGTATCTTTGAGTATGAGTTCCTGGCAGTAATGTGCTAATTGGCATTCTGTCATCCCCGTAAAATTAGGCTCATTCGTAGACATCTCACCTTTGATGCAGCCCAGCTTCTTGTTCAAGCTTTTGTTATATCAAAGCTTGACTACTGTAATTCATTACTACATTGTTTACCTAAGCACGTGATTAAACAGCTCCAACGTGTGCAGAATGCAGCTGCTCGTGTTGTTACTCTTTCACCCAAGTTCTGTCATATTACACCTGTTCTTGCGAATCTCCACTTGCTGCTGATTGATCTTCGGATTAAATGTAAAATAGTTACTGTTACTTGCAAGATTCCCCATGGACTTGCTCTTGTTTATATTAAAGGTCTTCTTCAAAGTTACCTCCCTGCAGGGGATCTTGCTGTACCTGCTTTTATAACGTAAACAGTTATGGCCGTCATTCTTTTTCTGTTTCTGCACTACTTCTTTGGAACTGTCTTCCTCAGCATACTAGCAATGCTGGATCACTGGACATTAAATTAGATCCACCATCCCTAACATGCTGAGGAAGTACAGTTGAAAACTGCTCCTTTTAGACTCACTTTTTTAAATTGATGACTTGACTGTGGTGTTTTTATATCTTAAGTTATTTTGTCTTTAGTTTTTGTAGTTTTTAAGCTTTAACTTTTACTGTATTTTTAAGTTTTTTAAACTTATAAATAGCACCTTCGGCCCCTGGGAAAGGGCGCTCTATTATTATTACCATCATCATCATTATATTTATCATTATGTAAAAAAGTTACCCTCTTTGCCCGAGCCAGCCAATAGCTGACATCAGAGCTCATGCATGCTCTGATTGTTTCGCCTCGTTCGAGTTGACCCCGGATGGTTGAACCAGCCAGTGTTAAAATGAATATTAGTTGGGCTTACTGGGAGGATGACGCTTTCATGGGAAAAGGGTGACCCAGCAAGGAGGATCACCCTACTAGCCGGGCCAACTTTTTGTTTCTCGTGTAAACAGTTTGCCACGTTTGTAAGGAAATATAGGAAAAGTTGGCTTCCTTAGGTTAGCTCAGGTTGGCGAGAGACAAATTTTCTCCATGTAAACAAGGCTTTCCTTTATGTTCTTAATTACATTTTGACTTTTTTTCAGACGTATTTTCGTGAGTTACTTCGCATGCTGGAACCGGATTTCTACGCGCACCTGCTGCTCCAAGACGCCGCTATGGACATGCTGTTTTGCCATCGATGGCTTCTTCTCTCATTCAAACGAGAATTCTTTAACGAAGAAGTGTTAAAAATGTGGGAAGCATGTTGGTCTCGCTATCAAACTGACTATTTCCATATCTTCTTGTGTGTTGCCATGGTGCAAGTGTATGGCAAAGTAATTGTGGAGATGGACATGCAAGCTGACGATATTTTGCAGTATTTTACAGATCTATCAATGAAAATGGACGGGACGAAAGTCCTGCGAATTGCTCGTCAGCTTCTGTTGAAATTCCGCCAGTTGCCTGGGATACCGTGTTCCCTTCGGGGACTTCTGTCTGGACCAGGGATCTGGGACAGTGCTCCTTTACCTGTTATTCAGTGTAGCTGCCACAATAGATGCTTGTACTTGTTTGGCGATAAATCGGAACAAGAACTTGAGGAAAGAGAACTAGTTTCAGGGAATGAACAACAAGTGTCTGTGGAGGCAGAGGAACAACCTGAACAACTAGTTCGTGACAACGATAAAGTAGAGGAAGTTTCTGTAGAGTCACAGAATCAAGTTCATGTACGCCAAAGGGACGATACATCACAGTTAGAATCGTGTGACCAAGACAATAGCAATTCCGGTTACAATGGATCCATTATAGCACGGAGAGAGGAAGACATTAATTTAACGCGTGGTGTTGCCGAAGGTGCTGATTCAAACGCTGATCAAAACCAGTTTGAAGAGCCGACTCCTGAGGAAGAGAAAGAAGAAATTAGCAGTCCATGACCAATCGTGCCATACTACCGGTTCTCGAGAACGCCAATAACACTTCCGACCCTTAGTTATGGTTTGTTTTTTTAGCTCATATTTCTGCCTGGAATAGATAGTCGACTTTTCCTTTATTTCTTGGCTTTTAAAATCATTGGTTAAAAGCCTCTTAACATATCGGAAAACTTGCTCAGGACATGCGACGGAATTACCCCCCGATTCGTTCCCTTTTCATTCGATTCGTTTGTCTTGGTTGTAGCTGTCAGCTATACAGCTTATTCGAGAAAGGCAGACGGACTTTGACTTGAGGAAACCAAAAGAGTACGCGCTATTATGAAAGGTATCCTGAGCTGTGGTCCGTCCACCATTGATTGAGCTCTTCAGAGGAGGAAAAGATAGAGGAAAGGAAAAAATATACCATAAACAAGATCAAAGGTTTGCAATCTAGATACGTCGCGGGTGTGAAAATTTATTCTGGCGGGTCGTGTAGACTTTTGGCTTTTATATGACAGCCTTTCTTGAATCAGCGGTTTATATCACTCAACAGAACACGTCGACTGAATTTTAGTCAAAGCGCAAGAGGACAGTATCGATTATTTTGTGAAAAACCCAACCTTACTATCATTTCTATATATCCAATATCCTACGGTTTTTGTCACGAATATGGAATCTCGGTATTTTCTAACCCTTTGTCACATTGTTCACCAAACTGACCCTCCCCCCCTCTTAGAGGGTGTGGTCTGTAGTTCCTAATGGCGACTGTCATTCGTTCCCAGTCGCTCCTGGGCCTGTAAAACTGGTTGAGATTTAGAATTTTAGAAATAGTCTGCAAGAGCCAGCTGGGCTGTTACTTAATTAGAGGTCTTAAGACTCGATATCTTTTTCACCGCGTGGAACGTGATGACAGTTAAAATACATGTAATAATCCATGAAAAGTGCGAAGGGCAAGTAGTTTATTTTACGTGAATGAATTCCT